>CM032893.1:3781890-4111890 GCA_019176425.1 Megalops atlanticus
TCATTAAACCCACTCTCTCTCATAACGTGGAGCTCAGCTGGGAAGCCGACACATTACTGGAGACTGCTGTCTTCCACACACTTGCAAGCTCATTTTTCCTTTTTGTCATATGAAGGGGACAATTTTTTACGGCGTCATTTACATTACAACATTTAGGCCTACAGTTATTCATTTGGCAGATGCTTTTATCCAAAGCGACTTACAAGTGAGGTAGAGTACAACACAAGCAAAGAACCATATGATTCAACAATATTAGAAGCACTACATGACCAGGTTTCAATGGTTGGCCAGGCAAGGTACAAACTAGCTGGTAAACCTAACGAGTTAAACCATTAGATTACTTTTTTATTTTATATAGTAGGAGACAGTTTTGAGACATGAGAAGTTCCTTTAAGGGGGTAGCATTTCAGGTGCTCAGGTGAGAGCTGTGTCTTCAGATGTTTATTGAAGACGGAGAGAGACTCGGCAGAACGGATGAAGTGTGAAAGTTCATTCTACCATCGGGGGACAACGGTGGAGAAAGTCCTGGATAGTGATTTTACGACACAATGCCACGGGACCACCAGATGCCGTTCGGTAGCAGAACGTAGCGGTCAGGAGGGAACAAAGGGTTGCAGTAATGAGTTAAGGTAGGTGCAGTTTTGTTGGTCACCCTGTAGGCAAGCATCAAGACCTTGAACATGATGCGGGCACCTATGTGCAACATAACAGTGAAAGTGGCAGAAGACCTGAAGGGAAAGAGGTATGTTTTAAAACGTGTAAACTCTGACATGTAGAGAATATATTGCTTGTACGTGTGAGTAGTGTGTTTATGTTAGAGCGTTTTGTGAGACATAACACCTGTAGAACTCTTTTTGCAAACAAGCATTTACCTGTGATTTATACGCATAACTTGGTCTTTTTGTATGCCTAGGGTGTTTCTGTCATGGATCTGATTTTTACACGCATCTGATATGAACAGTGGCGGTTCTATCTTGTATGGCACCCTGGGCGAACCCTCTCTTCAGTGACCCACCCACCCGCCAAATAAAAAAAAAAAAATCACCATTCTGCACCAACTGTCATTTTTATTCAGACATTTGGAACAACACAAATAAATAATCATAACAGTTAAAACTATATAAATATAAAAAATATTTACAAAAATAAATAGCAAAAAGAAGTAACAAAGACAAATAGAAACAAATTGTAATAAATACAAATAAAAAAGAGAATCAAATTATTATACTATTACCCTATTGCTAACAAAAATAGGAACCAAATGAACCATACAACCTCCTTGGCTAATTTTAGGCATAAGACACCCCAAAAGATACAAAGTATCAGCATATTATAGACCTCTTTTAAGTTTCCCTTTTAAATTCCCCTTACTGAGCTCAGGACCTAGTCAATAAAATCACAGAAAACCTTTATGATGTCACCTCAATGAAAGTTAACCAAATCAATAATGTGCTGGTTACGTTGTAATCGTTTTGCTGCAGGCTACACACATTATCATGATGAAACTGTGTTAAATTATATCCAATGTTATGTAAGATAGTTGGACAGAAAACGGAATATTGTCGCCCTATGTGTAATAGCATAGCAAGCAACATAGGCTAACAAACATAAGTGTTATACTAGCCTATTTCATGCATAATATTATACTCATAAAGAGATGACATAGCTGCATACCTTTTGCGCGTTTCTACTCTTCTTCTTTCCTCTTTTTCCTAAACTGGGCACTTCATGGCTTAGAACTTTTCTTATCCATTTGTGTTGATTTGGCACTCGAGCATCAATACATTACCCATCCCCCAACACTGTCAACCAAGAGTCAAGACTAAACCAATTCACCTTGGTGGTGTGCAGACTGGTTTTATATTATTCTTAACGATTTCGCACAAACCAGAAAAAATGCAACAATATGTCTGTGAAACTATATATTCACAGTATTATGAATGAATTGTGATTTATTTGGTAGCATTTTGTAGTGTTACTGATTTTACTAATTGCATTCGTAGCTACTGCACAAAGTTAGAGGTGCGCTATTTGATAGATTCCCCCGCTCCCCCTACCTCGGGCTTCCGGTGGGGAGACCTGAGGTCAACCTACCCCCGCTCCCCCTACCCATCGATAGCCTACTTGGCTACGAGATGGGGGGTAGGTTGTAGCCAGGCAGTAGCCTGTCTAGCTCACAAACTAGAATCAGGGCGCCCACTCCGACAAGGTGAATTGACCCACACGGCGACATGATATCATTGACGTGACGTGCAAATGAGCGATAAAAAACCGATCGCGCAAGTGTCACCATTCCGAATTTTTTTGTGCGGGCGCCCCGTGCCGCCCCCGGTAAGATGCCGCCCTGGGCGGCTGCCCATGTCGCCCACACCTAAATCCGCCACTGGATATGAATATCAGGATAGGGTAGGGTCTGCCCATCTCATCATCTTTCAAGTCTCCCCATCTCGCATCTCCACTCCAGTCCAATAGGTGGCGTCAATAATTTTTCAGTTGGTTGAAATACCCGAGAAACACCTCTAAAAGAAGTGCATTTGCTTAATCCAGAGAGATCCCCGATGTGAGGTCCAGGCGATTTCTTAAGGATTTGACGGAGTGTTCAAAGAAGGTTGCATTATACTTTGTCTTAGACTGGCGCACAGTACGTGCTCCCCGCACTTAAGGAAACTAGCAACTCAGTGCCATCTGCATGGTTTCAAAGGCCGATTTATCACCTATAGCTATCTAACGTCGGCTAGACGCTGTCTTTCGTGCTCCTAGGCACCGCGGTTTGTTTCGTCGACTGTCAAGACTCACGAAGAAACGGAGATGTCAGCCAACAGCGGTGCGCCTGTCGGCCTTCTGTCTTATGAGACTCTCGTTCATGCAGTAGCAGGCGCGGTGGTAAGAGAATTTCAGTACAGTACAATTACTGCTTTCTGTAGTTAATTATACAGGCTAGCAAACTATACGACATCATTGTTTTGTGTTGTACTATGCTTGCATCATATAAGTTTACTTGCTCGCTGTGTGGCCAGGCTGGGCGGCATGATTCAGCTGGCAAGGTTGTAAATGCACGTACTCAAGCTAACTTCACCTATGTCGGAGGCGTCATTTTCACCTGCTCTGAATGTCTTACCTCGGTGAATTGCGCCGGTGCTTGCAACTTAATTACTTAGTTTCAAGCGATCATTTAGTAGTCAGCAAATCACAGTGTGGTCTGTCGTGTTGACAAGCATGCTAACAATCATCGCAAAAGCAGGTTGGATTTTGGACAAATGTGGATGTAAATGTACGCGGATTTGAAAAAGTTTGGTTTAAAATGGGGTCGGTAAATGTGCGTCGATTACGTACATATCAGCAAATGTTTCAGCGGGGCTAGGTACTGGGAACTGGGAACTCCATAAACTCAGAGCCCCAGAAAATACACATGGTTGCATAAGACGCTGTAGCGAAAACAACGAAAGAACGTGAGTGGAGTTTGGATAAATTCAGTTTAAATGAAAAGCATTCTCTGGATAAATTTCTACATTGCAGTTCTAAATCATTTGAATAGTTTCCTGTTGTACTTCCATCTCACTGTGTTTCTCAATGTAAGGTCTCTCTTATCTTTAATATTAGCTTTACTTAAACCCAAGCAAATAAATGTCAATGCCAATGGACGTGTACAAATAATCATGGGGAATGCGCCAGCGTGCCGTTGCAGTCGCTCAGCAAACGTGTGTGCTAGCGACATTACAGCGGGTGAAAATGAAGTTTAGTCAAATTAATTCTTGTCAGATTCAATTTTCTTCTAAAATCCCAGACTTGGTGAGAATGGCACCGTGCGATTCCACTCCTAGCCACCTATCACTTGATAGACGTGGAATTTGAAGTCAGTTTCGGAATGACACCCAACACTGTTCCCGATGCTTCACGGTATTTAAAACGCTGTCATGTCTTCGTAGGGGAGCATGACGGCAATGACTGTGTTCTTTCCCCTGGACACAGCCAGGATTAGGTTACAAGGTAAGAATAATTTAGAGCGGCATGATTTCTGTCCTAGAGTTTGACAAGTAGCGCATGAAAGTTGCAGTTTAAAAAGTAACAGCCACTTTCGCACCAGCAATACCAGTAAAATACCAGCATTGAAACGCGGGTGTTACTGACGATTCACAATGCCAGTTCACATAGCCTTTTTAATTATTGATTAGGCAAATGCTCTTATCCTGGATAACAGCTAGCAAACTGCTGATTCTGTAGTGTTGTTCTTTTAAATTCAGTAGTACCACTGTCTGTCAACGTATTTAATGTTTAGTATGCTCCCCGAGTGTTTGTCCCGGTCATGGCTTTGAGTTTTTCCCTCTGACGCAATTGATAGCTTTGTCTGATCTAAGGTCATCATTCAGGCTTATCAGCTGGGCAGCTCATCTTGACTATTATAATTCAAAATGCGGAGAATTCAGCGCAGGAGAGAACGTGTTAAATATATTCACCGCAGTTCTCACGAATAACAGAGTAGGGGGGCACACGAACCACTGCAAGCACTTCTGATGTCACTGATTTCTAAAGTATTTTCTTGAAAAGTACACTGCTGTTGTACTTTTGGGTACCCTGAATTGGCTCAGTAAAATGTTCAGCTGTATAAATGGATAACATAAAATCCAGTAAGCTATCCAAGTTGCCCTGTCTAAGAGTGGTTGCTAAGCAACTGTAATATAATCTTTCAAGTGGTGAAAAATGCTGGTGCTTTGCTGGGAATAGTTGTGGTGTGATAGGGGTTTTATACATTTCACTGTGGAGCATACTTACCCTGGGGGAGGGGAATTACGTAACACCTTGTGATTGAAGAACATTAAAAATTGGTCATATTGACTTTAAACAGTAAGCTTTGATTGGCTGCCTTCTTTATGTGAGTTATTCTGCATGTGATTTTAGAGGTGTGCCCTCTCTTTGCCACAGCACCCTCTCATGGCATTGTTCATTTTTGTCATCTATTTTTTTTTAATCAATCTAACACAATATGTCCTAACAAAGCAGTCGCCCTGCTCCCTGGAGGGAGGTGATAACGCAGCTGTTACAATCTGTTTCAGTGGACGAGAACCGAAAGTCCAAGTCAACTCCTATCATCCTGGCCGAGATAGCAAAGGAGGAGGGGATGTAAGTGCGTTTTCATTGGAGTCAAGAGAGAAAAACAAGCCAGTGGTCCAGGGAGAGAACACAGTTATGTAAAACACTGAACTTAGATGCACTTCTGTGTTAGCGTTTCCATAAGGGAAAGTGGGGGGTTATATCATCTCTCCAGGTTTCCAGGCTCCCATAGTTCAGTGCTTTATCTCAATATCTTATATCAGTGTTTCTCAACCCTACTCCCGGCGGCACCCTGTCCTGCATATCTTCTATCTATCGTTGCTGCTTGATTAAATCAGGTGTGCTCAGCTAATAAAACGTGCCACTGCTGAGTTCAGTCAGGTAGGTAGAGCAAGGATAGATAGCAGATATGCAGGACAGGGTGCTGCCAGGAGTAGGGTTGAGAAACACTGTCTTATATGATCAATATCCCTCTGCCACAGGGGTCAACAAACTGAAACATAATAAAGTGGATATACTGTTAGGGGTAAAATGCTTAGTCATTGTTCTGAACTATTATTATTTTACGTCTTTATGTAAACATAATGCAAGTAAAACATAATATGCATAAATGTTGGCATAATGTTTAATGTTGGGTTACGTTTGTGGTTTGATTTCTATTTGTGCTAGACTTGAAGTAGATTTCTACTTCACATTTATTGTTTGATACACAATTTTAGGTACATATTTGCTATTTGTTACAAGTGGTCTGTGTTCTTTAAATGCTAATTCATTGCATGTAAATATCTGTTCATCTAATTTTGTTTAGCAGCATAATGGTGTTGCATGATTACATGATTCCACACGAAAGCAGTAACATGACATCTGAGTAAACACAAGCCAAGTATGTCACCATTTTGTTCATTCTTCAAAATGCTACTGGTTTCTGCCCTCTAAAGAAACCTGGTGACCTGTGCGGCTAATTGTAAGGACTTTAGTAAGGATTTAATCCTGGGGTTTAGACCATTAGACCTCTGAACTGTGGGAAGTGGAATGACAGTTCTGGAAGAGAAGCAGTAGCTGTCACAGTTTAGTGGGCTGATCGTCTGAACTCAAAGGTTAAACCCCTGATACAGGTGTAATGACCACCCCCCCGCCCTTATAGTCCCTTGTGATGTACTGTTGTGATCTGATTGGCCAACAATTTTCCTGGCTCTGCCCCCTTTTTCAGATTGTCTCTGTATCGCGGCTGGTTTCCTGTCATCTCCAGCCTCTGCTGCTCCAACTTTGTCTACTTCTACACCTTCAACTCGCTGAAGAGGGTATGGGTGACAGGCAGGGGCCAGGCCCGACCAGGCAAAGACCTGCTCATGGGCTTCATCTCTGGTGAGACCTCAGCAAATGCCTGTGGAGCTCAGCCTGACTGTAGCCTCTCCATAACAGGATTGGGTTCACATGGCCAATTAATGTGGAAAGAATGCAGTAACAAACTTAGCTTAAGTGTAAACTTTAAAGCCTGAAAAGAGAGACTAAAAACAGTTGCCACAGAGGTGTGGCTGTAATATAATTTGAGGCCCATGTCTTAATTGCCTACCCAGAGGTCATTGCTGTCTCACGTATCTGCCAGAACACAGTGACCACTCAGACAATGATGAGCCATGTGGATAATATGTATGCCTGGATAACCGCAGACAGTTTCAGACCTCCCATTGTTATGGGAAATAAATGAGAGAAGCGGTGACGAGATGGAGAAAAAAAAGAGGAGTCAGTGTGAAGTAGAATCTCTCAGCCTATCACAGTGGGGCGTTGTTATCTCTCCACAGGGGCGGTGAATGTGCTCCTGACCACACCCATGTGGGTGGTGAACACCCGTCTGAAGCTGCAGGGGGCCAAGTTTCGGAACGAGGACCTGCACCAGACACACTACAAGGGCATCCTGGGTCAGTGGAAATGTTATTGTTATTATAATACCTGCATACATACCACCAACAGTAATAGTAAAAATTGACACACTGTAAAATAAAAAATAAAAATAATATAATGAAAATGCTACTTATTCTACTAGTAGTACTAATTACTACCAAAACTAGTAGTACCACTAATAATAGTACTAATTAGGCTCCAGGAGTAGCTCTCTGGTTAAGGTTGCTTTGAGTGCCTGCTGAGCTATATGGCTCAGGTTTGATCCCATCCATGTCATCAGCCAATGATGACTGAGATTGGAGGAGTGCGTTCAGCAATCGCCACACCTCCCCGCATGTTGCGTTGAGAGACGACAACATCCGATTGGTGATTCCAAAAAGGGGAAAAAGGCAAAAAATTAATAATATTAATTGTAATAATAACATTATATTTCGTTGTTACTCTGTTAGGGAATTAATTACGTAATATATATTTATTTGCCAGGTGGTCGTATCATTTCCATTACTATATACAAGTGTAGATTCCTCTAACATGTGGCTGGTTGTTCAGCGCAAACCGCTCTTGGTGATGTGTGTTGTTTGTAAGCCGTGTGATCTCCACACCCTCTCTCCCAGATGCCTTCTCCCAAATCATCAACAACGAGGGCGCGGCCACGCTGTGGAACGGCATGCTCCCCTCCCTGGTGCTGGTCTTCAACCCGGCTGTCCAGTTCATGTTCTACGAGGCCATGAAGAGGAGGGCGGGGCGGGGCGGGAGGAAGGTACGCCAGCCAGGGCCCATCACACGCCACACGTCACATTCACGCACTGATGTTCTTGTTGATCCTTGCGCTCCACGCTGTCTGGAACACACTTTGGACCTCGGCCCAGATTCGCTCTGATCATGGTACACTTCACCCTGTTTATTTCGCCCTTGTACGCTAAGCGTGCTTCCTTGGTTACAGTTGTCTCCGTATAAATGCATATCAGATAGATGCATGCTCCATTTTATTTCATAGTTTGCTGTTGATCCCACTTCATTTACTTTTGTTATGTGCATACTGTGGTTAAGTGCACAAGGTTACCTTCATCCTGAACGAATGCAGTTATGAGGGGTGGACAGTACAGCTGGATATTACTTGAGAATTTCATTTGTACAAACCCGTCCTTCAAAGTTGTCACACTTCATGAACAGTGTGTATTTTGCAGCTGGATTGAGTCTTTGTTTTGAAAAATAACCTTGAAAGGCTATGGTGTGCAGTTGAACTGGCATGCAGTCCCAGTTTCAAAATGTAACATCAATATACAGCAGTCTTTATTGTGTTCCTTTTTGTTCCACATATGTTTAAGGAAACATACAGAATCCGAAACTTTGAAACCTCTTGCTCAGTCATACTGGATCACCTGGCTGTTTCACACATTTGGACTCCCTGATAGGCCTGTAGTTCTTAGTGCATTGTACTAATGTGTGATATTGGTTACCACAACATTGGTGATGCTTTTTCAGATTTCATCAGTTGAGATATTTCTGATCGGGGCCATTGCTAAAGCCATCGCCACCACAGCCACCTACCCCCTTCAGACTGTCCAAGCCATTCTAAGGGTAAGAATCGCTCGCCTGTGTGGGTGAGGGGGGGATATTGGTCATTTTAGATATACACTGATATGTTTTTCCCAAAGTTTAACACAAGACTTAAGATAAACTAGCATTTTCATGTGTGAAGATTTGGGTCACGTTCAATTAGCAGAGGGCTGATCACAGTGACTTCAGCAGGGGTTTAACCCACTACACTACAGTTCGGACAACTAGGGCAATGGAACTGAAAAGAGTGGGAGATCTTGGGGGGGGGGGGCAAAATCAGGCATAAACTCCAGGCAAAAATCTGTTGAGCCCGTGGGAGGGCTTCTGTGGGCTTGCTGAATTGACAGTAGCTGCTCTCTGTCTCCCCTCGCAGTTCGGCCAGTACAAAGCCGAGGGGAAGAGCGGCCTGCTGGGAAGCCTGTGCAATGTGGTCTACCTGCTGATGGACAGAATCAAGTATGTTACTGCCCCCTGCAGGGCCTTGCATGAATTACAAAGTACAGTTCTATTTGGCAAAAGATAACAAAATGGGAAGTATTTCTGCCAAGAAATAACTTCCTCATTTTAAGACACTTAACTGAAGAACAGAATGACTCATTTGTTGTTTTACTTATTGATCCACCTACATATTACTCCAAAACAAAACAATACTTTCTCCTATATGCAGTGTGAGCTATAAATAAGAACAGGGCCATTTCTCAGGAGAAAACAGGAAAATGTGTCTGATGCATTTTTTAGATAATCACATAATGAAGTGTGACAGCTTCTTTGACCATGGGAAAAACTGCTTGCATAATATTGATGAGCGTGGAATGTGTGGATTCACTTTTTAACGAGCACTCGCCTCTCTCTCCGTCTTCCTCGTGATGACAGGAGACATGGCGTCTTGGGCCTGTATAAGGGGCTGGAGGCTAAGCTCCTTCAGACGGTGCTGACCGCAGCGCTTATGTTCGTGGTGTACGAGAAGATCACAGCCGCCACCTTCAAGGTCATGGGCCTGAAACAGAAACTGAAGCACTGAGGCTGCCGTGTGAGCGGGCCGGGCAGAGCCAGAACAGGCCAGACTCGGCCAAGAGAGACCGGCACTGGGGCTGAGAGCCTGCCCCATCCAGGGAACGGCCTGTTTCTGTACTACCTCCTCTCTCTGGCATGCACGCACACACACACACACGCACCACACTCACACACACTTCACGTGCTAGTGCTGGATGTGTCGCCCCCTGACACAGATCTGGGGCTACATCTCTCTGAAAAGGGTTCCAGTTGTCACTCCTGTAAGAGAATGGGGAAATGTGGGGCAACCTAATCCTTCATTGGTGCATATTCTGCAGTCAGTGGGAAGGGGATTTTATTCTGAACCTGGCATTGAATTTCACCTGTGGTGCTGAACCTGGGTAACAGTCCCCACCCCCTACGTGTTTGTGAATTATGAAATGTAAAAAAAAAAACAGACACCCACTGCCTTGCAAATCAAGTCACACTCTTTCCATGGAACAACTATCTCCCCAGACTGTTGCAGACTATTGGTCCTTTTTCACCGAGATTCACTAATGGGATTCCTTATTCATCGGGTTGTACAGCGAGGTACCTATATACTGAATGGCCAAGTATGTCTGACGGGCGGTCTGCTGCAGTATTTGTACAGGACTGAAAACTTGGATCCAAACCAATGTTCTCTAGATTTTAGATTTGTGTTGTTTTTTTCTCCACTGACATCTTGTTAGACTCTGCCATCTCTATTTTTCTCTTGGTGCCCTGTAATTCATCCTGCAAAATGGTACAAGATTCCACAAGAATCTCCATAAGATTCCTGCAACCGTGCGGAGGTGGAGATGTCAACTTTGTTTCAACAAGCCTTAACCTTCTTCCAGGATGAAGCTGCTGTCTCTGAGTAATCCTCGAAGTCTACAGCAGTAGTGTACTGGGTAGGAGAGAACTGTGGAGACGTATGCTTAGAAACCATAAAAAGTACTGTAATCACAGGCACTCACTTTGAGCGCAGACTGAGCTCTACAGCCTGAGTCCGAAGCTGGCCGTGTGTCAAATGGCTTCATTCTGTGGGGGTTTCAGTTGGCTAGGTAGGCCAAGGTTCCCTCGTCCCACTGCTCTCCCGGAACCGAGATTCCTCGGGGACCTGGGCGTATGCCAAAATGGACAACCTATTAGAATGTTCCAGATTCAGCCCTGTACAAAATGTACCCTGCTGTGCATAACCTGAGAAAAAAACATTCTTCACGTAAGTCTTAACGTTTATCTCAATTTCTCTTAAACTAACGGGTGAGATCGAGAAAATGTACTACCTACCTGTACTAAAGAGTGTGAAATACCAACTCAAACTTATATTTGTCAAAGGGCAATAATGTAGGATGTGACTAAATGATAACTTGAAATGTCTGTGTGTCTACCACGGATACAGGAACACCAACTTTAACCAAGTGCAGTTTTACTCTTCGTCTAGCAAGCCGTGGTAGTGCACATTTCATAGGCATGGTTGATGATTTGGCTGTTCCTGGATCAGTCAGCCTTCACCATTGTGCAGTAGCATAAAGGAGGTGTAGGATTAAATGGTAGCATTCACAGGCGGGTGTACAGTGGAGTTAAGATTCATTTAGATGAACGGCCTGATCAGAAAGAAAAAAACCTCCCCACTAGGGCTGGCCTGTTGCAGCCTGACTGCAGTACAAAGTCCAATCAGGGGGTTGTAAAGTATGACACACATGACACACCCATTTTCATGCTACTGACAGATTTTGGGGTGATGGGGGATTCTTACACAAAATGTAATTCCTTAAAGTATCCATATAACCTTTTTAGAGGAAGGTTTCCAAACATGTCTGGAAACACAGGACAGTGAGGTATTCTACATTTTTTTGTCTTTATTGAAGTAGAAACAAATTTCTATACTGATAAAGAGTCAAAGCGGTTTACTTCAGGGAGACAAGTCTGAATGGAGGGATCCTTAAAAGGCATTCAGCCCTCGTGAAACTTGGCGGGGAGTGATCCCTCAGCCTGTTAGCTCTGAACAGCAGAGCCACCCCATGATTGTCACTCAGAACTCCATATGTGGGTTACTCTGGCACTGGAAGCCATCTGAAGTGTCGGGCATGACGTGTGAATCTCCCTTACTTGGACCTCTAACAGGCTGTGTGCTTTGTACTGCATGTCCACCAGTTCTCTGTCCCATAAGGTTTCCTTATCAAAGGAAGTAAAAGTACTTTTCTATTTTTGGCCAGAGAACTTCAAATTAATTGCAGACTTTGATTACAAATACATGCTGTAAGAATTGTAAGGTAAAGTACTGATAATTTCTCATTGAGCACACAGAGCCACTGTAAGGTGGGAGAATATCGGGCATTGATTCCAACACAACGTGCTGCTTCCTATTCCTCATACTGCACTGTAATGGCAGGGAGACTCAAAGCTGAGCCGAACTGGCCCCTTATCTTTGGCTGGCAGTGTAATAGACGTTAGGTATAGGGCCTTTCCTGGTTGTTTTTTAACACATTGCCAAAATCGGAGCACCTGTGTGTGTGTAAGCGACTGCATCTGTACAATAATAGGAGTACCAATCAAGACCTTGGTAAAACTGCATCTGGATATACAGTGCTGCTTGAAAGTTGGTAAACCCTACAGGGATGGTCATTATTTTTGTATAAAATATTAAAATACACGTATAAAATCTAAACCCCAATTTGTAAAAGTCATTCTAAATAAAGAACCTAAACAAAATGTACATATACACTTACATTAACCACTTTTGTTAAAAAAATAATGAAACAAAAACTCAGATTTAATGTGTGCAAAAATATGTGAACCCCTTCATTCAGTAGCTTGTGGCACCTCCATTAGCAGCTGTAACCTCTAGTAAATGTCCCTTTGAGCCTCGAATCAGTCTCTGACATCTACTTTGAAGGATTTTTGCCCTCTCCTCTTTACAGACCTCAGCCAATTTAGTGAGGTTTGAGGGGTTATCTGGCATGCACTGCCTACTTCAGGTCCTACCACAGCATCTCAGTTGAATTTAGGTCAGAACTTTGACTTAGCCAATCCAAAACACGAATCATCTTTCTCCTGAGCCATTCTTTGGTAGATTTGCTTAAATGCTTTAGGTTGTTGTCTTGTTGGAAGACCCATTTTCGGCCCAGCTTTAGCTCCTTGACTGATGGCATGAGGTTCTCTTCAAGAATCTCCTGATATACCTCAGAAATCATGGTTCCCTTAATGATGTACAGTCGTCCAGGTCCACCACCATGCTTGACTTTTGAAATAAGGTTCTTTTGGTGGTAGGCAGTGTTCGATTTTCACCAAACATAGTGATTTTGATTGTGACCAAAAAGGTCAATTGTGGACTCATCTGTCCGGAGAATGGACTTGCAGAATCTTTTAGGTTTGTCCATGTGGCAAACCTAAGACAGGCAGTTTGGTTCTTTTTTGACAGCAGAGGCTTCTTCCTGGCAACCCTCCCATAAATGCCATTTTGATTCATTGTTATTCTTATTGTTGAAGCATGCAGTTACCTGAGATGACACAAGAGAGGTCTGCAAATCTCTAGTTATGTTATGTTTGGGTTGGCTTTTAACTGATTTATTATTTTTTTTGTGGCTCTTTGGGATATTTTGGATCGGTGTCCACTTCTAGGTCGAATTGCCGTCATGTTAAATGCTTCCCATTTGTAAATTATTTGCCTCACAGTAGACTGATGGAAATCGTTTTGAGATGATTTTATAGCTTTGCCCAGACTGATGTGCTCTCACTAACATCTTCCTGACATAGTGTGAGATCTCCTTTCCTCTTGGCATGGTGTGTTCGCATTCAACTGGTATAGGTAGTACCAAACTGACCAGGTTTCTTATCTTTATTTATCCCACCCAAACGCTTTCCTAATGATCTCTCCTTTGATTGGTTCATTTGGTACGCAAGTAGAATCAGGTGGGTGAATAATTACCTACTTGCTTTAACCAATGCAACTTGGGGTTCACTTATTTTCACACCTGCACTAATTCCTTTTTAATTTTGTTTTTCTACCACACACGATTTCCTCTAAACCAACATTTGGAATTGGTAAATATAAATCTGTCAGCAGTTCTTAAATAAAGATGGTAAAAGCTAAAAAAAATCTATACTTTCACAAGGGTTCATGTACCTTCAAGCAGCACTGTATTACATTATTAAATGTACTTACCAGTGCAACTTAACCAGCTTGCAGTTTTGACATGATTCATTGATACAGCAAAGTGTCACATACCTTGCCCAAGGATACAACAGCAGTGTCCTATCTGGGAATTAAACCCTTGGGTTATGAACCCCGCTCTTAATATTGCCACTTTATTAGCATTCAGTTGTAAATGATTCTGTATCACTCAACAGAATCATTTACAAAAATGTAGCATAGTGCTAACTTTCAAAATAACAATTCCTGCCCTGTGTACAAGTATTTCTTACTTACTTGGGAAGTTATGTTGAACTGCAGAAACACACATGAAACTGTTCATATAAAGCAACAGTTTTCTGTGAACATTTCGGTAGTGTTTCTCATATGCATTTTAAACCAAATATAGCACTGTGACATCTTTAGGTTCAACAGCTGTCATGCCATCGCGTCCTCACAACCTTGTGACTTCTGCACCTCAGCTTGGAGTCTTCCATCTGTCGCCCAACATACTGAGGACAGTCTCTGAGGACAGTCACTGAGAGGCCACCATTGTCCCCCAAGCTGTGTGACCTACACACACTTTTGCTCCACTATGCAAGTTGTCAGGAATTTGCTCCATTGCATTTTCCCCAACACAGAGATTGCAGTGGACCAATGTGAACATTTCTGTTGGCCCGTGACCCTCACTGCTAGTAGCTGCTGGAGAAGTTCGCTGAATTGTGACCAGTAATGTTGTTTCTGAACTCGAAGGTTACTGTTTGGCCTCATTTTAAGTGTGTTAAGTTTCCCTTATGAGTAATGAATTTATGCTATCCCCAATAAGCTATTTCTTATGCAGTCTTATACCATTAACTTCAGCCTGTATCATACTGATAGTAAATGGGGAAAATAACACTTAAATTTGTTACTTCAAGTAAACAAAAAACATTAGGGTTAAAACTAAATTTGGGGCCTAGAGTGGCATTGATCTTATCATAGCTGTGCCTTCACTATTCAGATAGTTTACACACAAGTCTTGAGTAGAAAATCAATGCAGTACTTCCGCTACTTGAACTCTTCTGTCACTGATATATTTTGTTACTACATTTTTTATTTATTTGTTAATATAATTTTTCCTAAATTAACTGAAGGTGCTGTTTGTATGGACATGGTAACTTCTGGACACAACCTGCTCTAAGGAGAAATAAAGGAGTCGCAGTGTGGAAATGCACTGTTTGGTGATGTGTTCTTTTGATATGGTGAAAGTTAAGTTTTCCCAGAATTTCTTTAACTGAGCGCCCCTGCCAATGTCAAAATGGGCAATGGGCCATGATGATTAACGTATAAGGCACTCCTAGTCCTTTCTGAAAGATAATGGTGTTTGTTTTTTTTTTTTTTCAGATTTTCATTCATCCTTAAATAATCCTAATGAAACATTTGTTATGGATAGACAATAACCATCTATTTATTTGTTGAGAGAGGATAAAAATCAGAAATCATAAAAAAACATTTTTTGTATTTCCATGTATTGTTGATGGATCTGGACTATTACATTTTGATTTCTATTGTAATGGCGGGTTTTCCCTTCCTCGATTTTAGTGAGATGCACTCTTCCCCATTTTCGTCTCCATGATGCCATAGTGTCCCTTTGGAGGCATATATAATATAGACTGATGCACATAGATAATTGAGCCTTGAAAATTAAATGCTGTAAAATCACACAGTCTTAATCACGACAGTTTTAGAATGGTTTCCTGGCCACTGAAGTCCTCGGATGTTGTATCCACTCAGGGCCATTAGGGGGCGAGGTGAGATGATTGCAGCTCATCACTGGGTGAGTGTGCCATTTCCCTCACGTACCATTCAGGAAGGAAGGAGTACTGGGAATCCCTGTGTACAGAGTAGGTGACATCTCTGTGCGGCTCCCATGAAAACAAGTACACAACCCTGACAGAGAGGAGGGGGAGGGCAAAGGGAAACTCAATCACATACCAGCACAAAGAGTTTCACTGAACGGTACCCCCAACAGGCGATCCTAGATCAGTTTTCCTGGGGGTCAGGTAAGCTGATCCTAGATCAGCTGTTGAGGAAATATGTTACACACACAAGTTGTTGAACAGATCATGAATGCTTGCTGAAAAGAACAGTACAAAACAAACACAAAATGTATCCATACTAACACTGACTGGTTTCCACAGAAAATCTGTGAAATTCCATCTTACATTTTTACAGCTAACTGGAGAGAACAAAAGATGGTGAAAACTCAGCAGTGGCTTTCAGAAAAAATCTTAGGAATCTTAAATCAACTAGAAATTTCAGCAATATATTTTGTCTCATCAATGAAGTGTAAAAAATATGCTCAGTAATTTTTTCAAACTTTGAAGCCTTTCAAATGTACCTGGCATTAGTCTGTGCATAAAATACATTTCACATAACAATAACAACACAAAGAACACATATTTAACATGAATAATCACCTGGGATTATCCTCTCTCGCCACACTCCTGGCAAAGGACAGGAAGTCAGAACAGAAGTTCATGCACACTGTTGGCTTCCAGCAGTTATATTCATTCTACATGAAAGAAGAAAAACAGCATTCCCCATGAGCTCTCAGAACAGAACACTTTGAAAATTCCTTTTCACCACTCAGAGAGTGCCATATACTGCTTTCACGCAACTAGGTCAGGTTGTGTTAACCCACCTTGATGAGCTGGGGTATTTTGGAAGTGTGGAAGGTCTCTACAGAAACCACTATTCCATCATTGTCACGGAAACCAGCAATGACACGGGGGACTCCTGGCAGAAAGGACTGTGCCCACCACTTGAGCAGCTTGTACCTGAATGAAATAAGACTGATGAGTTACACAAACACCAAAGAAAAAAAGACAGTGGATGGACCGAGGAGGAACTTTTCAGCTCCTGTGACAACTATGCTGTCCTTTTCACTCTAGTGTTAAACTGTCAGTACTGCAGTTCACTGCCATGGACTCTAGGCAGAGCCAGCCCTAACCAATTTGGTGCCCTAGGCAAGATTTTAGCTGGTGCCCCTTGCATCGCAACCAATTCCACCACCACGGTTAATTGTGGTTTTAAACTATTCTTTATGGTTAAAACATGACAAACACTTTTCACGGTCAGTGTCGCTCACTAGTTCAGATAACTCGCCCATACCCCACAATCAGGTAAGTCTAAGAGCGTGGGGGGGTGCTGTGGGCAACCCAGAAAATAGGTGAAGAATAGTGGTGATTATTTAGTGATCATTATATTAGTAGACTGATCAATTTAGTACAATTAGTAGACACCGGGACAATGATGATTGTATTCTGTGTAGTTTTTAGGCTGATCACAGAGCTATGGCCTGTGACCTACATTCCAAGTGATGCTGCTATGTTGAACTAATCATGTACCTAGACACACTGTGTGTACGTGGTACAAGGCCGTATAAAGGCCCATGATTCCGAGCTGTAGTTCAGTACTAGGTCACTTACTTTATATTTCAGTGCATATATCACAACCAAGATGCCTTAGGTGCATATATCACAACCAAGATGCCTTAGATCTTTGACGCTCTTATATTAAAGGTTTGGTGATATAGGGACTCACTACCCAGCGGGACTTCCTCCCACTCCGTTCCCTTGTCTGTGTTTGTGACA
The DNA here is from genome assembly GCA_019176425.1 of Megalops atlanticus. Classification (NCBI taxonomy): domain Eukaryota; kingdom Metazoa; phylum Chordata; class Actinopteri; order Elopiformes; family Megalopidae; genus Megalops; species Megalops atlanticus. The sequence goes on from CM032893.1 coordinate 3,799,186, forward strand.
AAGAGGAGTTGGGTCAGTGTGTGCCCTCCTATCAACCAAGGATACCTTTGAAGCAAGACTAGACGATGCAAGGTCAGTTAATCTTAAATATTCTGCACAGCTTATGTCATCAGTTTTCCACTCTTAGAATACTATAAGATGTTCTTTGTAAGCAGAGTTTCGCACTCTCTAACCCCAACTGCCAACGGAGAGGGACTGGACCGTGAGAGGTCGATGAGTGTGTAAGGCCTGAAACTCTAAGTGTTGAGACTTAGTGTGTGTAACATCTGAGACTGCGAAGCCTTGCTGTACTGAAGATCATCAATAAACATCTTTTGCCTCTTCCACAATTACGGTCCAGACTGAAGTTCTTTGTGCAACAGTTTATTAGTTAGCTTGCAAGTGCATCAATTTCACCGAAATCCAACAACTTGGTGCCGTGACTCGGATCCAAGAGGGAGAAGAAAGAGATCCTGCCGAAGCAAAGAGAAGACACCTGTGCGCACCTTCAAAATCCGTTGATCTTCTCTGAGACTTGGTGAGCCTCTTTCCTTACCTCTCTGGGTCAAAAGAACGGAGACATTTACAGAGTAACACTATAGACAAAAGCTAACAGTTAGACAAAGAACTGTAATGTATGTGCCTACAATGATAAAGCTGATTAAGATTAACTGTGACAGAATAATCATTGTGTGACTGATGTGTACACGTGGGTAAAGAGCAATTGCAAATTGTGTGGTGCACCTTGACTGCAGACAGAGGAAAGAAAGGGTCTGTAGTGACTGGTTAAATGTGTAACTCCTTTGGGAGAGCGCTATAGCGGATAGCCTACGAGTGAGGGTACATTGGTGGACACGTGCGTGAAAGTTGGCACTTGTGTGTGTACGCCTGCACTTGTGGATGCTTGTGCCTTGACACGGAAGATCGCAATATCCTACAGTTTGAAATAGATCTGTAGAAGCCCGTCTGAGAACGGAAGAGCTGTCTAGACTTTGATGTGTTTTATATGTTTTTGTGTGCTTTTGTACTGTCGACAGTGTGTGTGTGTATGTCTTGTGGTTTGCGTTGTTTGGATAAGGAGCTCTATTCAAACATCCGACTGAGTGAAACTCTCCGGGAGGGAGAGAGTCGTGTTAACATCTGGGTTTTCTAGTGAGAGAACTAGTGTTGGTGTAACAACAGTCTAAGATTAATGATGATGGCTGGTGTCCAGGGAAACTCTGAGCCTGGTGCTGATAAAGTGGAGCAGACTCCTACTACTGAGAAGGGTGGGAGAGCTGCGCCCGATGTTGATTTTGAAACTATGGTGGCAATGAGTACAGCGTATTTGCGTTCCACTTTTAAGCTTGAACAGGTTGAGAGAGAGATCGAGCAAAAGTATGGGGTCGAGCTTGATCGTGGTGGCTTGTGGCCAATTGATGATGTTAAAAAGGCTTGGGGAAAATCACAACGTGTGCCTGAAAAAGAAAGAGTGCCGTTAACTTTGGTGGTGTTGGGTCAACTGCGGAAAAGACATGAAAAGCAGGCAAACTCTGAGTCTGAGAGGCAATTGAGCCATGAGAGAGAGAATGTTAGGGCGTTGGCTGAGGAGATCAGAGATAAGAACTTGAAATGCAAGAGGCTAGAAGAGGAGCTGTTGGAGCTCAGAGGCAGACTGAGGGAAAACGGGAAGGAACAGGAGCCCCACTGGAGGGGCGGAGCTACAATTGGAAGGGGAGCTCACTCCTATCCCACTGCTCCTCCCTACAGCGTCTACCCCTTTAAGGAAATGGAGGAAGCAGCTCGGTTTGAGAGACGGCATGCATTCAGAGCAATGGCAATGGGCGCCTCTAGCGAGGATGATGAGGAAAGCACCACCGATCCAGCTGAAACTAAGCCCAGCAGTGAAATGCGCCTTAGGCCTGTAGTGGTGAGAAGGCATGGGGACCAGATGATATATGCTCACAAAGTGTGTAAGCCAGAGGAAATTGATAAGTGGTCCAAAAACCTGCAGCATCCACGCAAGGCAGGGATGGAGACTTGGACAACAATTGAACGTTTACGTCACATCTACCACTTGCATCCCAGTGATGGCCTTCAGCTACTAGCAACAGTGCTCAACACAGCTGAAATCAACAGGGTCACTCATGAAGTCGAAACGGCACTGGGAGATGAAAGACAGAATTTGGGTAATGCCTGGGAAGCAATTCGTTTGTGGATTCAAAGAGCTACAAGAGCAACAGCTGATTGGGGGAAGATTTCTACCTGCATGCAGAAAGCAGGAGAAGCAATTGATGACTACTCAGACCGATTCACTAAGCTGTTCCTGAGACATTCGGGATCGGAAGGCCTTACTGAACGGAACATCGGAGCAAACGCGAATGGCCCAATGAAAGCAACTTTCATGCAAGGCCTGTTGCCTGATGTGCAAAAGGCAGTCAAGCTCAGTACTCCTGGTTGGGAAGACAACCACACAACATTCGAAGACCTGGTAGCAGCAGCAAGAAGAGTGGAAGCAGATCTTGTATGCAAAACTCGTAATGTGGCTGCACAGAAGCAAAAGGCTGAGTTTGTGAAGTATCAAAAGGGCAAGAAAGGAGCCTGCAGGAAGTGTGGGAAGTATGGACACTGGGCTAAAGAATGCCACACCGGAAACTGGAAAGGCAACAACAGTCAGCGACGTGACGAGCGACGTGAGTTGGTGAAGAAATTCAAGAACCTGAGTGGAGGCAAGAAGAAAGCCAATGGGACATGGAGACTGACTGTCGATTATCGGAAGGCGAATGAGACCATCGACAAGCTGACACCGCTTGTGGCAGATCCTTCCATGATCTTCAACACCCTGAAGCCGGAACATCAATGGCTCACCGTGATTGACATGGTGAATGCGTATTGGACGGTGAAACTGTCTCCTGAATCACAAGACTGGCTGGCCTTCACAGTGGACGGGCAACAATACAAATGGGAACGGCTGCCCCAGGGTCTGCACAACAGCCCCACTTTGTACCATCAAGCTCTGCGAAGACATCTGACCACGGAGGACATGCCACTGGTGACGTCTGAAGTGATTCAATACGTGGATGACATCCTGATTGCGTCAGTGACGGAAGAAGAACATGACAAGGACGTGGTGGCCCTCTTGGATTACCTGCATGGAAAAGGACACAAGGCGAGTTTGGAAAAAGCACAGATTGCACAACAAGAGTTGGTGTATCTGGGACAGAAGATTTCGCAAGGGAAAAGGGAAATCACACAAGATCGAACAGTCGCAATTCGGAACATTCCAGAATCTACAACAGTGAGGGAACTTCGATCCTTCCTGGGTCTCTGTAATTTCAACAGGGCCTGGGTAGAGTCCTACACTAAAATCGCCCAACTGTTGACTGAATTGTTGAAGGGTCGACGGGAATCAAAGGAGCCCATACAATTGGATGAAAAACAAAAGAAAGCATTTGAAACCCTGAAAAAGGCATTGTGCGAGTCGCCTGCATTAGGCATACCTAACACGGAGATGCCATTTACTTTACATGTTAACGAGAAGGACGGATATATGTCTGCGGTTTTGACACAAGAGCATGGTGGACTGCAGAGGCCAGTGGGTTATTACTCTGCGGAGTTGGACAACGTGGCTCTGGGATTTGGACCATGTTTGAGGGCTGTTCAGGCAGTCTTCCTGGCACTTCAATCTGTGGCCAGTTTGGTCCTAGACCAGAAGCTGTTTGTGAAGTGCCCACACTCTGTCCACACTCTGCTGACAATGAGACGAGCGACTCAGGTCTCAGCGAGCCGATGGGGCAATTGGCAAGCAGTGTTGGAAACCCCGAACATTGTCATCCAGAAGGCAACAGTCTCCAACCCATCTACCATGATGAGTCCTGTTGAAGTCGGGGAAGATGACCTTGTCTGCGAAGACGTTGTCATTACCCTGGAACAAGATCAGAACCTCAGGGAAACACCTCTCCACAATCCGGAGCTGGTGCTGTTCACTGATGGGTCTTCGACAGTTGAGGGCGGAGTGAGATATGCGGGATGGGCAGTGATGACTGAGGACGACACTCTGAAGAAAGGCTCGATGGCACCTGGAACGTCAGCACAACAAGCAGAATTGAAGGCCTTGATAGAAGCTTGCAAAATAGCGAAGGACAAAACAGCAAACATATATACTGACTCAAGATATGCTTTCGGAATCGCACATGATTTTGGCCTTTTGTGGAGACAAAGGGGATACATGACGGCTAAAGGAACGCTTGTCAAAAATGGCCACTTAGTGGAAGAGCTCATGGATGTAATCCAGCTGCCAAAAGAAGTGGCAGTGTTGAAAGTTAAAGCACACACGAAACAAAGTACAATGGAAGCAAAGGGCAATGCTTTAGCTGATGAAGCTGCGAAAAGGGCTGCTCGGAAGGAGGGGGGAGAACAAAATGGAGAACAAAATGGAGAAGAAGACGGAGAGGATGACACTGAATCTGACAATTCAAAATTTCGTTTGGCAGTGTGTCAGAAAAGTGAACGACTGATGGATGTCAAAGAAATGCAATAGGATGCCAGTAGGGAAGAAAAATGGGGATGGATTGAGCACGGAGCAAAACTCCACGATGACTGCCTGTGGCGACTTGGCACGAAAATGGTGGCTCCATCCTGTCTCCTACCTTACTTGGCGACACAAATTCACTCCCTGGGACATGTGGGAGTAGACAAGATGAAATATTGGTTTTCACAAACATGGTGGAATCCAAACTTTGGAAGCGTTGCAAGACGAACAATACAAGGGTGTGTCACCTGTCAGAAGAACAACGACGACAGGAAAGTCAAAGTGCCAGCTAAAAGGACATCTGCACCGCCAGGACCGTTTCGACACCTACAGGTGGATTACATCTCACTACCACCTTGCAAGGGTTACCGAGATGTACTGGTGATTGTGGACAAATTTTCCAGGTGGGTGGAAGCGTACCCCACTAGGAGAGGTACTGCAACGCACACGGCGAAGACATTGGTGTAGGACATTATCCCTTGATGGGGATTGCCGGACCAGATTGACTCAGACCAGGAACGCACCAGGAGCTGTTTGTGCGGAAGTTTGTCGAATGCTGGAGATCCAGTGGTCTCTTCACTGTCCACATCACCCACAGTCCTCTGGACAGGTGGAACGAGTGAACCGGACATTGAAAGAGAGGCTGGCGAAGAAACATCAAGACGGGATTTCTTGGCTCGATGCCCTGCCGACGGTTTTGTGTAGCATGAGAGCGACACACAACAAGGAAACGGGACTGAGCCCTTTTGAGATCGTCACTGGAAGACCGATGTCGTTGCCGGGAACGATCGATATGTGCAAGGCTGATATACATCTGACATCAGACGCCTTGATCTCTTACTGCACTGAGTTGACTGAAGCAGTTCGAACAGCTGCCCAGCAGGTGGCAGAGGTGTGGAGACAGCCACCTGACGGGGGACGTTCTGTAGTACCTGGTCAATGGGTCATGATTCACAAGCCCCAAAGGTTAGCATTAGAGGCGAAATGGGAGGGACCCTATCAGGTGCTGTTAATTACAGATGCTGCAGTCAAGGTGCAGGGAAAACCGAAATGGATACATGCAAGTCATTGTAAACTAGCTGAGCCCCCAAAAGAATAGGGAGAGCAAACGGCAGCACTATGGGGAGAGTCAGAGGGTAGAACTGGAGACAGTAGATTCCAGGGGTTACCCAAAGACGAAGAAAACATGAAATATCGTGCTTCACGCTGTTTCATGTTAACACTTCTCATTGTGTTACGACCCTGCCGGAGGGCCAGACAGGGGAAATTGGTGAAACTACAGGAATTGAATAGGTAGCGCTTGAAGTGTCATTACAACTGTGGTGCGTTGTTCATTTTCCTGTGTGTGTGTTTGTGTATTTTTTCAGGGTTCTGTGTCCTGAGCATCCAGAGGCTCCAGGAGCTGGCCAGATTCAACCTGCGGATCGAGTGAGCCTTCTTCTGTGTTGCAACATCGCCTCCTCTGTTGGAAGAGCAAGCACCTCGTCTGACATTGCCAGTGCCTGAGGGACGACGGCGGAATTCCTGGGAACATCATTCAAGTTCATCTACGAACTGATATATTGACATTCTATGTGAAATGTCCAGAATGAACATGTAGTTTGTTTTGGTGTTTGTGATGTTTTTGAGAGTTCAAGCACACTATGACAGTCATCATGATGCACACAGGGACAACACATTTTTAGCTATGGCACACAGCTATGCAAGACTCATGTTGAGTGTGTGGGTTATTGCCAACATCTTCTAACACATATCCGTATGTATCAGTTCCATTCACATTACCGGATTATGCCACGGCTTATGATGACACACAAAGCCCCTTTTTTGAGGAGAATGTGACTTTCTATACACAACCAGTCCCATCAGGTCCCCCAGATCAAGTGAAACTGAGTTATGTGCCCAAGGGTATGATATGTTGGGAAAACAATGGTACAGGTGTGTTTCTGGGACGTAGCACATGTAACTACAGTCTTTCTGTTTCAAGACCATGGGAATCGATGCATTGGCAAGGACACTTTGTGGTAATATCTATGTTCGTGTTAATGCCAGACTTAGGAGTTGTAGACAAAGCTGCTCCAAGTGGGACAACGTATGTTTGTGGGAAACATGCTTATTTGTATCTACCTGCTGAATGGTCGGGATCGTGTTACACAGCATATGTAGTACCGGCTATGCGTATGGTTAATATCAAACGTAGAGAGAAAAGGGATTTGTTTCTCAACACAGAAACAGTTGCGACTCTAGCTCAACGTTTCTTTGCGTCATTAGTTCCAACTTATGCTATTACTGTTGCTCTAGACGAAATTAGGCAGATGGCTTTTGCCTTAGACAAAATTGCCAATGACACGCGTCAAATGATGTTGCAGAACCGCATAGCTTTGGACATCATTCTGGCAGATAAAGGCGGGACATGTGCAGTTTTGAAGCAAGAGTGTTGCACTTATGTACCAGACGCGTCCGTTAATGTCACTGCGTATGTACAAGACATCTATGACCAAGTGGCCCACTTGAAAGAATCTCAGAAGTGGAGTTGGGAATCGTGGTTAGGTTTATGGGCAAGTAGAACTGTTACCCCAGATCATTCAAGTTGTGACAACTTTTATTGTTCTGATTCTGGGCGTGTGTTTGTTTTTCAAGGGTGTAACCTGCTTAGTCAGCAGAGTTATGACACCTGCACGTGTTGCTCAGATGACAGCGACATTTAGCATGACTGAGACTTTGTTTTTCTATTGACGCTAGTACGCAAAATGCCTATGCTCTTGAGAGTATAAGATTCGCTTGCAAGATATATAATCTTCACACATTTATTTACCTGTGTATTGTATCTATCACACATAATCACTTTTCTTTTGTGATCATTGATGAGTTTGAGAATGATCAGACGGGGGACTGAAGAATAGTGGTGATTATTTAGTGATCATTATATTAGTAGACTGATCAATTTAGTAGAATTAGTAGACACCGGGACGATGATGATTGTATTCTGTGTAGTTTTTAGGCTGATCACAGAGCTATGGCCTGTGACCTACATTCCAAGTGATGCTGCTATGTTGAACTAATCATGTACCTAGACACACTGTGTGTACGTGGTACAAGGCCGTCCCAACGGAAAGGCCCATGATTCCGAGCACTCATATAGCTGTAGTTCAGTACTAGGTCACTTACTTTATATTTCAGTGCATATATCACAACCAAGATGCCTTAGGTGCATATATCACAACCAAGATGCCTTAGGTGCATATATCACAACCAAGATGCCTTAGATCTTTGACGCTCTTATATTAAAGGTTTGGTGATATAGGGACTCACTACCCAGCGGGACTTCCTCCCACTCCGTTCCCTTGTCTGTGTTTGTGACAAAGAGGAGTTGGGTCAGTGTGTGCCCTCCTATCAACCAAGGATACCTTTGAAGCAATGTTTTTCCAATTAGGCGCCAGACTCTAGACGATGCAAGGTCAGTTAATCTTAAATATTCTGCACAGCTTATGTCATCAGTTTTCCACTCTTAGAATACTATAAGATGTTCTTTGTAAGCAGAGTTTCGCACTCTCTAACCCCAACTGCCAACGGAGAGGGACTGGACCGTGAGAGGTTGATGAGTGTGTAAGGCCTGAAACTCTAAGTGTTGAGACTTAGTGTGTGTAACATCTGAGACTGCGAAGCCTTGCTGTACTGAAGATCATCAATAAACATCTTTTGCCTCTTCCACAATTACAGTCCAGACTGAAGTTCTTTGTGCAACAGTTTATTAGTTAACTTGCAAGTGCATCAATTTCACCGAAATCCAACATAGGCCATATGTAATTATGTTGTTGTGGGCTTTTTTGTAATATTTCAAAATAGTAGTATTAAAATAGTATTAGTAAAAAATAGTAAAAGTTAAATTTTTTTTTTCTTTCCTTCCCTCATTTGGGGTGCCCCTATGGATGGACGGTGCCCCTAGCATTCACCTATACTGCCTATGCCACGGGCCGGCTCTGATTCTAGGGCTGCTTCCAGTCACAGCCAAGAACAGGCCAGGTGAAGAAACGTTAGATTTGGTGGTCCTGATCTAGTTTTAGTACAATTAACATACATTAATCTGCTAGGGTGGCAGTATATCACGGTGGTAAGGAGCAGGGATCGTACCCAAAAGGTTGCTGATTCGATTCCTTGCTATGGCACTGCTGTCATACCCTTGGGCAAGGTGCTTAACCAATTGCTGCAGTAAACATCCAGCTGTATGAATAGATAACATAAAAATAAGCTGTAACCTGTGCAAGTTGCTCTGGATAAGAGCATCGGCTAAATGACAATAATGTGTTGCATTTAATCTGTAATGGAAAACCTGGTTCCCCAAAAGACAAGAGCATCAATGCAAACCAGATTGCGGTACCCCAGTTGGGTTTACCGAGCAACCTGCCATCTCAAACCTCTCAAATCTGCTCCACTCTGCTCCAGTAGCCTTTAGTAGAAAGTTCCCCCTTTCAGTGTACTGGCTTTACACAGGGAAACCTTCCGCCTATTTAACATTATGGCCCAGGAGCCGCACACTGGAAGACAGCTGTCAATCCGACACACAGAAGACTGCAGACCTGTGTAAGTTGCTGCGCTGTTTCGGGGTGCAGATCTCGGCCGAGGTCTTGAGCTCTACGTAGCAGGCAGGGGCGGGCTGGGCCCGTGGGTCTGCTTCCCGGCAGTCCACCTCACCAGAGAACAGCAGCCTGTGCCCAGCCAGACGTGTCCGCACCACAGTGCAGAATGCTTCGTTGGTGTTCACCACTCCCTCAGCGTCAGGGTGACCATGTGGCTCAGCTTCAGTAGGAGGAGAAGGGTGTTCAGCTTGAAGAACAACCATGATGTGCTCAACTGACTTCTTTATTAACACTGTAAGCGTGTAAGCAATCTATCAGTAATAAAATTAATCAAAAATCTACGAAGAGTACAGGAACACAAGAACAACACTGCTGTACATATATGCTCCCTGAATGTGAAACACTGAACGTTCTTCAACATGTACAGGTGTCCATCATACTCTGCCAGTGACATTATATCGCACAAAGGATGTGTCTTCTACTTGTGCAGGTCTGCTGAGTGATGGGATACAACTCCTCTACCTGTGCAAGTGATCTTCACTTAGGACCGTTACTCTACCTGCACAGGTGTACTGCTCAAACATGATTCATTGATACAGGAAGTATCAAGTACCTTGCCCAAGGATACAACAGCAGTGGCCTACCTGGGAATTAGATCCTTGGGTTACGAACCCTGAATGCTAACAAAGTGGTAAGTTAGGCTATAGTCATAGGGGTAAGTGGATGCAAGTCTTTTCTCAAGTACTGCTGCCGCGTATGATGGGTCAGCCAACGGACCCTGCAAAGCTGGAGAGAGCACTTTCTGAGCTGGACAAGACCCTGGAGAAGCTGGAGAGCATGTTCCTGAAGAGGCAGCCATTCCTCTGTGGCGATGATGTCACCTTGGCTGACCTGCTGGCTGTCTGTGAACTCATGCAGGTAGGTGCTGTCTGACAAGCACTGTGACCTATAGGAGGTTGTGCTTAGGCCACACCACTAAAGTGCAACTCCTCTTTCAGCCCCTGGGCGGCAGCAGAGACATCCTGAAAGAAAGGCCAGAGCTTGCCACCTAGAGAAGCAGGGTGCAGTTAGCGCTGAAGGATTGTTTTGACGAGGCGCATGCGGTGCTGTACCGCCTGCGGGACATGTCCAGACCAAAGCTGTGAACAGAACTGAGCCTGTGTGCGCTGGGATTCCCCATGTTTTGAACGATGATGCGTTATGACACATTGTGGAAAATTTCAGCTAATTCAGAATGAGTGCATTTGACTGTTCTGGATGTCTTAGTTGCTTGCAGAGATTTTTGATTTGCTCAGTGCCATTTTAGGATGTCAGTGTGACATTCTGCCAAACTAATGGAGTATCCATTGTCCATTGCATTAGCATGTAAAAAAATCAATAAGAAAGTACAAGGACAAAGGACACACTTAGATTTATATTCCTATGAATATAAGTCCACTCACCTGAGGGAAATATATAGTGGTTTTATTCAAATCAAAGAACTTTATACAAAACTAATAATTTATTTAAAGAATCAAACAGGAATGTATTGATGAAGGTGCTATTTCGGTTACAGTTTTTTGAGTGGTTGAACCAGCAAGACAAGAAAGAAAGAGACAATAAAATAAAAAAATGAAATGACCACAGAGGTAGTTTTCATTTGGGCTGAAATGATGAAGGATCTGGCCTCCTCTTCCCTGGCAGCTCATCTTTGTCCTCCAGTGGCCGTTTGCGACTGGTAGAAGGCTATAGATACAGATGTAAAGATGCTGTTATTCACCATGTCTCCACTGTTCCCAGTACACTCTTGTCAAGAACAAACAGAAAAGAAAACCTCAAAGCATGTAAAATGTAAATGTTGAGTAGTTTCTCAAAATACTTTACCTGCACATCTGAAGGGGCTCCACCAGGGTACATGACTTTAAAGGCTGTGGCCTTCATCTGCTCATCCTGAGCAGACAAAATCAGCAGTATGTTATTAACCAGGCTTGCCAGTCCCAAGCCAAAACGACATCAGCCAAAACAAGCAAAAATAAAAAAAAACCCAAAACCCAAAATAAAATCTCCACAATTTTTTCCTTGGAAATAAAAAAGACTGCTCAGGAATGGGCCCATCTTGTGATTCAAAATGCATGTTTTTGTTAAGTTTGTGATTTGTGGAAATGTGAAGCAGAAAGGCAGCAAACTGCCAGCTGGTTAAGTCAATGCAATATCACAGATAACTCAATTTGACTGAAAATCTCAAATTGTAGCAATCCTGTTACAACTTGGTGTTCTGCCCTTTTTTGCTTGTTATAATTAGGTTTTGCAGATGTTGTGGTTGTTTGCATCCAAGAGAAAGAAAAGGTTCTGTACAGTGCTTCATGGTTGCTGTAACCTTACCTTGTGCCATCTTAAAATCAGTAATCTTCAGTACCTGCTGGGCTTTACCCTGCTGTTTAGTCTTTTTATTCATCCATTTCTAATTGTGTTTTTCTGCATATGCATTCCTTTCATAATTAAATGCATTAATAGTGAAATAAGGCAGCCCCAACAAACACAACAGATGGACGCTGTTCTGTTAATTTTTCTTATTGTTAAATCACTGGCAAATCCACTTGGCTGTTTTGCATAATGTGCACGGTGAGACCAACCGCAAGGGAGACCTTATCATGCTTTTTAAAATTCAAAGCTTGTCACTGTACCTTCTCAAGTAATATTAATTGTCAGTGAATTCATTGTAAGTCCAAGTGTCACCAAACAAACTGTGTAATATAATTAAGATAAAAATATCATCCTGAAACAGAATATGTGAGACCTGGTACAACAGAAAATTGCAGTCCAGCAGTTATTTCTTAGTCTTTCGTATTTCTACAGTCCAGCATGTCTGCAGAGTTTGTACACAGCTGAAAGGGAGAAGGGTGTGGCAGACAGAAAATCTGTGGAACCCAACTGCATAGAGGTAGTGAGCTACATATATGTATGGTCAATAACTCAAGACACATCCTCCAAAAATACATGACTATAAAGTCATCTGTGAACAAACTATACTGAGAAATTACTCAGAACTGCATACAACACTTTCTGGGTTTATTCTGAAAGGATCACCAAAGAAGTATTTTCCAAAACAAGAACTTTGTCTGCATACAAATCGTGTTTTCCTAATATTACATTTAAGTTTTACTCTCTCTCTGTGCTTGATACATATATTTACATACAATCTAGCCTTACTGAGATTGTCTATTGTATGCACACACATGAATTTTCTGCTGTTATGATAACACACAATTCCAATACTTCAGACTGGCTAGTAGATGCATTTCAGAAAACAACATTAAGCTCTTTGTCATGTTTCAGATTTCATGGTCTTCCAAATCTGTTGTGGTTAACAACACCTCATTTGATGTTTTAATTAACAGTGTATTTGAGGTTTTGTAAAAGCTAAAGTCAGGGGAGGGCCTCTCCGGTATTATTTTTGATAAAGCCCTTAGATGCACTATGGTTTGTTTAATGCCATCCAACCTAGTGCAGTTATTTTAGTGCCTAAAAATTAAGAATATAAACTGAATAACTGCAATGGCTGCTGCTGTAAACAGTGCAAACTAACCTTTCCCCCCCACTTTAAACAGTATAATGTTGATACTGATCACATGAACATTTATGGAGGGTAAAGTTCAACTTTATTAGGGACAAGAGACAGTTGAGTAAGCCATATTATTATCTTACTAAATTGTGCTTGTGAACAGCTCATAGCAGCCCATGTACCGAACATGCTGGCAATCAAATTGCCTGCCCACGCCAAACCTGTGTCATGTACTGGGTAGAGAAGGCTGACATTAAAAATGGTATCAGAGTGTGGGGAGAAGTTTCAACTCTGAAAACTTTATTGGCCAGTTCATAGTACATTAAATGGAAATTTGCCTTTGCATATATATTGGCTTACAGAGAGGCTCAGTATAAAACATGTATGCATGTAATAAATAAACATTAGTCCTCCACCTGAACTGCTACCATTACACACAGGCATATTCATATCTTTACTTCCTTTCATAGGATGAATATTGCAGATACAATGCAATTTTTCATGCAAGTAAAACTCTAAACTACCAACCCAAGGAAAATATTTGAAGGGAATAATTAAGTGGTGTAGCGTCATTCAGAATACATAGTGATTTCTTATAATACCTGGTGGTAGAGATCTGGTAGTTGTGGATATTTTTTAATAGCTACCAATTATTTTACTTGCTTGCTTGACGTATTTTTTGCTAAGAGAAGATACTATATCTTTTAGTAATGCAGGAATCTCATTTTGTCTCATTTTGTACAGAACACTGCATTGTGTATAATGCTGGATTTTACATTAATGCAGCCTCCAGGGGTTGAAGTTCTTACCTGAATCCATGGATGCTGTAGTGCCTGCTCAATGGTCAGTCTCTTTTTGGGGTCCACCACAAGAAGCTTCTTAACAAGATCTTTGGCTGAGGAAAAGGGAACAGGAAGTAGATCTGCCTTCAGGTCTAAGAGACTTAGTCGGGGAAGGGGTTCAAATTAACCTGATACAGAGTTTCCAATCTGAACAGGGCTATATCCACAGGAAAAACTTTAAGGTAAATGGCTTAATTATGGTTTTTGGCTTTTGTTGTACTCTGCCTCACTTGTAAGTCGCTTTGGATAGAAGTGTCTGCCAAATGAATAAATGTAAATGTAAATATAAGATCTTGTCCCTCTTTCTCTGGTCTCATGTACAGCACAAACAATTCAGCTTTAAAAATATCCAATAACATGATCTACATGGTAACGTTCTGTGAGGAGGGACTTTGACTGTACCTTCGTCTGATATCCTGTCCCATTTTGAAGGGATAAACCTGTAACATCCCTGAGTGATCTGCTCCATGACGGTCATGTCAGCCCCCTCTGTGTGAAATGGGGGATACCCTCCTAAACTACATAGGAAAAAGGCAGTCAGTATACAACATTTGAACATAGGGATCTGTGAGACAGCATCAACATTGTTGGAAGACACCTCCAGGTTAGTCATCAGTTGCTGTGAAAAAGGCTGTTATGTCTCAAAAAAATCATAAATCAAAACAATTCAATTGTGCTTTCTGTTGAGGGAAGATTGTAAAATTATGTAAATTATATTAACACTTCCATTTGATGTGCAGCAAACAACTGACCATCTTTAACTATTACCTAAAAATATTAGAATAATATTAGATATTGGAGTTACTCACAAAATCTGAAACATTCTGGACAGGATTATCTGCAAGATTGTTAACTAGTTAATTTCCTTAGGCTGGCATACTAAATATAATGTAATACGGTTACAGCTAACCTCACAGGCTAGTTATACGAGTGAGATGTTAACCATTTCTAAACAAAACTAGTAACTATTATAAATGTATTTAAAGTTATCTAAAAAATAGTTATTTTGGTTGTGTGTACCTTAACTGACCTGCTCTCTATAAGTAATTACAAAGCACACATTAATGGGTTTATGCATTACAAAGGAAAATACTGACATTTCTCCAAAACTGGGGGCATATAAGAAGGGCTCATTCACATTTATAAGTAGAACATTCGTTTAACTTTTCTTATTTTCGTTTCACCTTAATTCTGTGACTTCATTAAAAGTCATTTTAAGATCAGACATCAACTGATTTATACTGGAACTGTTAAGTTGTGAATGGTAGCTGCAACAATGGCCTGGTCCTCGAAGCCTGTGCTCGGGTATTTCCAGCCGTGAAACTTACCATACAAACAAGAGGACTCCTAGGCTCCAGCAGTCCACAGCCCTGCTGTAGCCCACCGTGACAGCGTCTGTGAACACCTCTGGTGCCAGGTAGGTGGGCGTGCCACACAGAGTCTTCATCAGCGATGTCTCCTCCAGAATCTTGGACTGGTTGAAGTCTGTGATCTGGGAACAGGAGGGGGAGGCTTGTCATGTTTGGTTAAATCATCCAAATGCTGGGTCATTGCAAGGTTGTGTTTTATCATCATAATGGCTGACGTGTGCAAATGCAAACAGCCGCCAGCAGAAGGATGCAGCTCACATAAGAGGGATTGGCTGTCATTTGAGATTAGCAAGCAAGTTTAAAACTGTTTTAATCTTACTATGCACTGGTAAAGAGGGGAAAAAAAACAGAATGAGTTCACCACTCTCACCTTAATGAGGCAGACGTCATCATTTGAGGCCAGGAGGACATTTTCTGGTTTTAGATCTCTGTGAATGATTCCATTGCTGTGAAGGTACTGTGAGAGAAGAGGGAGAAGGTGCAAGACTGAGGAATTATTCTCCAATATCTAGCTGACTGTAGGCACAAGGCATAATACCTTTCCAACTGGTGCCATGATCTAAAAGTGGCAATGGGCACAAAGCTTCATTTGGTTAAACTAGGTATTAAATCTCACTTGCCACATAGGGCCAGGGGAGCAACATGGAATTTTCAGGCCTGGGGAAAAAAAATCTGTGGTTGGGCTCCCCACACCACCCCTCCCTTGTCACATACAGCCTATATAACAACAAAGCTGTAATCTGTGTGTATATGTGTGTATTTCTATCAATATAACTGATTTCAATATATAGATAATCAATGCATCACCAATATATCAGCAACAGCTACAATATATAGCATCTCAATATTTTCTATTGACAGCTTTTTAGTAAGTCTGTAATGTCTGCCACAGCTTTTCTCTAAGGTGGAAGCTCGAGCCTTATTGATTTGGGCAATGGATAATTCCACTACAACCACATCTTGAAAAAAATGTTAGCCATTTCCGAAAATACAATTTATGTGATGGTAACCAGCGCTGCACTACCCCTTTCTTGGCGGCAGTCGAACAGGCAAGCCAGACCTTATGCTGTTTCTCAGTGAAAGGAAGCCTGGTCTGACACTGTTGCTCATTCAACCTGAATGGATACACTTATGTTCTTTTGTGCTGGAAGTCACTGTGGATAAGAGTGTCTGCTAAATGAATGTAATGTAATGAATATTAAGAATTTTGTAACAGAAGAATTGGTCAAAGGGGGCTATCCACACCTATCAAATTTGACAAAATAGATGCCACCCTCCTCCAAAACCTGTCAGCCCCAGGAAACTCCCACATCGTATGTTTCAATGTCCCCTGGGTGCCAAGTGGACACAGAGTGCAATTAGGTTTCAAATTATGTTTGGAATGGAATCTTAAGAGTAGTGTTCAGTATGCCCTGACACTTAAAAAGAATCAGATGATGGTTTGGTCTCTTACTGAATATACTGAATATATTATCCCAGACTGCCTCCTCAACAATGGTTTCCCTATTGATGATAAAATCCTTTTCCTAGGCTTTAATAATAGGAATATCCTTTTGTCCTGGTGACTGCAGGTGTGAGTAAATAATTGACACAAAACCTACACATGGAAATATTAAATTCCAGTCTATAACCGGGAGTTCACTAAACAGCGAATTGTGAAATAAAATGTCCTAGAACACTTTCAGCACCGAGAACTGAGAGACCAATTTGCTTAACATCAATTTACTTCAAATGCAAGCACAACGCGTTTTTAAGCTTCAATAAGAAATCTTCAAAGAGAAGTGTATACACAGAGGATTGTTAAGTCTTTTAAGCTGCTGCTGTGTAAAAATAGAACATGATAATGCATTCACTGAAATTTGTTTTTAATACAATACATTTAGCTTGCTAAAACCTGTAGCCTGGGTCCCCTGCTGGGTGGTCCCACGGCAACTTCAGGGTTTACACCCCACCCCCACCCGCCAGCTGCACCCCTGCATATGGCACATCAACTTTCAGAACAACAGACACTGAATGCGTTTTAGAAAAGACATCAATCCACTTACTTCTACCGCCAGCAACATCTGAAAAAAATACAGCTTGGCAATTGACTCATCAAGCTGTTTTTTAGTTTTGACTCTGTCAAACAGTTCTCCGCCTTCCATGCTGAAAAAGAAACAGTGAGCATTAGATGTGTGCATTGAAACCATGTGTCATTAGTCAAAATGTTAGTTCTAGGGCTTATTTTTGCATATTTCATTGACACATCAAAGCACTGCTGTCACTGTTTTTCTGCCTCACTGGTCACACCTACGTCACAGCGGAGACGCAGAAAAGTCCATCGAACAATCAGGTACAGATTGCGCAGCTGTCTGTTACTTGTTTGTCTAAGAGTGGCTTTACAAATTTAAATTAGCTAATTCCAGGAGGACATGCTTTGAGTTCAAACCACCTCTGTAGCGATAAAGCCATGATGAATGTGCAAGTTCAAAATTCAGTACTTTAATTATACTCCCTGAATTACTTGTCTGCAATTCAGAAACTGAGTAACTACTCCATGACCTTGTTGCTGCAGAATAACACTACAGATAAAAAAAGAACATGCCCTTATCTCTTTACAGAGGGATTTGGGGAGGAAATCTGACCTACATGAATGAATCTTAATCTTTCTGAGCGGTTTAGATTTCCTGGAAAACACTTCAACTGGAAAATGCATGCATATTAAAATAAATTGACTATCTTTTCATGTTCTGGTCTTAAATAGACCCTCAAAGACCTGGCTTTGCTTTTGCAGTGCACCATGGGTAATACCTCTATCTGTCTGATCATACAGAGCATTAACTTACATTTTGCGACAGGGCATTATGTCAATTAATCAAATTTTATTTGTTACAGCGCATTTTCACAATTGAGATTGTCACAAAGCGCCGTACATATAACATAGTGCATTTTCCCTAACCCTGGGAAAAGGTGGTAAAGAGTCCTGGAAAATATTAATGGAAATTATAACATTGGGATAACACATAAGCATCAGGATTTAAGGTGGTGTTAGAGTAGTGTTTCCCAACCGTCCTCCTGGCGGCATACTGTCCTGCATATCTTCTATCTATCCTTGCTGCTTGATTAAATCAGGTGTGCTCAACTAATAAAATGTGCCACTGATGAGTTCAGTCAGGTAGGTAGAGCAAGGATAGATAGAAGATATGCAGGACAGTGTGCCGCCAAGAGGACGATTGGGGAAAAACTGTGTTAGAGCATCCAGAAAGTTATAACAGTCTAATCGAGAGATAGTAAATGCATGAACTAGCTTTCCTGCATCTCTCATTGAAAGAAAAGGCTTAATTTTGGGAACATTTTGTAGCTGAAAAAATGCCAGTTTTGCAAGATTTTTTGTGTGGAGCTGAAGAGAGAGGTCTGGGTCAGTTGTAACCCCAAGGTCATTAACAAGTAGGCTAGGATTAGCTATGTGGCCATCAAAGTTGAGCACAAAATTTGTCATGGTAAGATCGGTTTTTTGGGCCTAGGAGTATCACTTTGGTTTTGCTTGAATTTAGAAGCAGAAAGCTTGATGAAATCCAGAGCTTTATGTCTTTAAGACATGCTTCAAGTCTGGAGATCTCAAAATCCACCACACTTCACTGAGACATATAGCTGTCTGTCATCAGTACAAAAAGGAAAGCTTATTTCATGCTTACAGATGACATCTCCAAGCGGCAACATATAAAGAGGGAACAGCAAGGGGATCTGGTATTCTATTTCATTATACTATTGTCATTTAACAGACACTCATATCTAGAGCAACTAATAAAGGTTACAGTTTAATCCATTTAAACAGCTGGATATTCACCAAGGAAATTGTACGGTTAATTACCTTGCCCAAGGGTACCACAGCAGTGCCCCAATGGGGGTACTGAACCAGCAATGTTTTGATTACAAGCCCTGCTCCTTACCACAACACCACATTGCTGCCCTACTGTGTCCAAGGCAGCAGGTAGGTCAGGAAGCACAGGTACAGAGACACAGTTATGGTCAGAAGACATGAGTAGATCATTAACAACCTTAATGAGAGTTGTCTCAATGTTGTGACCAGGTCTAAAACCTCACAGAAAGGTCTCTATATTACTGGAATTGAGGAAGGCCAGGAGCTGTCCAGCTATTACTTTCTCCAAACTTTTTGATAAGAAAAATTGAAATTGGTCTGTAGTTCTGAAGATTTTTCATATCTAAATTTGGTTTCTTCAAAAGGGGCTTGACTATGGCCAGTTTTAGGGGTGTAGGCATATAGCCTTAAGATAAAGAAGTGTTAACAGTATGTAGCATAATCTGACAAAGCACAGGCAGGAGATCTTTCATTTGTTTGGTTGGAATTGGAAGTGAACAAGTAGATGATTTCGATGACATAGTAATTCTCTCTAGTTCAGTGCTCCCAAAGGGTAAAAATACTCCAGAAACTGAGCAGCTTTAGGCGATATGTCAAGTACTTGCGAAAGTCCCAGGGTAAAGGTAAGGGAGAGGGTGGGTATCTCATCTCTTATTTGTTCAGTTTTTTATCAAAAAAGTTCACGAAATCGTTTCAACTGTAGACTGCTAGAGATGCAGTGCAGACTGAACATTAGTTAATTTAGCATGTTTTGAAGAGGAATCTAGGTTTTTATTTTACTCAATTAAGTTTGACAAGTACGATGATTGGCCTGAAAAAACTGCAATGCTTCAATCCATGAGTATTCAGACCAACTGATTTCTCATTGGAACAGTTAAAGGAAATGGAATGGAATTTTGTAACCTTACTATCACATCCAAGGAGGCTGTGCCTGTAATGTTACCAATAATGGTGGCACCTAAACTGCAGTTGGCTACAATGAACAATTGACATGTACAGGCTGAATACGGTTAAACTTAGGCTATCGAAATGAGGAAGAACCATTGGGGATAAGTATTATTATTATTAAGATAATTTACTATTATGATAATTAGGCAAGGAGAAAAAGGGAAAAAAGGTAAAGAAAAACAGAAATTTAATAAGTAGCCATATTAAGTTTTATCCAAATTCTCTGTATTCAGATTAGGTTTGATGGTACAGAAGTAAATGTTCATAAGGAGTCAGAGGTCAGGATCATGGTGGTTATTTATGAAGGACACCCCAAAAAGGGCCTAATTCTCAGCGCTGTATGGGTATGGGGTATACCCTGCTAACCCATAATTTGGCAGGGGGCATACCTCCCACCCCTACATGATCTGTTTCTGTCAGACCAACGACATACACCTATTCTTAAAGTTTCGATTCTCAAACTTTCTTCACTGAGAAACTGCTACCACCGATGTCAGGGACAAATGTACAGACTTCTTCCACAGGGCTTTTTAATTTTCAATATGAATAGATTTAATATTTTTTGCATTGGCTACTGCAGTGGAACATATATTAAATGAGAAAGGTCTTTAAATATTAAGTCCACCTTTTAAATGTACCTATGTTGAGGGAAATTCTGCTCTCTGTGCTATTATGATGTCTGTATTACACCATCGTATTTACGCAATTATACTTATGTCTGATCAAGTGGTTATATTCAACAGTGGGGAATGAAATCATGCACAGAATTGTTTAAAATGCATTACTTACAGTTCTAATACAATGTAATAGGATTCATCCGTTTGGAAAAAGTCCTCTGTCTTGATCAAACAAGGCTGCAGAATCGGGAAAAAATGAGCCAGCTTTATAAAAGCACATGTTGTCAGAGAAATAATCAACAGCTACATAAAACATGTGACTGTATATCCACTTTAAATGTGGATTGTTGTTAAGCGGTCGTGGATTGGTGGCTGTCTGTATGTATTATACATACAGATTAAATGGGGGTATGAGTGAGGATCCCAACATATAACCCTTTTCTTGTCATGCTCTGGTTAAAACTGAGTATTATCAAAATTCAGCCATAAACAATATCTTTGGAGTAATATTTTTGAAATGTACATATATGAAAACATTGTGACATGCTTAAAAGAGGGATAGAACTAGCACCTTGGACAGCGTTGGCTGTAATCCCTCCCACTGAATTAGAATGATTACGATTCAAAATACTTACGTACATGGTCTACTTTTTTCAGAATTTCAATTTCTCTCTCTGCATTTCGTGCAGCAGTCTAGTTTGAGAGAGAAGACATTATATGAATTTGGCTGGGATGGCCTTTGTCATCTAATAATCAGATACTGCATAACAAAAAAGGGGAAAAAAATAATGTTATATTCCTGGCACTTACTCCGGTGCATGGGAAGTCATTCTTATTTATTGTCTTCACGGCTACCTTTTTGCATGTTGCTCTTTCGAATGCCAGTTTAACTTCACCACAAACACCTCTGGAACAAAACCACAATAAAATAGATACTGAAAATGTCTCATTTCACATAAAGTTGAGAAAGGTGCAGTGACCTATTTGACATGGTGATAATCTACTCACGCGCCAATCTTTCTAGAAATCAGGTACTTGTCTGTGAACTCTCTGGGGAGATTTGACTGTTCAGCCACCATGAGATCAATAAACACAAACACTGTAGGAAAGAAACAAAACCAAACCAGGTATTCTCTGGTTAATCCTTGACAGGGTAGAATCAGAATAAAACAGATAAATCAGAAAGAAGCCTATTTATGTCATAAATGCTACAGATGAACCCAGGCTCTATAAGCCTGGAAAATTTATGGATTTTAATATTCAAGATGTCTGTATGTCAAACATGGCAAACAACAGTTCTTATTCATCTTGAAATATCAGTATGGGTCACATCCTGGATGACTTAAAAAAACTTGTCTTGTACATCAAAGAAATCTTTTAAAACTTATTAAACATTTACATAATGTGGAAGATCAACTGAGTTGTGGCATCTCTTTTACAATGGAGGCTTTATGAGAAATACAGAACTGTTCATTTTGTGAACCATTAAAATGTAACTGGGGTGTAATTAATCCATACAAATTAACTTTATTGACAGTTCAGGTATGGTTCCTACCTTTGTGGCGGGGCTGAGTGAGAGCCACCTCAGCATTGTTAGCCAGTGGAAGCCTCTTGCCCTTCCCGACAAGCTTTCCATCCACAAAGGTCCCATTCCCACTTGTGTCCTCAATGTAGACAATGTCTTGTTCCTGCAAAATAGTGTCCTTGACTCAATGCAACTTCAAAAAAATAAGATAATGTTAAAACAGGTCTACTTCCAATAAACTAAAAAATAAAGCAGAATCAAAAGATGCATTGCATTTGGATGAAATAAAGGGAAATCCTCCTTAAATGTATGTTTTTAATTCCCTTGCAGGAGGACTCTGTAACATCCTGACTGGCTATACTACCTAAATTTCATTTAAAAATAGAAAGACCTACCCTGAAGATTCTGAAGTGTTTCTTACTGTAAGTGGTAAACTTTTCAGATGCTTTTAAAATAGGGTCATTGAAACAGTAATGACATGCGTGGTCCCGTCCAAACCAGTACTCGTCCTCCGTGCAATCTGGAAAAGCACAAAATGATGAGAGTTCTCACATATAGACAAGCATGGTTAATATAACATTGCTGAGCTACACAGCCCTAAATATCACATATCCACTTGCCACTGGCAAGATAAATGGACTCAATGCCACAATAGTCTTGCTTGTTGTCACCCTCAGATTTGCCAATTACAACTTTTTTGGCTCTTTTGGTGTGTAGTTTTACTATGATGAACTGATGTAAGTGACAATGCCATAAGTGCATATAGAAAAACTGTGAGCAGTCTACGAAAGATAGTGGGATGATATTGTAAAGTTATACTTCAGGAATATAAATCATTAGCCACATCCTTATTAATGCTTATTAAAGGTCATCATGACCGCATCAAAAATGTCTGCACATCCAGTCAGTTCATACCTGTCAACAATAAGCATCTTTTTAGAGTACGGTCAAACAATACTTGATACTGAAACAATACGTTGCTTACCTATGAAAATGATGAAGGACAAAATTTCACAATTCCAAATTTCTTTCATTTTTGTGCAAGAATGTCATGAACAGTGGAGCAATAAAAACAAATTAAGAAAAACTGACTGAAACATGACAGTGTATCTCTAATTATTGATGATTGAACAAATAATACCACTAAAGACCAGCGAATACCATTATGTTTTACATATTTTATTTGTTCTCCAAGGAACATAAATCTCTAATAAACTGAAACTCATCGTTGCTGACAGTGTACCTTTCAACCATGAATCACTCTTTGGTAGGAGATGGCTTCAAGAAATGCTTACAAGCTTTCAAAGTCGATTTTAATAATGTGACTGCATTTGTGTCTGAAAATGCAACCTATAGGATACAGGTATATCAGGACATCATCCAAGGCTTCTTGCCAACATTCCATTGCACAACACTTCACACACATCCACACTGTCTGTGGTTATAAACAGTAAGACTGATTTCAACATGTGACAATGTTGGATCTAAACACTGCTGACATTTGTGCAAGTGGTAATCAATTTATCATCTAGCAGAGGTGGCTCTGTATATAAAACATGTGGAAGACATGCACACCAGCGCTCTTCAGATCAATCTATCCCTTCCTCACTACCTGCTCCCCCAAATATCTGGCCAAGGCTTCCCTGTCCTGTTCCATCTTAAACACCCACCGGTAGGATTTCCTGCTAATGCAATATTGCCTCTTCGGCCAGTCCAGGGCTATTCTCTTGGTCTACCCTCCCAGAATACTCTTGGCCTTCTTCCCTTGCACATACCACTAGCCCCAGCCTACATCCCGACACACATCCTCACATATCACTGCCTCAACCACACTGGCCCAACCTCTGTAAAGATTCAGATCAGGATGAGAGCCCACTCACTGAGAACTCTGAAGCCCCTTTCCATGGGAAGGAGGCGTCCCCAGGGCTGTACCTCTGGCTCCTCCGGAATAGATGGCAGGTCCCGCACCGGAGCAGTGTCCACAGAGCTTAGCGTCCCAGACCCTGAGGAGGAGGAGGACTGGCTGGCGGATGCTGGAGCGGAGGAAGAGCTAGAGCTGCTCTGTGACTGGCCCGGAGCCTGTGACTGGCTAGAGTCAGGCTCTTGAGACATGGTGCGGCTGCCCTGGAAGCGACACGCACAGCACACAGTTGGTGGCTCCCTGTAATTAGATTTGGGGCCTAAGTGAATCATTGTATTTTATCTCCTAATATCAAACATGGAGTTTACACTCCAGGAAACAGCGCACGGCATTCAAAGCCCCTTTTTGTGGCCATCCCTTCAAGTTTGTGAAGAAACTGATTCAGTAGCCTTATCTTGCGTTCACAAACAGAGCCACATCCTGATTTACTTTCATACTAAACCAAGCAATTTCCTGTATCTTTCGTACTAAAAACTGATTGCTTGTTCACCACGGATAAGCTATGACACTCATACGAAAATCAGCCCTGCGTTGCTACATAACATAGTAAACGTCTAGTAACTAAATGCGAATGCATGCAAATAATTACAAATTTGCATAATGCAGTTTTGTTATTGTTGTAAATTCCAATTCATCTAGCTAACTAGTATATCAGGCATGTCCGTGTTAATAGCGAAACGCGTTCTGCATATTTTGCAAAATTCGTTAGAGTTTGATATGGTGTCACAGGTACGCTGGCTAACGTCCAGCGTAATAGATGTTTACTAACACAACAGCTGTCAATAGCAACAAACAACCAGCTAAACATGAAGTCATCTGGCTAGCTATACAGACTTGGAAGAGGTATGCCAGCTTGTTACACGGACAACCACAGAATGAGATGGAAAGTCCCATTTTCCTATGTTTGGGGGCAGTTTCATTTTTGATAAATCACACAAGGTATCGGTTGCAAGATAGCTGATGTTAGATGCCACTGGTGCAATTTCCAGCTAGGATGTTACGAAATACGAAGTGATCATGAATCTAGGTACCTGGCGAGCTAGCTGCATGCCATCTTTCTTCCGATGTAGACTAGTTGTTGGCTAACTTAACAAGCTAGCTACGTAGCCCAAAAATCCTATGCAACTAGTCAAATTAGCTAATCAAGCGTGCACAGGAACCACGCTGACCACTCGGAAATTCGCTGTGGCTACATTTCCTTAGCATTCTAGAATAGAACTGACAGGGCACAGGGCTAACACCTAGACTCACATTCCAGCCGGTATTGATAAACTCACCTAATTGTCCCGTCAATCGATATCGATAACACGTGCCCAAATGCGCCGACTTTTCGCTCCAATCACTTCGGTTGCACCGCTCATATCAACATTCAGAACACGTATTACAAAATCAACCAATCACTAACCTCAAAATAGCACCATAAAATAGCCTGATGGTAAATGCAGTCGTAATGAATGCGTGCGCACTGATTTACTGCGCATCGTACTGAGAAAACCAATAGAGTCAGTTATAACAGTAATAATGACAGTGGTACATTCTTTATGTATAATGACTTAGCCATAAATCTAACTTTAAAAGACAAGTTAGTGCTCCTTATACAAGCGTTTTTTCTTCGCCTATACGGCACCCCGGCAATGATTACAAAACTTCCTGTTTGAACTTTAACCTCCCCTTAACAAACTCATGGAAGTGTGATGTCGAAATTTGACATTAGAAGCAGAAACGGCAAGCTAATTGATATGCAGGCACTGAATACGTGAAGGTGCAGTTGCACATCCCGCGGGTTTCGAAATGCGAATACATTACTTGCGAATACAAAGTGCCTTCAAAATGTGTTGCCCCGAACTTCTTGCAGCGCGATTTTGGATACAGTGTTCACTTTAAGCATTAAAGGCGCACTGGTCATCAGAGGATGCTTCGAGACAACATCACAACTTTTGGGCTGTTTCAAATCTAATCATACCATTGTGTATCCAGATTCACTATCGAGGACTCTCTGTACGGTTTCAGAAATTAGAAGCTGTTGGAAGTGTGGGGCTCCTGTCCACCTAACTCAGAGCATTCGAACACCTCCGTGAAGCTGCCCCCCCATGTCATCAGAAAATTAATGAAAGTATTGCTGTTCGTTTGTGCTGGTTTGTGCCGTAATAATCATCGTTTGCGCTGTTAAGGGTTTTAAGTAATTAAACTTTGCATTTTCTGGCCAGTGACGTCACTCAGCCCCCCATCATTGTCCAAATCGCTCCTAAATGGTCTCAATCGTTTGTGCTACGTTTGTGCCGGTGTCGTAAAAAGAAACATTTGTGCTACTACCATTTTTAAGTTATTAAGCTTTATTTGTTATACATGTGACGTCACTCAGCCCCCATCATTGTCCAAATCGCTCAATCGTTTGTGCTACGTTTGTGTTGATTTGTGCCTTAAAAAGAAACATTTGTGCTACTGCCTTTCTTAAGTTAAGCTTTATTTGTTACACGTGTGACGTCACTCAGAAAAGCATAACCTGGCAGACTGAGACTTCCAAGGTGCTCCACAGAGCGACCAAGGAGGTCATTTTGGCCTCTGGCCATTAAACTGTACAACTCCTCCCCATTTTGTTGCAATATTGACCTTAACTAGCTGGGTACTAGCTGTGGTCTCAGTTTAAATCAAGTCTTATAACTATTATTACTTTTGTAAATACAAAGAAATGATAGAAAAGTAAATCAATTAATTGATTTACTTAATTTTTCTGTTATTTCTATACATTAACTTTTGGAGAGGTGCTGATCATTGAATTTCCTACAGTCTAAGTACATTGAATTACACCTTGAATGTCTACAGCAGCGTACAATTTCATTAGATGTAGTTGTAGGACTGAAAAAGACCCAAGGAGAGAGCAACTTAAACAGCACCTCTTAAACTTTAACCTGAGTCAGAAGTTGTTCTGGTGCTGTGGAAGACATCCTGCTTCGTTCCAATGCCACAGTTGTCATCACCATCCATTCTCAATAACTACAGACCAGTTGCTCTGACATATCACATAAAAGTCTAGGACTGACTGATGTTGGCCAATCTCAGAGCTCAGGTCTACAGCAGTTGGCCTATCACTTTGGCCAAGGACACTGTGGACTTCAGGAGGTGCAGGACTTTAAAACCATTTTTCTCTCTTGGAGAGGAGGTGGACATGGTGGAGGGATACATATGCCTTGGAGTCCATCTCAACAACAGACTGGACTGGAAATACAACAGAGGCTGTCTACAGGGAAGACAGAGCATACTCTAGTTCCTGAGGATGCTTAGGTCATATAATGTGTTCAGCAACATGTTGCAAATTTTTTGCCAGTCTGTTGTGCCAAGTGCAATATTCTTTGCTGCTGTCTACTTAGTTACATTTTTACCTGCCTCACTGTTTTTATTAATTATGTGAAGTGGCTGCTATCTTATCATCTTTCTTGTGACCCACTCCAATTACCATCTCATTCGAATACTATTTCACCCAGCGGAAGATTGGCAGGCAGGACAATGGATTAGGTGAGGAGTAACTGGAAACACCTGTATGTGCGTGTGTTGAGTCTCTTTGTCTTGCACCATTATTTTCATATTCAGAATTACACTGAAGACTGCTTGCTCTTGATTTCTTGAAGCATTTCATTCACCAGTCAGGGAAATTCTTATTTGTGTTGCCAAGACTGAGTCAGAGCTGAACGAGTTACGTTAGCTCTGGTGGAAGACAAATTAATCATCGGAACTTGACCAACTATTACCCTAACAGCTGGTGCACTCACCATCTCATCAACATGAAGAAAGATTCTTATGGTGTGGTGGAGAACCTCTCCCAGTCTAGGCCAATCAGACTGGAGGCTCCCTCCACACTTGTGCTGTAACAAGTTATATAATTTATACATACCTGTGTAATAATTACAGAACATGAATTCCAGTACCCGATAAAGAACAAATATAATTCTCAGGAGTCTGATGTAATTAGGTTTATTGCATATGGTGATCAATCACATACAGTAAACCGGGGCTGGTCCACACAGAGAAAATCCCACATTCACTCTCCCCAAGCATTCATTCACATCCCACAAAAGCCAGCCCCCTTTAGTCTGCATACATTTCTCTTTTATTACTTTCCCCTCGCTCCTCCCGTTATACATAAAACGTCATTGCTGAATAAGATGAAAACTTTCTCACAGTGGTCAGAGGCAAGGGGAGAGGTATCAGGCGTATCCCTAACACAAGACACCAGGAGAAGTGAAGGTCAGGTGAAGATCTGCACAGAGTCCAAGTCTTCTTTATCTTACGCTCACGGTCCATCTCCTGGGCAATGTCCAGCCAGCATATAATTCCCACACTAACAGGCCCTACTTTTGTAACTTACTGCACACATATAAAATTGTTCTCTTCTCCTCTCCCTCTCGGCTCTATGTCATGATATCTCACTGTTACAAACCTTCGCACAGTCTCCTGCACACCTCCGACCCCCCTCCCTCAGTCTCTGCTCACATGCATACAAAGTACAATAGGATTTGTTTAAGGCTAACATATTGGATTGTCTGGTTTCCTTACACCCTTCCAGACCTCCACATGCACAGTAGGGATAGAGTAAGTGGTTGATATACAATAACTTCAGTTAATATGTCAATACTGTCTTAAATATGTCTATACTGTGGTTAAAGTGGTTAAAATCAAAAACTGACATCAACACTCGGCAATGCTTGTAACCTTCAAGCGATAATAGTAATACACCAACATCTACTAGAAATGCTTATGACGTTTGCTGTCAATAAGTTATCTCCACCATGTAACAAGCTTAGTCATACCACATGAAGCTCCGCTTTTCTCTGGTGGGGTGAAAGTGGCAATGCTCATAGAATAGAATAGAATAGAATAGGCTTTATTGTCATTGCACGGTGGGGTGCAAGGAAATTGTGGGTGGTCTGCAACAGCAGTGCACTATATGACATTTACATTAACACAAAACAGATAAGGCACATGACATTAAGTATAAAAATACAATAACTTACAATAATTACAAATTTAAAAACAAAACACACATTGTAAATATAGGAAAAAAACTTGTGCAAAATAAATATGACCTTATAAATAAACTATGTAAAGTGCACAGTGGAATTGCACAGTTGTATTGAGGTAGATGGCGGCGGGGGGTGTCAGTGTTTGTTGGCAGTCTGTATGGCCCAGGGAAGGAAACTGTTGGTTAGTCTGGTGGTGTGAGACTTGATTGACCTGAAGCGCCGACCATGGGGCAACAGGTCAAACAGGTGATAGGCGGGATGTGAGGGGTCTCCTGTGATGGCCTTAATTTTACTGAGGCAACGGGATCTGGATATGTCGTCCAGGGAGGGCAGAGGGCAGCCGATAATTTTTTGGGCAGTGTTAATAACCCTCTGCACAGTCTTCCTGTCCTCAGCTGTGCATACCACACCCCCAGAGAGTATGTTAATATGCTCTCCACAGAGGAGCGATAGAAGGCCAGCAGCAGCTTCTTGTCCAGGTTGTTCTTCCTGAGGACACGCAGGAAGTGCAGTCGCTGCTGAGCCTTCTTCACTAAGGCCTTGGTGTTGGGTGTCCAGGAGAGGTCCGCAGAGATGTGGGTGCCCAGAAACCTGAAGGTGGTGACGGTTTCCACACGTTCTCCGTTGATGAGGAGAGGGGCGTGGTCTTGTCTGTTTCTCCTGAAATCCATAATAAGTTCCTTTGTCTTAAGGACATTCAGTGACAGGTTATTTTCTGAGCACCACACAGACAGTTTCCCTATCTCAGCCCTGTATGCCATCTCATCCCCATCGGAGATGAGCCCGACCACAGTGGTGTCGTCCGCGAACTTGATGATGGCGTTGTTTGGGTAGGACGGAGTGCAGTCATAAGTGTACAGGGCGTACAGTAGGGGGCTCAGCACGCAGCCCTGAGGAGAGCCAGTGCTGAGTGCGAGCGTGGAGGAAAGGTGGGGGCCAAGTCTAACAGATTGTGGGCGGTTTGTGAGAAAATGTTTAATCCAGGTGCAGGTGGGGAGGGGGATCTGTAGTTTGGACAGTTTGGTGACTAATATGTCCGGGATGTCATAATTTACATATGGGGTATACACTTAGTCAAAAATTTTCGACCACAATGGCAACTATGTCAACTTTGTCCATATTGTGTCTTGCCTTTCCATTCCAATTTTTACATATTACTGAAATGACAATAAATAACTTGACTTGATATTTCACCAGTCCGATTTGTATTTACTTCACTGTACAGTTAAGCATGTATTTTATGTTACCTGCTGTTAATATTGTCACTTACAGAGTCTGTTATATGTGACCAGCTGAGTTCAGATGTCGCATGAGGCTTTAACCACATCAATACTTATTCATAATTAATGTACGTAATTGCAATATACTTTTGATTATTATCAATAAAACAATAATTGGGGACTCTTTTAGGGATATGTAGGTGTAGGGTATTGTGACGGAGAAAATTCTCTGCACAAACGTGCGCATTCGCCTCGCTATGAGTAAGCGGGGGGAGTGCGGCAATAGATTTATTTGCACAAGTTGTAAAATAATACACAGACTCAGTTTTAAATTGCATCTGTTTAGTTCTTTGGTGCAAATCATCCTGGCTAACTGTATTGTATTCAGTCCTGTAAAAGGAGAGAAGATATTGTTATGACAATGTAGGCCTATAGCATTGTTTTGTTGTTGTTCAGATTGTGTAAAACTATAGGCCTAACGTAGCAAACACGAACGCTTTGTTATCGGGTGCACACGAAAACAAGCAATCGTGTTAGGCAATAGGCTATAACAACCAAGTAACTAAGATTTTCAATTTAATATGAAATGTAATAATTGTAATTAAAAGTTTAAACGACTCACCTGTGGGTTAGAGCTGCTGCCGGGAACAAACAGGCAGAAAGAGTTGTGTACCTTAGTCATGGGAATTATATAGAACTATGGGTAACATAGTTTCCATTTGTTGAAACATGAAAGGGGGAGTTTGTGCTGCCAATGTCAATTGTATACTGCAGTGTGTTTATTTTAAAGGAAACATGTGGGGTTGTGGATGAAATGCATTTATTGCATCAGAAGCGTAGTAGCACAAATGTTTCTTTTTACGGCACAAGCGTAGCACAAACGATTGAGCCCACTTTGGAGCGATTTGGACAGTGATGGGGCGCTGAGTGACGTCACTGGCAAGAAATGCAAAGTTTAATTAAAACCCTTAACAGCACAAACAATGATTTTTACAGCACAAACCAGCACAAATGCAGCACAAACAAACAGCAATACTTTCATTAATTTTCTGATGACATGAAGGGCTAGCTTCACGGAGGTCATTCAAACTACTTCAACCTCACGGACGGACTGGTGAGAATTAGCAAGGATCAGGCAATTTTGTGTTAGTTCCGCTAATCCACTGGACGCCCACGATACTGGCTGCAAGCAGAAAAATTTTTCATTATAGTTCTGTCACATAGACGTGGTGTCCGAAATGACCGCGCATATAGGACCATGCACACGTTTTGTAGGGCAAGGGCTCAATTTAAAAGGGGCATGGTTTAGGGTTATGGTTAGGCTTAGGTTTAGCAATGGTTAGATGTTAGACAATATTGCCGAAAGTCAGGAAGCTGTCAAACTTTTGTTGAAAATGACGTAACTAAGACCAAGAAAGGGCAAAAGTCACTGAAAGGAAAGCAAACCATAGTGTATTGAACAAAAGCGGTGTGTCACGGGCACAGTAAATACTGGAAAGCCATTCAAACGATTCCTTTTTACAATATGCTCGAAAAGTGCCTTCAGTTGGCGACTCTTGTATGTTCTCAACGATTACTCTGGCCTTGAACAGCCTCACTTCATTTGGTAACAGCAGCCCGGCCCTGACCAATTTAGTGCCCTAGGCAAGATTTTAGCTGGTGCCCCTTGCATCGCAGCCAATTCCACCACCACGGTTAATTGTGGTTTTAAAGCATTCTTTATGGTCAGAACATGACAAACATTTGCCAAACAATGGAACATTTCACAAATCTGAGGTAGAACATTCAAAACAACTATAATAATAAAATCTTTTTTCAACATCAAAATATGCATGCGTAAAATTTAGTAAAATCCTTTTTTCTCAACAAAATAAACATTTTAATAGAAAAATTAAGTGCTGCAGTGTGATACAGCACACATGTAAGATGGCTTAGACTGCAAAGTTTAAAAGCGTTTTAAAGGATAATGTCAATAAATGAAGCAATAAATAGACAAAGAAATCTTAATTCTGGTCAGCATGCCAAACCCTTTGTACAGACGGTTTGAAACATTTTGTAAGTGTCTTAGCTGACAATGTAAACAAAATAAACAGACAAAAGAAAAATCTTAACTGCGGTCAGTATCTTCTGTACAAGTTTTAAACAAGCAAAGCCATTACCCTACAAGTTACGGGCAAGAAAGACATGTCTGTCTACAGTCTCAGGTTTTAAAGCTGCCCTGTGACCGCTGATAAGCTTCTTGAATCCCTCATTTTTGACAGTGCTAATGGGAAGCATGTCTTTTGCAATGCAATATGCAATTGTCTTTGTGTCTTTTTGTTTTTTTTTTGTCGTAAGGCACGGTGCTGGAAAATGCGGATACGATAGTTTGCTGCGGCCAAGGGACAATACAGGGAAAAAGTGGAGTCATGTTACAGTGGCTCCAACACCAGGCACATGTGGAGTGGGCTAAAGACCATCACAGACTACAAGGGAAAGCACTGCAGTGTGGGGGAGGTGCCTGCTTCTCTGCCAGAGGAGCTGAACTCCTTCTACGCTTGCTTTGAAAAGCACACCAAGCCAGTGTTTATGCCAGAACAGGACAACTGCCCACTTCAAATATCTCGGGCAGACGTGTGTAAATCCTTCAAAATGTAAACACACGCAAAGCTCCTGGACCGGACAATATCCCGGGTCGTGCTCTCAAAGCATGTGCCTACGAGCTGGCAGATGTCTTCACAGGCATCTTCAACCTTTCCCTGCTCCAATTTGTAGTCCCCACATGCTTCAAGAAGACCACCATCATCCCAGTCCCGAAGAAACCAAATGTAAGCTGCCTAAACGACTACCACCCAGTAGCACTTACCTCCATTGTCATGAAGTGCTTTGAGTGGATAGTCAAAACCCACTTAACATCCTCCCTGCCCACCACACTAGACCCACTCCAGTTCGCTTACAGGCCAAACAGGTCCACAGACAATGCAATAGCATTTGCACTGCACACTGCCCTCTCCCACCTGGACCAGAGGAACACTTATGTGCGGATGCTGTTCATCGACTACAGCTCTGCCTTCAACACCGTGGAGCCGTCCAGACTCGTCAGGAAGCTCCGAGACCTGCGCATCAGCTCCTCCCTGTGCAGCTGGATCCTGGACTTCCTGACGGGCAGACCACAGGCGGTGCGGATCGGCAACGCCACCTCCTCCACACTCACACTCAGCACTGGTGCCCCCCAGGGGTGTGTGCTCAGCCCCCTGCTGTTCTCACTGTTCACCCACGACTGCATGGCCACACACAGCTCCAACACTGTGATAAAGTTCGCTGACGACACCACCATCATCGGCTGCATCACAAATGGAGACGAGTCTGCCTACAGAGCAGAGGTGAGAGCCCTGACATCGTGGTGTCAGGACAACAACCTCCTGCTCAACGTCAGCAAGACCAAGGAGCTGATTGTGGACTACAGGAGGCTGCAGGGAGAGGGGCACACCCCCATCCACATCGAGGGAACGGCAGTGGAGAGGGTGGGCAGCTTCAGATTCCTGGGGATCAATATCAGCGAGGATCTGAGCTGGTCACACCACACAGGCGTGGTCGTGAAGGCAGCGAGGCAGCGGCTCTTCTTCCTCCGATGGCTTAGGAGGTTCGGCATGGACTCCAGGATACTCACCAACTTCTACAGGTGTACCATCGAGAGTATCCTGACTGGCAGCATCACGGCCTGGTACGGCAGCTGCACCGCCCTCGACCACAAAGCTCTGCAGAGGGTGGTCAGATCAGCACAGCGCATCACCAGGACTGAGCTGCCAGCCATCCAGGACCTCTACAGCCAGCGCTGCAGGAGGAAGGCACAGCAGATCCTGTCTGACCCCAGCCATCCCAGCCACAGACTTTTCACGCCCCTGCCGTCTGGCAGGCGGGACAGAAGCATCCGGACCCGAACCAGCAGGTTCAGAGACAGTTTTTACCCGCAAGCCATCAGGCTTCTGAACTGCTGACACGAACACTTGCACACACACCACACACAGAACAATACACTCACCACTGTGCCACTTTAAGGAGGACTACTGTAATTTTTACACGTAAAATGTTTACCACTTGTCACTTTAACTGTATCAATATTGCACTGTTGTCTATATTCCTACTTTATTACTCTTATCTACTCATTTATTTATTTACTTCTTATTCTATTTTATCTTATTCTTTTACTCTTTACTTTTTAGTTTATTGTATTTTTTATTTATGTTGTAAAGTTGAGCTGGCTCTAAGCCTAAGAATTTCAGTACTGATAATGATGATGCATTGTTATCGAGTACCTGACAAT
This sequence comes from Megalops atlanticus, assembly GCA_019176425.1. Taxonomy (NCBI): domain Eukaryota; kingdom Metazoa; phylum Chordata; class Actinopteri; order Elopiformes; family Megalopidae; genus Megalops; species Megalops atlanticus. The sequence goes on from CM032893.1 coordinate 3,833,413, forward strand.
AAAGACTTGAAACTTGAAACTTGCTGCGTAGTCGCACTGCGTACTGGCCTGGTGCTTGTCAAGGGTCCACTAACAACGCTCATTTGGGGCTGTAATTTCTTACTTTCTTCGTGTTCTAACGGGTGATATTGTTTCAAATGATGAAACGGGTTTGTGGTGTTGCCTGTCTTTGATGGCACGTGTCTTCGGCACAGTTTGGCATTGCACGCTCCTATGTTTTGTCGGATTGTAAATAGCCAAAATATCTCCAAACTACTGAAGTTGAGTGACCTTTCTTGTCGACGATGTCCTCGTCCTTCGAGCTGGTCATGGGCACTGCATTTTCTTTGGTGTTGCGCATTTCGCTCATTTTGCTTATTCTGCCCCAATTACAAGCCTGTCAGCCACTGTGTCTGTAAACAATATCACGTGCTGGCCTGAATTTATACCTCTCACCGTGCAACCTAACCTGCGCAATGCATACCTATATTCCTGCGACATGATTGGCAGTTCATGATTCATTTCTGTGCATGCTATCTAAGCATGGAAATTAATTATATCGAACATTTATCATATTTCTATCGAGGAAAATTATATCGCGATAATTACTGTTATCGTTTTATCACCCAGCCCTACTATAAATTACAAAAGGGGATGGAAAAGGAAAGGCATTTTAATTGACTATTACAGGCAGGGCTAATGTTGGCTAACTAGACTAAGATGTCATTAAAAATGTACGCCTGGTTTCTTGAGGCAGACAGTGGATGGTTCGTGCAGCACACTTAAAAGAAAAAGTGTATTTCTCAAAATTATGTTGTAGGTTATTCCCCAAACACTTGAATAATCTTTCCAACGTTCCCTGATAAATTTAAGATGGGAGTAACTGACGTTAACTCTAGCTATTTATTAAATTAGCGAACGTTCCTATTGTCCAAAGTAAGCTAGCAACACTCTGCTCCAACGATAACTACTATGCAATAGATAACCTATTCATTCACCACATTACCTATGTCTGCTTCCCGTTTTCTCTCCTCTTCTCTTCTTCTTTTTCTCTTTTTCTTCCCTGGGCACTTCCCTGGGCACCAGAGGGCCTTGGGTTTTTTTGACAGACACACACACACACACACACATGTATATATATGTATGTATATATATATATATACATTTTTTTTTTTTAATTATGCTACTGATGTACTGATGTACAACGTATCACGTTTCACGGTCAGTGTTACTCACTAGTTCAGATAACTCGCCCATCCCCCACAATCAGGTATGTCTAACTAAGAGCTGGGGGGGGGACGTTCTGGGGTAATTCTGCGGGCAACACAGAAAATAGGCTATGTAGTTGTGTTGTTGTGGCCTTTTTTGTAATATTTCGAAATAATAGTATTAAAGTAGTATTGGTACAAAATAGTAAATGTTAAAATTTTTGATTTTTCTTTCTTCTCTCATTTGGGGCGCCCCTATGGATGGACGGCGCCCCTAGCATTCGCCTAAACCACGGGGCGACTCTGCTTGCACATAGTTCAAAATGTCACAATTAACCCCTTAAAACAACTGAGGACGACAAATGAGTTTTAGAGTATCAGAACAATATGAGAAACATGAGACCTGACAAATATGTTTACCTGTAGTGATGTAGCTTAAACGAAAAATGGATCTTTTAAAATTCATATAACCAATATTCAATACTATATTTATTATAAATGAGAGCTGCCTTTTCCTTGTTATTTTCTGAGGTCCCCTAAAAAAGGTTTCATTTTGGTCTCACATGTGATTGTGGTGACTGTGATTTTGACTCAGTCATGTTTTTATTATCCGTTGTTACCAGTTGGAAAATTGTTATACATATATATAACATTTTTATTCCAGCATTAGGCGATTAAAACATTCTGCATTGATTTTTAAGGCTTTTACATATGTGGAACTAATCAAAGCTGTGTATACATCAATGCGATGAGAAAACATAATTGGACAGAGCCCTTGTGGTGGGTTATTGGTTCATGCTGCATGTCCATCAGAAGCAGAGAGAGAATGTTTCCCGTGTCTTACTCCACATATAATCAATCTCATTACTTCAGAAGGTCAAGCTCTGACTCCAACCTACACATACATCCATGCACTCACACATATGAAAACAGAACTTACTACAAATGCAGCTCAGGTTTTTTTCTCAAGAAATCATTTCAAAGGGATGTAGATAGAGACAGATCGGACTACAGGGTGTAAACCTCCAACATGAACCATTACAGTAGGTATGGTACAGTATGAGAAAACATTTCTTTGGTTTAAAAGAAAATTTCTTCTTCACAAAAGAAGTAAAACCTACTTCAAGCAGGCACACTGAATACTGGACCCACAGCAGTATATAGCTGAAAGGGTTGAAGGTACTACAAAAACCATAATCAACAGGTGTTTGGAGGTCTGTGAGTGAGCAAAAGCAAGAGGGAAATATTTAAGGATCTCTGGGGATTTGGCAAAATGTGCTAAGATGCATTGCTTTCACCTGGCCTTTCACACAGTCATAGTGTTGATAGTCACACAACACATAGTGTTGATAAAGTCATCCTGTCCTTATCCTATTTTATACTTCTTTGTATTTGACAGGAACATGGCCCAGACATTTCTCTTATTGGATTTCAGTTAGTGACTCACAGGTAGAGCATCTGTGTGATTTCCCTTGCTCCTTGTCACTTGGAAATGTCCTCATTAGACTGTACACACGTAGCTTTACTTTAGGGGCCTCCGAGTTATTGTTCATCTGTATCTATAACTGTGTTACATTGACTTTGACACATCCTCCGCGACTGAAGGTGCACTGGTGTCATAGTCATGCGAATGCCTCTTTCCCAGGTTTGTATTTAGAGGGCTGTCAAGGCCATGGCTAGAAGTGGAATCCAGGGGTTGTTCTGACACATCTGCTTTGCATGGGGTTTTGACAGCCTGTCGTGACTGTCACTGGAGGCCAGCGATGTCCGACCATGGTAATGAATTTAAGCTATCCCCAATAAGCTATTTCTTACCCAGTCTTTTTACATTAACTTCAGCCAGTATCATACTTATAGTAAATGGGGAAAATAACACTTAAATTTGTTACTTCAAAAGAACATCAGGGTTAAAACTAAATTTGGGGCCAAGAGTGGCATTGATCTTATCATAGCTGTGCCTTCACTGGTCAGATACAGTTTACACACAAGATACAGTTACACACACAGATACAGTTTCTACTCAAGTCTTGAGTATAAAATTACTGCAGTACTTCCTCTACTTGATCTCTTCTGTCACTGATATATTTTGTTACTACATTTTTTATTTATTTGTAAATATAATTTTTCCTAAATTAACTGAATGTGCTGTTTGTATGGATGTGGTAACTTCTGGACACAACCTGCTCTAAGGAGAAATAAAGGAGTTGCGGTGTGGAAATATACTGTTTGGTGATGTGTTCTTTTGATGTGGTGAAAGTTAAGTTTTCCCAGAATTCCTTTAACTGGGCGCCCCTGCCAATGTCAAAATGGGCAATGGGCAGGGTGCGAAATCCGGGAGGTCTCGGGGGGTCTGAGACCCCTTGATTGACACTTGAGACCTCCTGAAAGCCTCAACAGCAAAATTTTGGGGAGTCACTGGAAAAATCTTTAAAAAATTATTTGTCACTTGCAATTGTCACTAAAAATGTCTTTTAAAGCCCAACAGACGCAGCCTGCGTCCAAATTCACATCCCTTCTTCTCGGTTGAATTGCTCACGAAGTAGGCCTATTCATTGCTAACGATGCTAGTTGCTTGTGTATGCAACAAAGAGTTGGCGAGAAAAATAATTTTGAATTTACATCGAATTTAATCCTAGTTACAATTTGCATACAGCTCTGCATCCATCTCCACACCCATTACTCTTATTTGAATTACTCATGAACTCGTCATTGCATAGATATGGAATACATATCACAGGAAAGAGTGGAACCAGAGCTTTGTAATGACGCTAGTCACATATTTGTACCATAGGCGGAGTTTGCGGCTGAAATATGTCACTACATTGAGTCTAAAATAGGTCCAATAAAAATATTTCTTTATATATATATATATATATATATATATATTTATATATACACACACACACATTATATATATATATATATATATATATATATATATATTTTTTTTTTTTTTAATAATATTTTTTTTAAGTAAAATAAAAAAGATTGTAAGAAAAAAATATGAATTCTATTATGTTTGGTTTTAATAAATTCATTTTTGAGCCTTCACATGAGGATGTCATGAGGATGACATAACAGCAAATCGATCACCTGAGAAGATAGTGGACATAACATATAGCCTACGCAGGATGCAAAAAAAAAAAAGGCATTTACTTCGACACTAGGTAGGACACTGGTTATTTAATATATATTTTACAAGCCTACCTCCTGTAACAACAGGCGACACCGTTTCTGAGCATTTTCTAATCGTGTGCATGTGTGCGTGCTATAATTTGGATATGAGTGAGTATGCATATTTCATAGTTTTCAATTTAACACGAAATTAGTTCATGTGTACACTAAATGTTTTAAAAGGGTACATGGAAAATGAAAGCCTAACAGTATAATATAAACAAATTGATATTTCACTTTTAACAGACTTTAACTTTATGGTTGCCAGTGCGCTCATGTGTTAAAGACAAATACCCTACATAAGCCTATGTGTGATATAGTACAAAGTGGTCAGAAACTGATCTGATGCGCTGTGTTGTTTGGCTTTATGGCAAGCTTGGCACTATTGTCTTGTTACTGTATGTATATGCATAACACGCCACGCAATAGTTGGACTGTGTACTGACGTGTTAAAAATGTTTACATCCCACTTTGTATGAAAAATAAAAACAAAATATTGTATTTGCTTTTCATTGCAATGATTCAAAAGTTGTGGTCAAAAGACGTGCACAGGTTTTCATAAAATAAAGCACATTCTTCATCCAATGATTCAGTGACAAGACTTCAGTGAATAAAACAATGACACTTATTTACTATCTATTTACTATTGCCCCCCCCCCACGCCAAAAAAACCTCCCGTATTTTGAATCATATTTGAATTGGGAGGACCCACCAATTGCCACCGGGTATTTTGCACACTGGCAATGGGCCATGATGTTTAATGTATAGGGCACTCTTAGTCCTTTCTGAAAGATAATGGTGTTTGTTTGGTTTTCAGATTTTCATTCATTCTTAAATAATCCTAATGAAACATTTGTTATGGATAGACAATAACCATCTATTTATTTGTTGATAGAGGATAAAAATTACAAATCATAAAAAACACTTTTTGTATTTCCATGTATTGCTGATGGATCTGGACTATTACATTCTGATTTCTATTATAATGGAAGGTTTCCCTTACTCGATTGTAGCTAGATGCACTCTTCCCCATTTTCGTCTCCATGATGCCATTGTGTCCCTTTGGAGGTACATATAATATAGACTGATGCGCATAGATAATTGAGCCTTGAAAATTAAATGCTGTAAAATCACACAGTCTTAATCACGACAGTTTTAGAATGGTTTCCTGGCCACTGAAGTCCTCGGATGTTGTATCCACTCAGGGCCATTAGGGGGCGAGGTGAGATGATTGCAGCTCATCACTGGGTGTGTGCGCCATTTCCCTCACGTACCATTCAGGAAGGAAGGAGTACTGGGAATCCCTGTGTACAGAGTAGGTGACATCTCTGTGCGGCTCCCATGAAAACAAGTACACAACCCTGACAGAGAGGAGGGGGGAGGGCAATGGGAAACTCAATCACATACCAAGCACAAAGAGTCTCACTGAACGGTACCCCCAACAGGCGATCCTAGATCAGTTTTCCTGGGGGTCAGGTAAGCTGATCCTAGATCAGCTGTTGAGGAAATATGTTACACACACAAGTTGTTGAACAGATCATGAATATTTGCTGAAAAGAACAGTACAAAACAAACACAAAATGTATCCATACTAACATTGACTGGTTTCCACAGAAAATCTGTGAAATTCCATTTTATATGTTTATAGCTAATTGGAGAGAACAAACTATGGTGGAAACTCAGCAGTGGCTTTCAGAAAAATCTTAGGAGCGTTAAATCAACTAGGAATTTCAGCAACAATATATTTTGTCTCATGAATGAAGTGTAAAAAATATGCTCTGTAAATTTTTCAAACTTTGAAGCCTTTAAAAATGCACCTGGTATTATTGTGTGCAGTGTCACATAACAACAACAACACAAAGAACACATATTTAACACGAATAATCACCTGGGATTATCCTCTCTCGCCACACTCCTGGCAAAGGACAGGAAGTCAGAACAGAAGTTCATGCACACTGTTGGCTTCCAGCAGTTATATTCATTCTACATGAAAGGAGAAAAACAGCATTCCCCATGAGCTCTCAGAACAGAACACTTCGAAAACTCCTTTTCACCACTAAGAGAGCGCCATATATTGCTTTCATGCAACTAGGTCAGGTTGTGTTAACCCACCTTGATGAGCTGGGGTATTTTGGAAGTGTGGAAGGTCTCTACAGAAACCACTATTCCATCATTGTCACGGAAACCAGCAATGACACGGGGGACTCCTGGCAGAAAGGACTGTGCCCACCATTTGAGCAGCTTGTACCTGAATGAAATAAGACTGATGAGTTACACAAACACCAAAGAAAAAAAGACAGTGGATGGACTAAGGGGGAACTTTTCAGCTCCTGTGACAACTATGCTGTCCTTTTCACTCTAGTGTTAAACTGTCAGTACTGCAGTTCACTGCCATGGATTCTAGGGCTGCTTCCAGTCACAGCCAAGAACAGGCCAGGTGAAGAAACGTTAGATTTGGTGGTCCTGATCTAGTTTTAGTACAATTAACATACATTAATCTGCTAGGGTGGCAGTGTATCACGGTGGTAATGAGCAGGGATCCTACCCAAAAGGTTGCTGATTCGATTCCTTGCTATGGCACTGCTGTCATACCCTTGGGCAAGGTGCTTAACCAATTGCCTCAGTAAACATCCAGCTGTATGAATAGATAACATGAAAATAAACTGTAATCTATGCAAGTTGCTCTGGATAAGAGCATCGGCTAAATGACAATAATGTGATGCATTTAATCTGTAATGGAAAACCTGGTTCCCCAAAAGACAAGAGCATCAGTTCAAACCAGATCGCGATACCCCAGTTGGGTTTACCTAGCAACCTGCCATCTCAAACCTCTCAAATCTGCTCCACTCTGCTCCAGTAGCCTTCAGCAGAAAGTTCCCCCTTTCAGTGTACTGGCTTTACACAGGGAGACCTTCTGCCTATTTAACATTATGGCCCAGGAGCCGCACACTGGAAGACAGCTGTCGATCCGACACACAGAAGACTGCAGACCTGTGTAAGTTGCAGCGCTGTTTCGGGGTGCAGATCTCGGCCGAGGTCTTGAGCTCTACGTAGCAGGCAGGGGCGGGCTGGGCCCGCGGGTCTGCTTCCCGGCAGTCCACCTCACCAGAGAACAGCAGCCTGTGCCCAGCCAGACGTGTCCGCACCACAGTGCAGAATGCTTCGTTTGTGTTCACCACTCCCTCGGCGTCAGGGTGACCATGTGGCTCAGCTTCAGTAGGAGGAGAAGGGTGTTCAGCTCAAAGAACAACCATGATGTGCTCAACTGACTTCTTTATTAACACTGTAAGCGTGTAAGCAATTTATCAGTAATATAATTAATAGAGATGCAGCGATCCACTTTTTTCCAGTTCCAATCCGATTCCGACACCTGAATTTGGATATCTCCCGATACCGATACCAGAGCTCTTTTTCTTGAATATTATTACTATTATTATTATTGTTGTTGGTATTATGTGTAAGGTTACATGAGGCTGTAGTAACACAGTAAACCATAAACCACACTTCTTATTAAAAGAACAAAAACTATACAAAATGCATTAAATTTAAATGTATTCCAAAGCAATTGATTTGAACTGTTGTCAAAGCCGGCCCGTGGCATAGGCGGTATAGGCGAATGCTAGGGGCGCCCCCCATCCATAGGGGCGCCCCAAATGACGGAAGAAAAAAATTCAAAATTTTTAACATTTACTCTTTTGTACTAATGCTACTTTAATACTTTTTTATTTATTTAGATAGCATGCAAAGAAATGAATCACGAACTGCCAATCATGTCGCAGGAATAGAGGTATTCATTGCGCAGGTTAGGTTGCAGTGAGCGATATAAATGCAGGCCAGCACGTGATATTGTTTACAGACACAGTGGCTGACAGGCTTGTGGTTGGAGTGGAATAAGCAAAATAAGCGAAATGTGCGACACCGAAGAAAATGCAGTGCCCATGACCAGCTCGAAGGACGAGGACATCATCGACAAGAAAGGTCACTCAACTGCAGTAGTTTGGAGATATTTTGGCTATTTACAATCGGACAAAAGCATAGCAGCGTGCACTGCAAACTGTGCCGAAGACACGTGCCATCAAAGACAGGCAACACCACAAACCCATTTCATCATTTGAAACAATATCACCCATTAGAACACGAAGAAAGTAAGAAATTACAGTCCCAAACGAGTGTTGTTAGTGGACCCTCGACAAGCACCAGGCCAGTACGCAGTGCGACTACGCAGCAGCAAACGATCGTATCCGCATTTTCCAGCACCGTGCCTTACGACAAAAAAACGAAAAGACACAAAGACATCACAAATGCAATTGCATATTGCATTGCAAAAGACATGCTTCCCATTAGCACTGTCGAAAATGAGGGATTCAAGAAACTTATCAGCTGTCACAGGGCAGCTTTAAAACCTGAGACTGTAGAAAAACTTGTCTTTCTTGCCCGTAACTTGTAGGGTAATGGCTTTGCTTGTTTAAATCTTGTACAGAAGATATTGACCACAGTTAGGATTTTTCTTTTGTCTATTTATTTTGTTTACATTGTCAACTAAGACACAAAATGTTTCAAACCGTCTGTACAAAGGGTTTGGCATGCTGACCAGAATTAAGATTTCTTTGTCTATTTATTGTTTCATTTATTGACATTATCCTTTAAAACGCTTTTAAACTTTGCAGTCTGAGCCATCTTACATGTGTGATGTATCACACTGCAGCACTTAATTTTTCTATTAAGATGTTTATTTTGTTGAGGAAAAAGGATTTTGCTTAATTTTACGCATGCATATTTTGATGTTGAAAAAAGATTTTATCATTATAGTTGTTTTGAATGTTCTACCTCAGATTTGTGAAATGTTCCATTGTTTGGCAAATGTTTGTCATGTTCTGACCATAAAGAATGCTTTAAAACCACAATTAACCGTGGTGGTGGAATTGGCTGCGATGCAAGGGGCACCAGCTAAAATCTTGCCTAGGGCATCAAATTGGTCAGGGCCGGCTCTGACTGTAGTTTAAGTAGGCTTCACATACAAACAAGTGTAGGAGTGTAAATTGCTATGGCAACTCCTTTAATGTTTTGAAAACTAGAACAACCTGAACAGTGCACAGCAACGCATTATCAACTACTAGTAAGTAGATTTACATGAGTTCAAAAGTAATAAGAGAATCTCAAAAAGTGCAATGGCAAATTGACAGCTCCTTCCTCAGTTGCAGACTAATGGTCCAGTGCTCCGTCTGTACGTCTAACAGAGAAGAGACAAAAAATATGCGGACTACTGGATAGGCCTATCTTTGTAGAACTGTTTAACCCTTTCTCGCGTACGGTCACACGGTGTGATTAGCCGTTTAGCGCCTATGCTAAAACTGGTGCGATTAGAACACTATATTGGAAAAATTCTAGCTAATTTTAGCTTTGAGGAAACAGCGATTTAACGTTAAAAAATACAGCAAATGCTAAGTGAAAACTATGAGAAGCTTAATAACGCTAATGAAAACATAACGAACCATGTAATGTAACAAGCGGTCTTCACAGCATTAAAATAAATTACGTGCGAAAGGGTTAATTACTAGTTTAATTTGTGTTACAACATTTTGGATATGGGCTTAAAATTGCATTATTACATATTTATAATTCATAAATACATCAGACTATGGAATTTGGATCGGTATGTGGATCGGTAACGTCAGTCCGATATCCGATGAATTATGTCAGTATCGGCACCCGATACCGATATTGGATCGGATCGGTCCCAACTCTAAAAATTAATCAATAATCTTGAGAACAGCACAGGAACACAAGAACAACACTGCTGTACATATGTGCTCCTTGACTGTGAAACACTGAACGTTCCTCGACATGTACAGGTGCCCATTATACTCTGCCAGTGGCATTATGCCGCACAAAGGATGTCTTCTACTTGTGCGGGTCTACCGAGCGACGGGATACAACTCCTCTACCTGTGCAAGTGATCTTCACTTAGGACCGTTACTTTACCTGCACAGGTGTACTGCTCAAACTTGTAGCCCCAGTACATCATCTCCTCGTGCCTCTCCGTGCGAGTTTCCCGGTTCCTGCGGGCCGCCTCCGTCTCCACCTCGCTCATGTACAGCGTGCCGCCGAGCCTCGTCACCGCTAGCAGCCAGCCCTCCTGGGTCTCGTAGGGAGTGGTGAGCAGTTTGGTCAGGTGGCCGCGCCAAGTGATGAAGTCCACTCCCAAATCACTGCGAAAACCATTCAGTCCAAATTAGACCATTACTTAGGCTACAGGCTCATAAATGTAATATTTTGTGACCGTAACAACATAACCTAAACATGGATCTTCTAACGCCATAACTACAAGTATTACAATTACAATAAACTCACAAATGAAATATGATATGTTTATTCTGACGTTACACAGTAAAGTAACGTCATGCGGTTTGAACTTCAAAGTGCCAACAAGACCACACTTCTGATCCACACAGGGAATGAGCCGTTACCGCTTCCTACCATGTTAACGATGAGGCAGCTGCACCGCCTGGCTGCTCGAGTTTGGATCTGTTTGCCAAGATCCACCTCAAGATGTGGTCGATTCCTTCCTTCACGCTGTCATCTCTCTTCACATATCGGTCACGGTACCCATCCCTCAGGTTGAAATTAGGGGTCCTCTCGGGCTCCACGTAATACCGCAGCTGCCTGGCGTCATTGAAAAACCTGCGCTCAGAGTCGAGGGAGAAACACCCCACTTCTACGGGCTGTTTGTACACAGGGAAATCTCTCTCGTACAGCTGCCTTCTTGCGCTCAGTGACTGGGGGAGAGAAGAGGGCCCCGAGTTAGTAGAGACATCGGAGGAAATGTCGTGGTTGGGTCTCAGTCGCTTGTGCTGAGCAAGCCCTCCCAAGGCGTCCTCACGGCCTCTTTTGTACGCTGAATGGTGTCCGTGGCTGTATTGGTTCGAGTAGTGATGTTTGTACCTTTGGTGGTCCATGCCTCTTTTCAAACAAACACATTGGGATATCACAATTATATATTGCTGTGTGACACAGCAAGCTAAATCGCACGGGTCACTATTGAGAATCAAGTAAAAACAAGTTGCAGTTAGACTACGACGCTAACGTTAGCTAATCTGCAGCTATGAACATTGCGACCATTGTTTCAGATGGGATTGTTTCACAATGCCTTTGAGACGTGTCATTTGCTAAAACAGACGTAGTAATTTAATTAGCTAGCTAGCTAACTGGCTAGTAATGAATGAAACTGAAAACTAACTAGGTGGCTAGATAAGCTACACTTATTCGTAGAGCAGGGGAGTTTACTTAAAATGCAAGCGCACAGCGATCTGCACTACATAACTTGTGCTAGTCTGTGTGCATTTTCAGTTTTGTGAAACAAACAGCGTCCCGCGAAAACAAAGTAAACTTGTCAGTCCATTAACGCCAGCTAAAATCTGTCGGCAATTTGACGAACATCAGTTTTCCGCAGAGGCTGCGCAGAACTTAATATCATATGGATGCCATAATGTAATTATTGACGTGTACTGTCAGCCAATCCAGTTTTGTAGAATCAGGGGAGTTGTGCAGCGATTGCGGAGAACTGACACTGCAACTGCATGACACGAAGCCGTCTTCGTGTTTTCGTTGATCTCTCAAACCAAGTAAAAGCAGCATACTGCCGCCCACAGTATCGGAGTAAAAATCAGACAGCAAAGAATCAAGTCTTCAGATCAAATCAAATCATTGGAATAAAAATTGCACAAAACCAAGCTGTTCACGGAAACGACTGTGCATAAACAAAAGCATCTAATTTCTACCAGATGACAAACGTATAAATGTGGATGCTCAAATTAAAATTATATTAAATATACGTCAAAATAAATTTATAGGTAAATAACTAAATTAATATATAATACAGCGCCTTATAACTTCGTCTAATTCATGAACACACTTAATATTTTATTAATATATTTTTGTATATGTTAATTCATCTTGGCAAATTTGATCCTTTATACTACAGATTAATGACCTCCTGCGGTTGTGTTGTACTCTCCTAACCAGCAGGTGGAGGAAATGCATATTCCCCACCTTATTAAGACACCATAGAAACGTTTGAGACGAAGTGAACGGCAGCTGTCCAGTTGATTGGTAGACACTGGTATTTTGGGTAGCCTCCCGTTGCACGTTAGATACAGTTATATTAAGAGAAACACAAAGTTGTCGTGAAGTGTTTCCGTGATAGAATGCTTTAGTTACTCCAGCTGAGCTAATTTCAAATGGTGTGAGACCAGCTGGATGAGGACGTGCATGACAAACTACCGTGTGGTGACTCGCAGCCGGTGAACTTGCCAGCTTTTATAGTTAGCTGTGATAGCTAGCTCACGCTACCCGCCCACAGTCATGATTTATGAAACTGACCAGTGAAATCAGCTCGCTAACGTAGTGTAGGTCGACTTTTCAGCCCACAGCAATGAATAGAAAAAGAGCGCTGGTATCAGACACCTTCAAAGTGAAAAGACGAAAGATTGCCACAGAAAACCATTTAGGAACAGAAGGACATGGAGAATTCTCAACAAACCAAGGTAAGGCGAGTCCACTGACGGTTTATCACTATTTGGACGATGTAACTTGTATACAAAGAGCCGATTAAAATAGCCAAAAGGGGTTAACAAATTACGGTCGCTAGCTATGTCGCCAGCTAGGTAAGATAACGTTTTGTTGTTACTTAGGGTCCCTCTGCTGTTTTTTTGTCGTTATCTAGTGGGCCCGCTGGATGTTAAGGCAACCCTTCAGTACCTTACGACTCTGTTCCCCCGCAAGCTCTTTAACGACTCCCTGCCACCGATCGTGCTGAAGCACCAGCTCTACAGTATACACGATGACAAGACTCAAGTTGACCGGCAGCTGGTGAGAACCGTGCAGTACACCATGCCACGCATGTCCTGATCTTTCATACCAAGATCTCCATATTACATGTCGTCATTTAGCAGACACTGTTACCCAGAGCTATTTACAGAAGCGCATACAAAGAGTTTGAGATGAGAGTCAAGACGATGCCATTATCGTTGTCGCTGTACTGTTCTCTCTACGTTTTTACTGTCTCTAGTGTTGAACGTAGATAAACAGCCAGTCAAACTCTATTCATGAGTCAGGAAGTGAGCTATGAAGTTATTTTTGTGTCTTTTTAACACAATCATAAAAGACAGTTTTGAGAGCAAATTTCTCGCACTGCAATCAAAAATCAAGTTTGTCTTTTTTGCGTCACAAAAAGTTTTGATTGCGAGTCAAAAAGTTTTACGAGTAAAAAAGTTTTGCGAGAGTAAAATGTATAAGAAAATATAAATGACCACAATTAGACTTAAAACTAATCAGGTGAGTATAAATAAAATTTTGTTCATTTTCTTAACGTCAGTGTCCTGAATAAATAGTCTACTGATAACAAAGCACACAGTAACGTATTCCTCATAGAAAACAATACGAATTGGCAACATTCTGACAAACGGTAAAAAACACTAATAGCAATCAATTACATCAAAATAGAATGTTAAACATATGAACAAAAATTAACTTACATCCATTGCTTTCTGAGGGCGACAGCAAGAGAATCAGTTGCGATGAAGGAGTGGCAATTCACTACTGCTGCACTTTCGTTTACAACTGAAAACAAGGATGAAAACTACTTCTTGCTTTTCCTTGGTAAATATCAATGATTAAACAACAAAACAACACCCAGGGCAGAACAGTCGCATAAAAGGAATCTCCTAACAGTCTTCTTTTTTTTCCTCTTACAAGAATGGTTTGAGGGAGCGTGGAGAATTGCTGATGTTCCAGCTGGGTTTTGACTCTGAGGTCTTTGGGCTGATCTTCACTTCTGATTATAAGACCAAAGTCCTCGCTGGGGAAGTTGGAAGAGGGACGCTAGGGACCGTGGAGAAGTTTATAGACACCGTGCTGTCCACTTGTGCTGACCTCAGCTTCAATAAAGACAAAATGCTGAAGGAGTTCCTCTTCACGGACACGGAGATAACGTAGGAAACCAGCCTCAACTTCCTCTTTCATTTTGAAGATGTGCACTGTAATTATGTGCCTCTGTACATGTCCATAATGTACTTTAGTAATGCAATTTAACTTATCTTTCAACACACCTAGTCAGCTTGTGAAGTCGGGGGTGTTGACAGTGAGAGATGCTGGGAGCTGGTGGCTTTCGATACCGAACTCGGGCAAGTTTACCAAATACTTCATACAGGGTAGGTCTCAGCCTCTGATAGAAAATGTTCTACATGATAATGATTGATATTCTTGACTAATGTTAGCTGTTGCCCTTCTTCAGGACGCAAGGCAGTACTGGGAATGATCAAGAAGTCCAAATACGGTGAAGTCTTACGATCAGATCTGGAGAGCAGGCGGACAACATCTCAGGTCAAATTCCACATGATGTATCACATTCATGACATTATTGGGGCGGAGCTGGTCGAGTGGTAAGTAAGGTCGCAGACATTTTTCGGTGTCTCTAGAACTAAATTTCATCACATTTTAACGCCTTGTTTTTTTTATGTTTGCTTTTTCAGCATATCAACAACGTCAGGAACGTTACTGCGGCTTATGGACACATGACCTGACTGCCAGCGATCTCACGTAACATTCCCTGTGGAGACTTGGACCCTGGGGAGGCTGCGAGTCCGGGATCGTATTATAGTGTCCGTGTCACATTATGAGATGACATTAATTTATTGCCTTATGTCTTCAGTTCAATCAATGTGGTTGGTATGCTGAGGTCCTCCTCTTGTAAAATAAATGTTTGCAGTTCCTGAATTGTGTTTCACAAACCTTCTGCATGCCAGACTCCTCTGTGAAGAAATGCTCTATCTCACAACAACAAACTGCACGCACATACCATTAGAAGTGCCTACCTTTGCCTTGTGTTGCTGTGATTGGTGGATTGATGTGATGTCTGCAGTGTCGACTCCTGGTACTAGAGATCCACACAGTCCCGAGGGTTGTGGAGATTACTTTCAACCAGCAGGTGATTGGCCAGCTGGAACAGCAGATAGTTCAAGTTCCCATCCAGTCAGTAGCTCTAACTAAAAACCAAACAAAATGAGAAACTTTTGGACTTATAATGGACGATGCTGGTTTACCTTCTCTTTTGATGGAAAGAGTCTGAAGTCTGTGCTGATGTGTAAAATCACATATTAGTCATCCCAGGATCAACTTATTAGTTGAGACAGTTAATTGCTGGAAAATGCACTGGCATTTTTGTGGATTTAGCTCTGTACATTTAATGGCAAAATGGGTAATTGTCAGACTTTTGGCCACATGTATCAACGGTGCGTACGCACTAACATCGTGCTGAGCACTTTTCTACACATAAAACGGTATTTATGAAAAGATACTTGCCGCGAAAACATGCGTACCTCTGCGCATAGTATGGAGGTGGCGTACGCACAAAATTTGTAATTTGCAGATTGGCGACACCAAGAGGAACTAACGGTGATGCAAGTAAACGGGTCTTGTGTCAGTCATTGATGTGTGTTTTCGCGCCAGGTCCCGGCGCCAGGGTGAAGTGACTGAGGGGGCAGTTAAAAATGGCGAGGGGGCAAATCTTTTTATATACTAAAACAGTAGATTATCATCCTGCTATTGCCTAATTCTGCATTTTTTTTCATCCTGCGGGTGGCAATATAGTGGCGTTTTGACTAGATGCGAACAATTCCCTACCTTACTTTTCCATGTGTTTGTGCGTCATGGCCATTATATGAAATTGGAATATTTGGGGCAGATTGCCAGGTCACCACCTAAATTGGTCTGGTGGTAGGTTTAATGAAATTCATTGATTTAACCATGCAATAGCCTCTGAAAGGCTAAATAACAACAACACAAGACTACTGTTTCAAAATCAAATAATACATTTATTTCACAGCAGTGGTGAAGCCAGTAGGCCTATTAAAAGAGGCCAAAAAACGAATAAGCGCACACAGGACCAGTGTGTCCGTACCCGGCGCCAAGAGGGGGCTTTGCCACCTCAGTTGTATTTTCTGCCCACCCCCGGTTTAAGTTTTAAGTACTCTATAGAAAAATAGCACAAACAACAAAAATATTGGAAACGTTGGAATACTCGTTGGAAACGACACAGGGAAGTAAAGTTTCGGTCAACGAGAGAGAGTGCGAGAGAGCTGCATGGCATGAGCAGAAAGACAGACAAAACGATCTGATTATCTTTGTTTTTTTACTTAATGACCCTGACACTGTTGGCTATTATTTTGTTGATTTTAGCAGTCATCTCTCAGTGGTTAGAATCGTTCATAAATTCTATTATTTTGCGTCTTGTAGACCTACGTTCCGAGTGCTCCGATTCCCTAAATGGTGCTAGGACACTCAGGTTTAAAATGCGACCACTTCTTTTTCTTCTCCTCCACCATACGCACCTCTGGTGAAACTGCATTCATAGCACTCGCCACTTTGAGCCGATTTGAAATGCCGCTACTCTGGCCTACAAAAAGGATATTTTTTCTCCTCTCCACCTCATCAACCATCACCTCTATCTCCGTGTCCGAATAATTTCTTTTCTTACGTCCTGCCATTGATCATCAACATCAATCTCTGCATTTCACTCAGATTTACCTGGGATTTTTAATATGCTAATTAGACGAATTAAAGGCGTGTCTCGTTCCCTATAAGAACAATTGTGGGAGTGGACGTTAAGCGCGTTCATGTGCACATAATCTCACGATGATTTGATTTATGCTCAGATTTATGAGGACAATTAGGCGTACGTGGTGTTTAATAACTGACGAAAAACCTCCGTACACAAATCGTGAGACTGTGCGTACGCATGGTCCTACGGCAAGTTGTACACAAAGATTGACGCATGGCCCTTTGTGACCCATGGCCCTTTGTGTATCACATTTGTGGAATTCACAACAGGTATTGCAATACATTTGATAACATGCAAATTTACACACAAAGCATGAATACTTTTAAAGAATTAATCATCCAGAAAGAATGAAAACCCTTTATAGACTATAAACCACTAGTTGGTAGGTAATAAAAAAAAAACCTTCGCTGTCAGGTACAAAGATCCCATCCCTCCACATTTCAAAATAAAGACATATCAGTAAATGTGAAACATAAGCACAAAACCTTTTGGAATGAAGTACATGCATTGCAGCAAGGGTTTCTACAGAAACCATGACATTACATGAACCAGAACCTTAACCTTTAATAAAAAAATAAAAGTGGTTTGCTTTTTAATTGAATTTATTGACTTTTATTTCAGGAGGAAAAAAATCACAATGTGAAAAACAAATCCATCTTTGCTGAGAAAACTGAAAGGTCCATATTAATGAGAGACTTTTGCTTTAACTGCTGATGAAGCGCAGTTCAAAGCGCAAGTAGAAATGCAAACACATGTTGTCCTGCCATTTCAACCATTTTGATCTAGTGGTTCCAAGACTGGGGAAAAAAACAAATATATATATATATATAAACACTATTTCTAAAAATTTCACAAGTCATTAAGTTCAATACATTGCATATGATTGGAAGCAATGACAAAAGCTATAGAGCTGTGTGGAAAAGAAAGCTAACAGTTATTTGCATTAAAGGAGGTAATGGACAATATTATGGATTTCATTGTTAGTTTAAATATACAGTAACAGAATAATAAAAATGCCAATTCAAAAGATTATTACACAGAATGGCGAGTATACGTTATGCAGTTACTGGCAAGGCCAAAAAAGCCATGCTTTGCTTCATTTTTGTTAGCGTTCATTTTTCACACTTAAATGTTTGCAGTCTGCAAACAAGTAACTCTTGTGATTCAAATGTACAATTCACAAAATGAGATTAGAAGGGATTAGCTGTACGAATGGAACATTTTAAACACCCAAAACAATTTAAACGGTGCAAAATCTTGAAAGTGAAGCTCAGAGAATGGGCAACACAGTAACTGTAAAAACTATAGACCATCCTTAAAAAACGGCTTTTCTTATACATGTTTAAAACCCACCCATTTCATAATCTTTACCACCATTTGGTTGACTCTGAACTAGAGGGATGCCCCTCTGCTTTTTGAGTGACAGGTCAAAAAGACTTGCTCTCATTGGCTTGGCATACTTTCAACCCCCCAGCAACCAAACCAACATCAGCCTATACAATCCTAAACTTCGCCCTATACCGCTGCGTGGGGAATAACAATGAAACTACGGTCAATGCTCAGGGCCGAATCTAGGTATGCCACTCCAGTGTGAGAGTCTGGCCTGATATGATGTAGAAATCGCCCAATATCCAATCACATAGGAGCAAGACAAGCTAGGACTGGTTAGTTCTCAGACATGATCATCATAAATGGACAGAATTATCCTGACCCTTCCCCTCATCCCTCACACTCTTTACAGCGTTAATGTTTCTGGTTGCGAACATACAAAATGTAGTGAGAGCTGCACTCCTGTACCATCACCTATTACAAAGCAACTCAAATTCACAAAGGGGCATGATGCTTCTTCTGTGACCACAAATTGGTCATCGGGTTACAGTAAATGGATCATCATTTTGACACCAATCCTGCCCCATCTTAGAAAAAGAAATATGGTAATTGAGTGTTTCCTGATATTTAGAGTTTTAAGCATGCAGCTGTTTCCTTCAAAATGACACGTCATCTCCTGTACTTCTTGATGGAAAAAAAAACCCTAAAAATGAAAGCATTTAGTGTTTACTGTGCAGCCTCCCAGAAATCTCAGCTATCTACGGTTTGCATTTTGGCAATGCCTCAACTCAGTACAGAGGGTAAACCAATGACATGGGTTCACATAGTGTTAAAAACAAGAAATTAAGAACATATTCTCTTTACCTTTGCAGAAAAAGAGAAAAAAAAAGAAGATCTTTTCAGAAGGCCGCAGGAATTTTTTTTTGTCTGTTGCTCATGTTCGGGTATTTGTGTGCGTGTGCCTGCATGGGTGTGTGTGTTTGTGTGTGTGTGTGTGTGTGTATAGAGGACAGATTTGGGGGCCAAATCCTACAGCTAATTGTAAAACCTACGATTTTATGAAAATGGGAAAGAGAAAAAAAAATCAACGAATTGTAAGTACTAAGTAGTACTAGTACTACTATATTTAAAATATAAAAAAATGGCATATCTGAATGCAAACGCTTCCTGTCTGTTCCTATATCCCCCTCCCCACCCACCCACTCCCCCAGCGAGCTTGGGCGTTTCTCTACAGCAGCTTGCACTTCCTCTTCTTCCTCTTGACCGGCGGGGGGCAGAGTACTGCCCGGATGGCTTCATCAAACACCGTCTTAAGGCCACGCTGCGTCAAGGCCGAGCACTCCAGGTACTTTACTGCACCTGCAGGACAGACAAACAGTCAGAGGACAGAAACTCACTAAGAAACACACCAGTGGCCGATGTTACAGGAGGCACTTGTGTTGATTAAAACATTCCCAGAAGAAAAAAACAGTTTAGTTTCATTTTTACACCAGCACGACTTAATCCTGTTCCTGGATTGGCTGTGATGTCTGCAGGCCTTCATTCCAGCTGGGCACTTTGACAGATCCGACCAATCACCTTCACAGATTTAGTTTCTTTACTCCCCGCTTCTGAGAGCAGGAAAAACCTGACAGACCGTGGACATTCAGGACTGGAGTTCCATAACTCTACTTCTAGTTTGCCACAAGTGTATCTGCGGTGAAAGCTTAGTATTATATCCACAAGGAGAATGGGAGAGGAAACGTTTAGTCAGCTGGAACATCTGTCAGATTGCAGCCTTCCACCAGACAGCATTTCCAGGAATTCAGTCATCTGAGTTACGAGTTCATGCCTTTACTGTATGGCTATTAGGCTGAGTAAAGGAACGTCATACACCATGAGTTGTTCAAAAAGAAATGGCATAAGGAGGCACAGACCAATCTCTTTGGCCATGGCCAGGCCCTGAGGGTATGTGATGGGGGTTAGCTTCTTCTCCTTCAGCTTCTCGATGGTGTCCTTGTCGTCTCTCAGGTCCAACTTGGTGCCTACGAGGATGATGGGAGTGTTGGGACAGTGATGTCTGACCTCTGGGTACCACTGAGGAGAGACCAGGACATTTGGGTCAGGTTTGCACAGCTGCATAAACAATGCACACCACAGCTAATGCAATAGCGAGAGAGCAATGGTGTTCACAGCGTTGACTTGATTTGACGTTGGAGGAATGTTCTTCAGACAAGTGGCCTGTAACCCCAGTTGGAGGACCCTACCGCCTTAACAAACCCAAACAAGTTTTGTTTTCCATATCACCCTAACTTCTGGAGGACAGGAACCACCTGATAATTATTGCCAATAATTATTGCCAATTAACCAGTGACTCATTTAAGATAAAAAACAATCTTTAAAACCAGTCTTTCAGTGATTACAGTGACAAGCACTTACATTCTCACTATGAGATTCATAACACCACCATTCATTTTTATTCTGTTCCAACCAGAAACAATACTGACAAGTATGTGTTGTAGGCAACTGAAGCAGCAAACTATGATTTAGGAATCACTGGCCCTGCATGACCACAGGGCAAGAGGTCTCTTTTTCATGCAAGTGGCTAAGACCCTGCTTAAAAAGAGAGCGTAGAACCTTTTCCACGATAACAGGGACTGCCCCCCTAACCCATCGGGGTGGCACTTACCTTGGCACGGACGTTTTCAAATGAGGCGGGGCTCACAAGCGAGAAACAGATCAAGAACACATCCTGGTGACAAAAGAAAACAACAGAGTCAGTCACAACAGCTTCACTAGAAAACCTCAGAAATTAATTTTGTGTTTTTTTTTTCTCGTTTTTTCTCCGTTTTAGAATCGCCAATCGTACGTTAGGGTTGTCTCACCATGACAACCTCAGAATTTGTGGAGGAGCGCTGAGGTCAAATGAATGCAGCTCTTTCATACACCTGCATGCAACAAACAGCTGTTTTTTTTTGCACTACAAGTCCCACAGAGCGCACCACTGATGTAGGTCCTCACTGGAGGACAGATGCGGTGAGAAATTCCCACTGGGGGCTCCGGTCATCGACATCAATTGACATGCCCTTTTCATATGGCCCAGCCTGCACTCAAGATGAGCACCTTGCTGACTGAGCCACTTGGGAGCCACAGATCTTTGCCTTTTGAATTAAATAAAAGTAGGTAATGTTCGACATGTTGTTTGTTTACAGAATAAATTCAGTTTCTAAACGTATAGCCGCATTACCACAACTGATTAGCAGCGCTAAACCAAACAATAAAGGAGTTTTGTTCATTTTGGAGTGAAGCACTGCCACCGACAGAGAAAAGGAAGAGGACTGTGTGCGACGAACAGCAGGGTTATAAGAATGGATTCGGAGGCCTCTACTCCAAGTGTAATGGTAGCATTTTGGCCAATCATACCGTCTGTGGGTATGACAGTGGGCGGAGCCTGTCATAGTCTTCCTGTCCTGCTGTATCCCACAATCCCAGGTTCACTGGCTTCCCATCCACCATCACATTGGCGGAGTAGTTATCAAACCTGTGAGGGGGAAAGGGAGAGAGAGGAACATTGTCTTTAGGCTTTAAGAGTACCATCACAATTTTTCACAGGAGCAATGAAACAAAGTTTGCCTCGTTTTCAGGTCAGTGACCAAATATTATCACTGAAACATGTTCACCATAGGTAAACACATACGCCAGAGCTAGAATATGTTAGTATGTTAGTCCAACAGGTTTTAAGTCTTTTTTTTTAATTAAAGCATTCTTGGAACTAGGTAGAGAGGTTTCATTGGTTTGATCAGGAGACTGATTAGTTAATTCAGCTGGCCATGAGCCTGACTGAGCCTGAAAATTTGCAGACATTGCAGCCCTCCAGGACCAGGGTAGAGCAACCCTGCAGGCACTATAAACATTAGGATAAGATGAGCCCTTAACAATTGCCTCCACAAGTCACGAAAGGGTGAGAGGGTCCCAGACTGTGTTTGCATTGAAGGGTTTGAACGTGTTTGGTGCAAAGGTGTAGCAGAGTTGCACTGAAGCAGGACTCACACTGTCGGAATGTATTCTCCAGGGAATGCATTGGTGGTGTAGCTGATCAGCAGGCATGTTTTACCCACCGCCCTGTAGAGGAAGGACAGAGAAATGATACACTTAAAACATGGAACAGCGTACCAAGACTCACATGCCCTGTTTACACAGCACCCAAGTACAGTTCCTAGGTGCCCTTGTAGCACGTAACATGAGCAAGCATACATACAGCATGGTTACCAACGGAGTGACAGCCTCACTTGTCAGTCTTGCTTGGAAGCAGGTAGCAAAAATTGCTCAGTCCTGCTTGTATGCCAATAAGCTTATGAGACGAGGAATTTGATTACCATTACTTGTTACACAGTACACAATGTAAGTGATAGAATTAGCTTACAACCCAGATAACTAAAGCTGTCCTTTTATTTAGGTTTGTTCCTTTCACCTTTATTCGTCTGCCAAGTTTATCTATACCTAGAAACTTAATATTACAATTGAGCTACAAAGAGCTCCATATGACTGTGAAGATGTGACTTTCCAAATAAGAACCTAATGGATTTTACTTTCACAATGAAAAACAAAGTGAAATTTAGCACCAGTTTACAGCACACATGATCTTGAAATGTAATACATTTTTCTATGAATAGGTTATCACATGCAGCCATTCACTTGTTGACTCTCTAGCTAGTTAATTATGTTTTGCTGAAGATTTATGAAGACTTTCTCCTTACTCTGCTATACTTCCGGCCTCATAAAATTGAGTTTCCAGTGGCTTGTCTCATAGCAAATTTGTTGTGTCAGTTTGTCACATGTCACTTCCAGCTGCATTAGGATACATGACGTCTGAGGAGTGGAACCTGAAAATGTAATCAATAAAGTACTGCAAATATTGCAAACTGAATGAATGTCCCCATAATATTTCATTTCTGCTTTTGTTCTTTTGCTCCTGCTCTGTAGATAGCTAGGTACAACTTTCAACAAAAATAGAGCTCAGTCAGTGAGTGCTCCACAGTAAGATGCTAAAGCAGCCAGCAAGAAAAGTACTCCTCTGTGGGTCTTGACATGCCTTTCAGGAGGACAGTAAGACATGGAAGAGATGCCCTATTCCTAGAACCAGGCAAGAGCCACGCACCACTTCATTTTGCTGATTCACCTACATGTGCCTGCAGTCTCCTTGTGTACCATTTAGTGTTCAATTTGCTAGTGTTGAACAGGGTATCGGTCTGTTTTGATGACTTCACAAATAGGAACGTTCATTCAAAAGATTTCATTCATTTCACTCCTGTGAAAATCCATGTCAGAAAAATGACAAGGATTATCAACAAGTTTATTTACATTAACTCAAATTATTTCTTCCAATATTGTATTTTTGAACATCATTATACAATAACTCCTGGGGAGATCTCTTCAAAACTATAATTGGGATAACAGTCTTAAAAACACACTGAATTATTGCACATAAGCTGTAGTCAAGAACAAAACATGGATTTTCCATTTATACTTCTTTATACATGGACCAGATAGTAAGCTCACTGTGTTACATTGATAATGCTGAACCTGTCATTGTTGAAGCTACAAGTGTTCTGATTTGCTGGCTCATTATGATTACTCTTGAAGGGGTGTGGTCTAAAATAGACCATTCATAGTCAGCATGAGTATGCAGACAGCACTGGATCCTCCTGTTACCAACTGAGACCTGCTAGATGGAGGACATGAAGAACACAGGAAATGGATGTCTGGTCATAATAGAACATCTATGGAATTACCTGGCAACATGGACCATGCGTATAGTTGAGACATTAAAGAAGAACCCTCAGACCCAATGGGTTCAAATTAAACATTCTAATAGGTAAAACATTCTGTTGCTAAGAAAATTACTTCCACAGCAACTGTCCCAGGGGCCACGACAATAACATTAGAGGAAACCATGTTTATGCTCCACAACTGGTTTACTGTTACATAATCATGATTGCCATACAAATCCAAATTTGTTTCTCTGGTTGACTTTCCCATAAAAATGAGAAGCTTGTGACTTCCTCAATGCAAGACACAGCGCACAAGCAGTCTAGTCAGACATGGGGACACGGTGTATGCGCACAAACCCAAGATATCAAGAATGAGATGACAATAAACACAGTATATCTATCAATAACGACTGCAGACCTACCACAATAGAATGGACTACAAAGGGGAAAAATGTACACAATTACCTAAACTGCAGTACATTAACTCACTTAATACTAGCCACAAGTAAATATTCATAATCACTAACTACTCCTCTCTGCCTCCCCCCAACTCAAACCTGAATTATTACATTATTACAGGATCACTGATTGCTTGACTCAGAATTAAAATTTGTAATCAAGAAAAGAAATGGGGAAAAAAATCCAGTTATATCTCATTAATCATCATGAAGGATGTATGAATGCTGGCAAGAAAGACTGCAGCTCCAACACATTTTCCTTCATTTCTGTTAATCACCTAACAACCATTTGTATGGTTATCCAAGTAATGAATATGTATGAATAAACAATTGTCCAGTCTTACTCCTAATCTGAACAACGCCTGCCCACAGAGCTGACATTGCAGCTAGTTGCAAAATGGTACAGACAGCTGTTGCTGAGTGGATGTTCAGTTGGTAAACAACTGCCATATTCTACAATTGTGTGTGAATTAAAAACGCCCATTTTAGTCAGACAGAACTCCCATTATATTATCTTGGTGACTCCACGGGGCAAGACAAGTCTCTGACATCCTAAAGAGTAACATCTCTTTTTAATGGAGGTACACTCATCATTAATTATGGTACTCCATTCTCAGGTAATTTAAGCTGAACTTTTCAACTTTTCATGTCAACAGAAATGCATTCCCAGGATGCACTGCTACATCAGGAGCTCCCCTTAGTTTTTATCCTGAGTGCATTGTCTCATTGATATATTTACATGCAAGCTAAAAATGAAATCATTGCTTTAGATTAAGTTCAGAGGAATAGTTTCCTTTTGTTATCTGACAAAAAAATCAAGTCTAATCGGCTTGAATGATGACAGTAGCAAACTTCTCCGAAGCTTTGCATGGGAGACAGACAGAATAGTACTCACTCACATACAGAAAGTGCCTGATACCAATACCGTGGAATCTGTATTCAGTATATAGTCATGGTATGTTTACCATGTTTACTATATCCTACTATGATATTTTTGATAATGTTATGCGCCACCACTTTACAACATATTCAACAGAGAAAAAACGCGTGACTGTTAATCACTACATGAAAACTATGAGGCACCGAGATGGACAGTCAGCCTACAGAAAGAATTGAAATGGGTGATCTGTAATCTACATCACAAATGTATTTCAATGTATATGTGCGACTAGGGATTCGTGAAGGACGTACAAGTAGGCTAACTGATCTGATTGTAAAAAAATTATGTTCCTATACAGAACCAAGCCGGAGTAATTATAAACATTCCAACATGAAATCAGAGTACTTAAATTAAAACATTAACGTCAACCTACTGGATCATAGCAAGCTTTTACTATCATGACATAATATAAAATATAAAATACATATACAATATAAAACCTATATAATAATCAGAACTCGTTTTCCTCACGGTACGACTTTTAAATGTAAATACACAGCCAGTAACCGAACAGTGACAGAGCAAATGTTTCTCCCGGATAAAACGAAGATCTTTTTCCTATCTGCAAAAACTAGTTTCCCCCGAAATTACCGCTCATGGTCTACTTCTGGTTATAGGTCTGTTAATATAGCTTGCTTACGGTATTGGACATAAACTGATAATTATGGCTACCTTTAGCTTGCTACATAAACAGGTCATTACTTCTTAGCTGTAAGCTCGGGTGTTAGGTATGGGCTTGATTTTACTTTTCGGTCATGTTAAGTTCTTTTATATTTTCACACTCAGATACGCTCCACCAGTTTAACCGAATGAAATGAAGTCACAGCATCCCGGCATGTTGCGATACATTGTGACTTAGCTAGCTACTGGGGTAAGGGAGGGGCTTCACCAAAGAAAGTTTGCTACAGTTTCAGGACGAGAAAACGCTTGTGGGTTAAATTCACCTCACAGAATATTCGTAAGTATAAAGAGTCAACGGGTGCGTCGCACCCCAACGACATCAAATTGGGTTAGCGTTAATACATTAAGTTGTTCGTGTGCTTAGTTAGTTAGCTATTGCTATCAGATCCATGGCCTAGAAAAGTCAGGAATGCGGAACATGGTGGAGCGACTACTCGCTAGCTAGCCAACTTTGATGGCAATGTCTTGAGCAGGACGGGACATTCCTGTTCTGCGTTTTCTCATTAACTACAGCTCTTTCTGATAGCTACAGGATCCGAGAATACGCTAAAATCATTGTATATCTGGTTGGTTTCCATACACTTACCCGTCTCCCACAACCACACACTTAATGGCCTGCATCGATCTGTCCTAAACTGGAACGCTTCTCACTTGCCGGCGTTAGATGGTAATAGGTGTAGACCACTCTTTTGTGCAAACTTATTTCCCCCAAAAAAATCGTGAAATGAAATAAAAAACGATTACAACAGTATCTGACTACCCCGCTGACTAAGAGCGTTCGGGTGCTTACAAAGTCGGATCTAAGTCTCTTTAAACTTGAATCCCGACACTGAATACTCCGTAACTGGAGGTCGTGAACCGATCAGCCACCACCCCAAAAATACTCTGCCTTAACAGAAAAACACTGCCCCGGACAACGGAAACGAGCACCGCGCTCCCCTACGAGTCATTTCCGGTCTCTCCTGCTGGGAATGTGAATCCTGGACACGCCCACACGCCCCGGCGACACAAACGCACCACCAGCGCGCCCGAAGTCGACCATCTATGGCAGTATCTTTTTTTCCGAGGAAGATCAGCACAGAATTTTAGCATTTCCCCTTTTTCCATTATTGGTATACTCCAGATTGACGTATTATTTATAAATAATTATTTAAATATGATTAAAGTATTCATTTATAACTTAGTTTAGTAGGCCTAATAACAGCACTCGTGCACTTCGTAGCCCGCAACATCAAGAAGGACAAGGGAACAAGTGATAATTAGTTGTATCTTTGATATGTATCAAATTACATTGCAAGAAAAAAACCTTAAATAAAATATTCGGAAAGGTCTGTATTACTCTTACAAATTTTAGTTACTGAAACGTTTAACAAAATTAAATTCTCAAGTTCTCCTCTCCTCATACTATTCTGTCTAGGTTTTGTTGGAAATTGAGTCTAATTTAGTTTACTGGCAACCGTGCAACCTTCTCACAGTTAAAATACAGTAAACATTATTTGTGTATTTAACAGTCTTCAGCCATGGAACCTAACTTAAAGTACATTCCTTACTTGTTAACCATTTATGCTGCTGGCTATTTATTGAAGCAATTCAGGATAAAATAAGCACTTTGCTCAAGGTAACCATCCAAGTATCACCGAAGAAGCGGCAACCTTTCTTCATATTTTTTTTAAATTTCTTTGTGAGCGAATATGTTTTGTGGATGCGGCAGTTATTTTAATGCTGGTGCAATAGATCGATGGTCTTTCAAGGAAAGAGTCGCCTAAGTCTGGACAATGCTCGTTGTATTTCAGAATGTATCTGTACTGATTCAATTTATCCATCTATCCTTTCTTTATGTAGGACTTAATGGTTGCCACTTCATCGAATCCCGTTCGCACAGAGGAAAAGCGTGAGAAGTGACAATCATGTGGTGTTCACGATGCCAAGATGCTATTATGAATTTTGTTTCATATGCACACTTGTCTCAACTGTATTTTGTTATTGCAACTGTTTGTCATACATTTATTCTAAAGCCAATGGAGTAGCCTTTAACGCCTAGCAATAGTTTCATCAATGTAATTACTTTAAACCATATTTTGCGATAAAAATGGTGGCCACAGTTGAAACGTTTGGAATTCTGCACATCTAGGACACGCTAAAGAAATTGTGCTGCTTTGGATGGTGTGTAAATTGTCCCCTATAGCTTGCAGGAGGCTGGGAATCCCAAAATATCGGAAAACGTTAAATAAATAAATAAATGAAATAGTCGTTCACAGGAAGTCACCGACTTGAAGTCAATGAGTTACACCATCATTCGTCCGGCCAACTATAAGGGAACAGGCGGTGTGTATTGGGACGGGTAGGAATGGTTCATGCAAACGGAAAAGATGACTAGTGTAATAAAGCTTTTAGTTTTCAGGAAACCGTGTGCTATTGTTGGTAGTTAACTAGAGAGGCAACTAGTCAAAAACATTGGGAGTACAGCAGAAACAGGGTCCTATGGCGGGTCTGTCTTATTTAGTGTTCCGATTTTCGGGGTCCGCTGGAAGGACTTACGGTGTGTTCTCAAAAGGATTGACGAGGACTTTGTTGATATTTTTTGATCTTGCATGGCGACTTCGAATCAGATTTCCTTACCTCTACCTCATCGCCTCAATGATGTTTAACGTACGATTACAGGTCAGTTAAACGTGCTTTGTGTTTTCTGGGCCGACAGAGTCAATGCAGATCTTCCTGTTTTTATACTGTTAACTTCTTAGCTGGTAGCCAGATAGCACATTCTGTCTTTTCATTGCGAGCACTAGCCTACTAGCTAAAGATCTAGCTAGCGAGAAACAGAATGTTTGCTAATGCAGGACATTTTTACAGTGTTACTCAAAGAGTGTCAATAATATTGTCATAAAAATTCAAGCATTATTTGCTTGAAAGACGTCTTCATAGGGTTTTGACAATCGGTAGCATTTTAGCTACCTAGACCAGCTGCCTATTGTTGAATGGCTTCTTTGCGATGTAACGCACGTTGCAATAGTGGTACCCACGACAGAAATCCTCTTTTCACTAAGTTATGAGGACCGTGACGTGTTTCTCGCAAAAATGTTCTGTTCTTTATATGTGGGTCATTCCATGTGATGCAGACACACAGCTGAAGGTCATAGGCTGAGGATTTTTTTCTAAATCCCAGCTCCAAGAAAGTAGCTGCTAAGAGTCAAGTATTTGGGTCAGGTGAATTTACCCTTAAAATATATTAAATTCTCATGAATAACTGTCATACAAAATTATAGGGCCCAGGCAAGCAAAAAAATTACTGTTGTGGTTAATTATCCATCAGGATTAAAGTAATCTAGGATTTGTTGGGACAAGGTACAGCAAAATAGGATTTTTCTACCACCATTTCTTGGGAAGCATCTCAATTCTCCAGTATTTTTCTAAGTTCCCTGTCTGGGGTAAAGATGGATGTTTACCGCTTGACAAAACCACACTGAGTCCTGCTCCTTGTCCTAAGCTTAATAAAGACTCCCTTATCCTTACACCATCCTTTAATCCATGTCTACTTTGGCTCTATTATTGTGACACAAACAAGTGGATGACAGCAAGAAAGATTCAGGGGGAAATGGGTTACATTGTACACATCTGACATCACTGCCTTTATTTCATTCGATTCAAATTAAATTATTGTGCTGGCAGCAGTAGTAGACACAGATAACCAATGGGTTTAAAATGAAAATGTCATGAGGTACCAGTGTACCAGTACCAGTTTTTTTATGGCTGGTAGTGTGATGTGGTGGTTAAGGACCTGGGCATATAACCAGGTGGTTACAGGTTCGATTCTTAGATAGGGCACTGTGGTTGCACTGTCTTAACATGATTTGCTTTGCCATGTATGCAGTTGTATAAATGGATGTGTGAAAATGTAAGCCATGTAGATTCTCTGCATTAAGGTGCCTGCCAAGCAGATCAATAATGTGGTCAAGGTTGATTAATGATTCAGTAATCAAATGTCTCTTTTGCAGGTACACATTGAAATACACTGATGTGAATCTGACACAGGTGAAGACCATGACCCCTCAAGTTAAGCGCTGATTTGTCACAGGAGTTGCCAGTATATGAGGGTTTACCTAAAGAAGAAGAAAAAAACAGAATGATGATGAGCAGGGTGATGTCGTTCCTTTTGTTGTCACTTCCATTAAGAGCAACAAGGAGCCCTGTGCCTTTGATCAAATAAGGACAATGTGATGTCATGAGAGGTTGCCAATTCCTACACCAAGGGGCAGGGATGTAACGTGATACATCCATGCAAGCCTAGAGCTGACTGCAGTTATAAAGTTTCCAACTGGTCAGAGAGCACGCGGAATGCTGAATGGCTTTCACTCTTCAGGATTTCCAGGGATATGATGACTAATATGTATGATAAAGTCAGTCATGAATGTTCAGGGTTCTTTTTTGTCATCTTCTTTTCCTTCATCTTTTTGGTGGTCCATCTGACAGTGATATGGACAACATCCCCATGTGGTCTTCTCAGGAGGGAAAACTGGAGCCTTATATTTTACTGCGTTTCAGAGGCCGCCTCTTTCCTCATGACAGCCTCCCCCTCTGTTGACCTGGTGTAGCTCAGCCCTTGTGTGTCCTTCTTTTTAAACCCAGGTGTTCTGGGAAGTGGGTCACTCCTTTGGACAGAAGCAGAGGGGTGGATGGGGAGGGTCTGTGTTGCACAGAGGGTCAGCGGCAGGTGGGATATCGCAAATATGAGGGCGGCCACTTTCCAGAGCGAGGGAAGGTGCATAGTGCAGTCCTGTCTGCCTCTCACATTGCCTTGCTTACCGGCCAGGACAGGAGAGGCTGGCCAAAGGTGGCGGGGACAATGCACAGCAGGAAAGCGAGGTTACTTTTCCCATTTCCCTAACAAACCACTCCCATTGGTTGAGAGGGTTTGTGGCAGATAGGGCCATAGCCTCTTGCTGCAGGTCTTTAACATACTGTACAGTGTAGTGGTTGTGAAATGGCTGCATGCACACCGTTTCACACCCCAATCACTTGCCCATCTAAAGGATCGAATTCACAACACAGCACCTTCCGCACTTACTAATAATGGACACAAACCAGTGAATGTTTTTTTTTTTTTTTAAATAACACATTGAATATTTTTTCAGCTTAAGTTATTTGTGTAGGATTTGTGCGACTGCTTTTGTTGAGGATAATTTTGCCAATTCATCAACACATGAAAACATGAAGAATGTCGTTTCATCAAACCTTGTAACAATAAATTATGACAAAGTGTCTTGACCTGTTTACAGATCTGTGTATTTAAGATTATTACTGTTGTGCGTGTATCAGGTAACTTACATTTTCCTCCTGTACTATGGTGTCAACTCAGTCAGGTGATGCAAATCTGCACACTGCATTTTGTAAATGCAGTTGTTGAAAACTTTGTTGAAAATTGTTGAATAAATGGTGAATTTTGACTGAGGAGCTTCTTTGTAAGTTTGTACTGGTACTGTACTTGGAAAATACTTTATGTGGCGGTTGAATGAACATCACGTGACCCACAATGATGACATTAATTGGATGAATCAGAAAATACTATGTGAGTGTGTGTTTTGGGTTGTACACGCTGTTGGGGAAGGACTTCAGACAGAATGTAAGTTCACAAAGTGGCATTTTAACAGTATGATGGGGGAAACTTCTATTTCACAAAACCAAGCTTAAACAAACATATCTTGTTAGCCATTTACTATAGGAACATGTTCAATCTCATTGCTCCACAGCAGATTGTGTTTCAAACCGTATCAGATGCTCTCTGCTCTGAAAAACTGACATCATCTTGATGTATACAATGATGAGCCGAAACATTATGACCACCTGCCTAATATGCTGTTGGTCCTCTGTGTGCCACCAAAACAGTGCCGACCCGCCGAGGCATGGACTCTACAAGACCCCTGAAGGTATCCTGTGGTATCTGGCACCAAAACATTGGCAGCAGATCCTTCAAGTCCTGTAAGTTGCGAGGTGGAGCTGCTGTGGATCGGACTTGTCAGTCCTGCACATCCCACAGATGCTCAATTGGATTGAGATCTGGAGAATTTGGAGGCCACAGCAACACCTTGAACACTTCATCATGTTCCTCAAACCATTCCTGAACAATGTGTGCAGTGTGGCAGGGCGCATTATCCTGCTGAAAGAGGCCACTGCCATCAGGGAATACCATTGCCATGAAGGGGTGTACCTATTCTGCAATGATGTTTAGGTAGGTGGCACATGTCAAATTGACGTCCACATGAATGGCCGGACCCAGGGTTTCCCAGCAGAACATTGCCCAGAGCATCACCTCCCTCCACCAGCTTGTTGTCCTCCCACAGTGCATCCTGGTGCCATCAATTCCCCAGGTAAACAGCGCACACGTACACGGCCATCCACGTGATCTAAAAGAAAACGGGACTCATCGGACCAGGCGACCTTCTTCCATTGCTCCAAGGTCCAGTTCCGATGCTCGCGTGCCCATTGTAGGTGCTTTCGACGGTGGACAGGGATCATCATGGGCACTCTGACCGGTTTGCAGCGCAGCAGGGTGCACTGTGTGTTGTGACACATTCCTCCCGTAACCATCATTAAAATTTTCTGTGACTTGTGCCACAGTAGACCTTCTGTTGGTGCAGACCAGATGGGATAGGCCTCGTTGCCCTCGTGCATCGATGAGCCTTGGGTGCCCAACACCCTGTCGCCGGTTTGTGGTTTGTCCCTCCTCAGACTACTGTCAGTAGTGCTGCTGATGTGGAGCACCCCACAAGCCTTGCTGTTTCAGAGATGCTCTGACCCAGTCGTCTGGCCATAACAATTTGGCCCTTGTCAAAGTCGCTCAGGTCTTTACTCCTGCCCATTTCTCCTGCATCCAACATGTTGACTACGAGAATTGATTGTTTGCTTACCATCTAATCTACCCAGACCTTGACATGTGCCCTTGTTTGGAGATGATCAACGTTATTCTGTTCACCTGTGAGTGGTCATAATGTTTTGGCTCATCGGTGTATATATAACATTCCGTTGTCACTGGAGCTTGAGGAATGTGGCCATAAATTTCGCATAGTAGCAGATTTAAAGCTATCTCTAAATTTGTTGTGTGATGGATATAATATGAACGCTTTCATGGCCCTGTTAATGGAATGAGGCTATAAATTGTAATGCAATGCACATCAGAGTATGGCGTATGGAAGAAGCCTCATGAAACGTACTGAATGTAACGATTAGCCAGGGTGTCTACGACGTTGCAGTCCGAGCCCCCGTCTCTCTTGGTGCGCTTGACAAGTTTTTTGTTACAACATTACAACATTATTGCAGTTTCCAGGATCATATGCAAACTACAGGGAATTATACATTCTGAATGAATTTAGCTACCTGCCAGAAATATATTCGAATAGTTCATGCTTCCTACTAACCGAATATTACTTCCCATGCGTGATAAAATAGAGTACATGATATTTGATACTTGTGTAGTCAACTGTATTTGACAAAGACGAGTCAAACAGAAAGTATACAGACGATATCGAAACTATTCGATATCGGTCTTCGCAGCCATTACAGCGTTTATTGTGGTTCTGACTGAAATAGCTGCCCGGTCTGTGTTTCCATATGTTATTACCATCGTGATTCCCTAACACAAAAACAAGAAAATGTTCTTTCTATTTACGTTTTGATGGGAAGATTATGTGGACGTGAAAAATTAAAATGTCATGACATCAAACTTTGAAAAGGGCAAGAGTCAACAATCTTTTTCTCTGTTGTTCTCGGTTGATCTCACCGCGACCACGATCTTGGGC
Source organism: Megalops atlanticus (assembly GCA_019176425.1). Lineage (NCBI taxonomy): Eukaryota > Metazoa > Chordata > Actinopteri > Elopiformes > Megalopidae > Megalops > Megalops atlanticus. Next base: position 3,867,338 of record CM032893.1, read on the forward strand.
GTGATGTGCTGTGTGAAAAATATAGTTTGAGGATAGTTAAAATTTGTTTGGAATTTGAAAACAACTGGCTAAACAAAAGCTTGATATACATCTGTTTTCCTGGTTTAAAAATATGGGAGCACCGACATTAAATTCCAGTGACCGTGGGACATTTAACTTTTCCCATGATGCATCGCAGGTCTGTGACGTGCCCCAATCATATGCGTCGCTAACGATCGGCGCAGGATTTGAAATATCGCAGCAGACCCTGTTGTCAGAAAACAAGAGGCCATAGAAACAGACGGAAACGTAAACGCAAATTCTTCCGCGACTTTTCATCGTAATACACAAAACGTTAATGAGGCAAAATTACATTACCGTTAAGCAACTTTAGGTGTATTGTACGAACTACTGCGTTGCGGAGTTTTGATCACGGCTGAACACTGCTTGCTCCCTCGGCAAGCTGCGGAGAGGGAGGACCAGCTAAGAAAGAGTCATTGGCACTGGCTAGCAAGAGGCAATCCGTGACTATAGTCTTGCTAGTTGCAGTAAACACTGTTTCAGTAACTTTTTCTCGGGGGAAAAGTTAGCTATTTTTTCCTGAAAACTGGTTGACCGCTTTTGAGCTACTAAAGGGATTTCAAAATGAGTGCAGCGACGAGAGCATCGAAACAATCGGCTCACGCTGATCCTAAATCTGCCCCTCTGAAAGAAATTCCAGATATTTTGGTGGACCCTCGGACGCTGAAGAGGTACATGCGGGGTAGGTTCCTCGGAAAAGGAGGCTTTGCAAAATGCTACGAGATCACCGACATGGCCACAAAGGAGGTTTTCGCCGGGAAAGTCGTCCCGAAGTCATTACTGCTAAAGCCCCACCAGAAAGAGAAAATGTCTATGGAAATCTCGATCCACAAGAGCCTCAATAACCCTCACGTTGTTGGCTTCCACGGTTTTTTTGAGAACGACGACTTCGTGTTTGTGGTTTTGGAAATATGTCGGCGAAGGGTGAGTAAATGTATTCAGCAGCGAGGGTCTAAGAGAGATCTTTTCTAACTTCTGTCCTCGATTTAGCCTTATAACTCACGTGTCCTTCCGTAGAGATGGCTAGCTAACTACATTCGCTAACGTCAATTTGTTGGTGAGGTAACGTTAACCTAGGCTAGTAGTAAGAAAGTCACAAGTTAGGTCTGCTTTAAGAGAGAATGCTTTAACTTCATGGCTCGATGGAAGTTTCTGATTAAAGAGGGTGTCCAACATTAGCCAACTGCCACGTTGATGAGCACCTAGTATGTGAGTTGTAGTCCCTATTTCCGAACGGACGCGTTCCATTGAGACAAGCGCTCCATGTGTCTTAAAGCCTTCCACTATGGACAGTACTGTCAAACTGCATATCAGGGGCATGGAAGCGTAATGTTACATAATTTATATATATATATATATATATATATATATATATATATATATATATATATATAATATATATATAAATAAATAATAGTTTTCCAAGTAGAACGTGCTCGCTGCCCTATTACTAATCAGCCAACATTAGCCATTGGCTCACCTCATTTCCCTCTGTCGGACAACTAGTCTCTCCTAGAACTGCACAAAAGGAGGAAGGCTGTGACCGAGACCGAGGCCCGCTATTACATGAAGCAAACTATTGAGGGATGCCGATACCTTCACAACAACAGAGTCATCCACAGAGACCTGAAGCTAGGCAACATCTTCCTGAATGATGACATGGAGGTCAAGATAGGTAAGACAGCCCCCCCTCCACCACCTGTACTTTGCCGTTTTGTGCCTGTTCCATCAGTACGTGTAAAGAAGCAATCCGTCTTTACAAGGTGATTTTGGCCTGGCTACGAGGATCGAGTATGAGGGCGAGAGGAAGAAGACCCTGTGCGGGACGCCGAATTACATCGCCCCTGAAGTCCTTTGCAAGAAGGGCCACAGCTTTGAGGTGGATGTCTGGTCTCTAGGCTGCATCCTGTAAGTATAGGGGGAGTGATACGTATGGTGTCCGCGTCAATGCTGTTGGCCTAAATTCTAAATTAGCATGATGCGCTTCTATTTTGTGTCCTTCAAATTCTTGCGCTTGTCTCCGAGCGCTGCAATTTTCAGTACCAACGAGCCGGAATTCGTCCGGAATTCAAAGTGTAAATATTAACTTGAGCGTCTGATTCGAAGTTGAAGTGCTGTTAATGGTTACCACCAGCAGCCGTTTTTACGATGTCAGTTGCACGTGTATCACTTCGGTGGCTGATTGTCTCCATTGTGCAAGAGCTGCAGCAGGTGCATGGAGCGTCAAGAGCATTTTATACCCCCTGAATCTGGCTTCAACCGTCAGTTGTGCTGAAACAATAGAAAAGCTGAGCACAGCTTCATTCGCTGAGGGCATACAATCACTTGATCATTGGGGGTCACATATTAACATGCTTCACAAAAGGAAATGTTGAAATGCAAAACGGAAACGGGCTGAAGATGTTGTTTTTCCTCTCTCAGTTACACTTTGCTGGTGGGGAAGCCTCCTTTTGAGACATCCTGTCTGAAGGACACCTACCTGCGCATCAAGAACAATGAGTACACTATCCCCCGGGTAAGCTGCAGTGTGTTGTGAAACGTATACACTCAACCTACCTCACTCTTCCTAGTGAAAACCTTCCTAGGGTCTCCCCCCCACTAAGTCATATATTTACGTTAGATTTACATTCTGCCATTTAGCAGACAGAGTGACTTCAAAAGTGCAAGTGCAAAGTTCATTCAACAAACCGGCATGATATGTCTGCCCCCAGAATAACTCAAAATTCTCTCTTATTTTTCTATTGTTTTTTTTGCACAACAGTAGCCCACATCCAGCCCTCACCCAACTTGCCTAACTTACATTCATCATGCTGTCCAGTTGTTCAACTAGATATTGACAAAAGCCATTGAGTTAAAGTGCCTTGCTCAAGGCTAAAACAACAGCCTTCAGGATATAATCCCAGCTTCCACTGTACCACACTATCAGTGTAACCTGCTGATGGGGTGTGAGAAGTCAAGATGATGACTAATGCCGGCCTTACACCAAACGACTTTCAAGCGATTTCACTGTCACAGACAAATTCCCGATGTCGGAATAAAATCATGAGTTTTGCTAGAGTTTTGGCGCGCTCCCGTGATCTCAAGCATTTGGTGTAAGGTGGTAATCCGAGCTGTGTTAAGTCAGTCTTTTTCTCGTCTAGATGTTCCGATAAAATCAACCGTGTTTAATATTATCATAAGTTTTTAGTCTTGGCCGATGCAAATAGTGACGTGAACATTGTCAGCAACCAATAGGTGAGCTCTCTCAGCACCAAACGGGAAACAGCAAAGCGGATACTGTGTGACTAATGACACATTGTCTTTAGTTGTGAGAGGGTGTCAGTCAGTTTAGTCTTTTAAAAGTCTGTTCAGAGTCTTGTCAAAGTCTTCTAGTGTATGGTTAGCATAAATTGAACTGAACCAATCACAACGTTTTTTTGTGAAGAGCAGTACCTTTTCATTGGCTGATATGACTCTCTGCCGCGCCCCCCTCTCCACAGCACATCAGCCCGGCGGCAGCCTCCCTAATCCGGCAGATGCTCCACCCTGAGCCCGCCCTCCGGCCCACGGTGTCTGACCTGCTAGCGGACGAGTACTTCACATCGGCCTACATCCCCACGCGGCTGCCCACCACTTGCCTCACAGTGCCGCCCCGCTTCTCCATTGCACCCGGCTCCCTGTCAGAGCCCAGCCAGCGCCGGCCCCTCACCGCCCTCAACAAAGGTGTGGAGGCCTGCGCTGAGTTCCAGGACGCTCGGACTGACTTTCCCCCCCGAGGGCTCTGATTCTGAGTGTTTCCCTCCCCCCGCAGGAACTGAGAGCCCCATGGAGAAGGCGGGGAAGATGGAGCCGAAGGAAGAAGCCCAGCCCAGGTGAGGGGCTCTGCTTCCTGGGTCATGGATTCAGGGGCCAGTATCTGACCTGAAGCAGGTGTCCATCTTTCAAGGCTCAACAGTGCCACTGTACACACTTAAGGCTGAGCTCCATAACTACTTGAATATAGTCAGCCACTTTCTGTATTTGTTGTTTCACATTATTGTCTTTGTGAAGAGTCGGGTTCTAATAGTCTGCCTGAATGGTATGAAATGTCAGGTCACAGATGAGTAATAGCAAGTTGTACTGCACCTTCCCTTAAGCTAAAACCTAGCAGTATTGCAGTGTTTTCCTCAACACTGGTGGGATTTGGGTGTGAATGCTGAAGAGATGAGTCTTATTAATGAGAACACTTAAAATATAAATCTGAATCATCTCAGGAACCCTGAGAACGTAAATCTGAATTTAGTGGGAACGCTGTATCCTTCTTTGCAGGGAGGAACCAGTGGAATGCCATCTCTCTGACTTGCTGCAGCAGCTCAGCAGGGTCAATGCAGCCAAGCCTGCAGAGAAAGCCCTCATTCGGCAAGGTAAGGATAGAGTTAAAAACAAGCCCTCAGGAAAAGCCCTCATTTGGCAAAGTAAGGAAAGGATTAATAACAAGAAGGGTGGAGTGGCGGTAGCCAAATGGTCATCCAAGGTTTTACAGGCTCACCACTTAAATGCCACGGTCTTTACTGTCCAACAGGAAGTCAGTTGAAAGGGGGTAAAGCTCAAACTTATCATAGTAATCTGCAGTCTGTTTTTCTGACATTTTTTGTCTACATTGTGCATCATTGGTTCTGTATATTACTGCTTAGTTTTAGTAATATAGTAATCTCCTGTCATCTGTATGCCAAATATAGCGAATAATGTGCCAAAAGAAAATGTTTTTACCATGTGATCTGTCTTTTGAATAGATAATCAACTTTCACTGAAATACATTACATTACACTATTGTCAACTAGCAAGAGCTCTTGTCCAGAGTGACTTACAATTTTATCCATTTATACAGCTGGACATTTACTGAGGCAAGTGTAGCTCAAGTACCTTGCCCAAGGGTACAACAGCAGTGCCCCTTGAGGGAATCAAACCAGCAACCTCTCATTTACAAGGCCTGCTCCATACCATTGTGCCACACTGATCCTGAAATACAATGAAGTAGTTTGCCTTACGGCTGACCACGATCTTTCCCTTTGGGAAGACTCAGTCCTAACATTTTGTTGTCCCCTCTGCAGTTCTAAGAGTAACTCGGCATTGAATCTTTCCAAACTGTTGCTTTTGATTCTTACAGAGGAAGCTGAGGACCCAGCCTGTATTCCCATTTTCTGGATTAGCAAGTGGGTGGACTACTCTGACAAATACGGTCTGGGTAAGTCGCCTCGCCCTTTAGCGATGGGAGAGTGGAGTTTTGTGAATCCGAGAACGGGCGGAGCTGCCACATGCTGTCACTCTCCTGGCCCCAACTCACCTGCTCACCCGCTGTTCTAACCTCTGTCCCGTTTCCAGGTTACCAGCTGTGTGACAACAGCGTGGGCGTGCTCTTCAACGACTCCACCCGCCTCATCATGTACGAGGACGGCGACAGCCTGCAGTACATCGACCGGAACGGCGCGGAGTCCTACCTCAGCGTGCGCTCATACCCTCCCTCGCTCTCCAAGAAGGTGGGTCTCCACAGGGCGTCCCAGAGGGACACTTTTAGAGGGATCCTTTAGCACTGTTTTATCATCCTCAGAAGACGGCCTTGTGTGACTGAGACTTGGTTAGCTTATAGTAGGTGGGTATTTGCTGATGCCAGTCAGGTTTAATACCTCGTTCACAACCGCAGAGGCAGTATGCTGGGCAGGATTCAAACCTGCGCACTTCTGGCCAGAGACCGTTTCCTAACTACTGCGCCACCCTACCGCTTGGTGGTAGGACATGTTACGCCATTAAGGGCATCGTTGCTGGTTCCCTGAAAAAAACTTGAAAGTTGATGTTACAGTTTACGTTTCTATCCATAACTGGAGCTTGAGTTTAGTTTAGTTTTATGGGGAAAAAGGTATGATGTATTCAATAATGTAATAATAACCAAGGGGAGTGTTTAGTTGGCTGTGCCAAGTGGCTTGAAAATCATGGAGCAACGCAAGGGATGAAAGGGAGTTGAAGGTTTGCAGTTAGCTGAGGAAGACGAGCCAGGGCTTCTCGGCAGACCTGGCAGTGCTGGAGGTTGGGGTCCGCAGCAGTCCAGGCTTTTGGGGGTTATATTTTTAGAGAGCAGCCCTCTGTGCCTTGCCAGGACCCTGCTGGAAGGCCATGTCCAGACCGCACGCACACGTACACGGACACACACACGCCTGCCCAAGTGGTAATATCTTTATTTAGCTCTCCCACAAGAGTGTTCTTTCAAGTGTTAAGATTCAGCCATGTACATGGCACACTTTTGAACTTTTTCTTGGCATCTTTACATTTCTGCCCTGCATCCCTGGGGGGTTTTATAAATAAGTGGAGACTGAGGTGCCCCCCCCAAAAAAAAAAAAAAAAAAAAAAAACACATTTACAGTAAAGGGCTTTGAGACCCATGAAAGGTATCATTCATAAGCCTCCGTGCGTGTGTGTGGGGGAGGGGGTTGGGGGTTAGGGGATTAGGGTCTGAGAGAATGTCTCCTCAGTGTTTTGGCCTGCGGCTCTCCCCCCAGGTTACCCTGCTGAAGTACTTCCGGAACTACATGATCGAGCACCTGCTCAAGGCTGGTGCCAACATCACCCCGCGAGATGGAGACGAGCTGGCGCGTCTGCCCTACCTGCGCCACTGGTTCCGCACCAAGAGCGCCATCGTGCTGCACCTCACCAACGGCACTGTGCAGATTAACTTCTTCCGGGTGAGTTGTCCCACTGCGTGCCTGTGCTTGCTAAGGTGCTATTTTAAACTGATCCCAGTTTACATTAAACAATTTCAGGAACAGTCCCTTAGCTTAGAAACCTAAATAAAGAATATTTCATTGCCTGCAAGTTTGAACTGGAACTAAGATTTGAATAGGAAGTTCGAACTTAATCTGATATTTGAATTAGCCAACTTTGTAATTCCAATTCTAATTCAAATATCAGATTAAGTTCAAACTTCCTATTCAAATCTTAGTTCCAGTTCAAGCTTTCAGGTAATGAAATGCTCTTTATGTAGATTTCTAAGATAAGGGATTGTCTTAAACTGTGGAGAGTACAAGAATCAGGTATGGTTCTGAAGGGTTTTTTCTGAACTGATTTTAGCCAACTTTCCAATTCCAATTCTAAAATCAGTTCAGCAACAACCCCTTCAGAACCATACCCGATTCCTGTTAACTCTCCACAGTTTAAAAGACAATCCCTTATCTTAGAAACCTAAACATTCCTTTTGCATTACCTGGAATGCAAATTGCCAGTCCTGTCCTAAACCCCCCACTCCAGGACCACACCAAGCTCATCCTGTGCCCGCTGATGGGGGCGGTGACCTACATTGACGAGCGGCGGGAGTTCCGCACGTACCGCATGAGCCTGGTTGAGGAGCATGGCTGCTGCAGGGAGCTGGCCAGCCGCCTGCGCTACGCCCACACCATGGTGGAGAAGCTGCAGGGGGCGCAGACCGCCCCTGCCCCCACCTCCACCACCCGCAGGACCGCGGCCGACCCAGAGTGTGCCTGAGCATGTGCGAAAAAACGCACTCACAAACATTTCTGGAATAAGGACTGATTTCTGTATATATAAATGTGTATCTATTTAAATGTTTGATATTCAGGTATTTTTTTTGTTCCCTTGTTGTAAATTATTAGCCCCCTTGGTTCAGGGCATGTATCTTCCAATGATACTTGAATTGGCCAACTCAGGGCAGCAGAATAAGAGCCATTTATCATGTCTAGGTGGGATGGATATTGGTTTAAAATGTCTTGTCATTTTTTTGCTAGATGTTGGTATTTATTAGGTATTCTGTGTAAGAATAATGCTTAATGGAGAGCTGCTTTTTTATGCTTGTGCACTGAGTAAATAAAGATATTGTGAAAGATTTATGAATTCAAGTTTTGGGTTTCTCATTACTGATCACGTGACCACGTGGGGGGGGCATGCTAAGTTATTCTTCCATTACATCCTTCTGAGGGTGACAGTTTTGTTCAAATACAGATCTTAAATGCAGTTGTGGGATTATAGCACTCAAAGCAGCTTATTGGCATTTTCCAGGATTCTTTTGTCTAGTCTTTTGCAGGTCTTACTGCTGGTATAGATAAACTGCTTTCTGTTTAACATCCAATACTTTATGAACTGACAGGTAAAATGTAATCCTTTTTCCACATCCTCCACAAAAAGTTGTTTTTTACAGCACAGAAGGCAGGTTTGAGTAAATGAACTAAAACATCATACAGTCATTGATTAAAACTACACCCTGATGAGTGAGAATTGACATGTAATTGGGCAATGTGAACTAAAAAGTAAAAGTATTTACGTAGTCTATATAGCTGGAATTTGATGACATAACTGCTATGCACAGAGCATTGAAGCATTGTTGCACACCTCTCTCACTGGCAGGCATCTGGTGCATTTAACCTGAAATGGAACAGAAGAATTGATTTATTGTAACAAACCTCAAGGTACAGCCTCTACATCAACCTTTGCCACTGCCTCTAAAAGCAGTGATGAGAAAGTGATGCTACATAGAATCCTATGGGCAGAGCTACAGTGAGCTGTCAATCACTGATTCAGCTGAGCCAGTAAAAACACTTCAGTCTCCAAGGCAAAACAAGTATGATTGGTTCAGATTGTGAGGGGCAGCCTCCCTGTCAGTCTCCTGTGGTAAACTGAAAGTGTTTCACATTCATTTGTTCTTTGTCTAAATCAAGGAATTTTGTAAAAACTGAGGCAATATTAGTTTTTCACAATCGCTAAGACACATTTCTTGAAACCTTCCACCCTTTTCTCAAAACTGTAAACACAAAATCCAGTTTTCAAACTACATTCACAAAACCTGACTCTTCCTGCAAAATCAAACAATCGCCTAAAAACAGTTTTATCTGTGCTCAAAATCAAACAATGTTTTCAGATCATACACAAAGCCAGTCAAAATAAAAACACTACTGAGTGTTCTTTACACACTGCTTCAAAAAATGGAAAATGCAGTGTTCAGGGCATGCAGCTCCAGAAAAAAAATGTTTATTGTTTATGATACAATAAATGCATTTTGCATTTTCCAAAAAAAATATTCACAATTCAGTAACACAGTTTAGTTATTGCATACTGTAAGTACTGCAAGCAATACAGTATTGGATGTCTGTGGATTCAGCACTTGCATACAGTAAAAAAATACAGTACTGCAAAGGGCCAAAGGACAAAGACAAAATGTAAATGAAAAGCACATTACAGTATACTGTAAATGTAACTGCAAAATCAAAGTCAGCAAGTGATTCATTTGGCCTCAGCATCACGTCTTTGTGCTGGGTCAGGCCAGAGGACTTCATCTACATCACAGGCAACATTCTCCCTGGCCAGGCAATGGGGGAAAAACCCTCTGGTGTGCTGGATCCAGCCTTGGCAAGACTCCACACCTATGTCACCACATGCCAATTCTATGGTCTGTAGGAGATTTTCCATGGTATAGGGTTTTTGGTCATATACCTTCCACCACCATGCAGAGAAAAACTCTTCTATTGGGTTGAGAAAAGGGGAGTATGGTGGAAGGCAAACATTTATGAATCGCTGGTTGATGTTGAAGCACTCCCGTATCAGGACACGGCAGTGAAAACTGACGCTGTCCCAAACTACAACATAGACAGGATGCTCTGCCTGCTCATGATCCTCCAGCTCACACCCAAACAAGACATCCCGAAGACCATCCAGAAATGTAAGATGATGTTGGGTGTTATATGGCCCCAAGGTGGCATGAAGGTGGAGAACCCCACGATTACTTATGGCTGCACAAAGTGTCACATTGCCACCATGCTGGCCAGGGACTTCAACAATGGTCTGTTGGCCAGTTATGTTCCGAACTCTCCTTCTCCTCTTCATCAGGCTGAACCCAGCTTCATCCACAAAAATGTATTCATGGGGTCTTTCCATGGAATCCAATTCAAACACTCTATACGTAAAAACAGATATAGTTTTGTAAGTGCTACAGAAAGACAGACCTATGCTGTAGAGTGTATGCACTCCTGATTTACATACAATATAGTGCAGCTTGACAGTAATATGTACTAGAGTATTTTCTGTTTGAATGTACACTTACTTGCACATACTGAAATCGTTGATCTTTGACCCTTCCTGAGTTGCGCTCAAAGGGTGCTCTGTACACTTGCTTCATGCGCGCCCTGTTGCGTTGGAGGACATGGTCAATGGTGGAAAGGCTGACACTTGATTCCTTCAAAATTTGCATTGACATCAACAACTTGGTGCTGTATTTCACAGTGTAATGGCATTGTTTTGAAGGACCATGTCAAAATGAGAGCCTCTTGCTGTTGGGAGAACATAGGAGCCCTTCCACCCTCACGTAGCAGTCTTGCAATTCTACAAAAAAGGGAACGTGCAGTTACAGAAATATGCATGCAGTAAAAACAGTGGACTCCCCCAGTCTCCTTTATATTGGCGAAGTGATGTACTGAAACATCTGTATACAGTAAACTTTCACTGACCAAAAAAAACCAATTACCTCTTCTCTGAATCCCCTGATTATGGTGGCCACAGAGAATCTGCTGAGATTGGGTTGTACTCTTTGTCCTGCTTCCCTCATTGTCATTCCATGAACAAGAACATGGTCTATCACAGTTGCTTGAATTTCATCTGAAATTACTGTTCTTGATCTTGCTCTTCCTCTCTGCCTCTCAGATTGTTTCCATCCATTGTTGGTATCAACTCACCTGTGCCGCCTGTGCACTCTGAACTGGCTTATATTGGTTTCATCACATCATTAGCAACAATTTTGAGTCATGTGTAAGCTATGACATCTCACTGTAATTGTGTTTAACTTCTGCCACCTGTGGTTACCATTATGCATCACAAGTGCATCACAGTGTAAAATGTGTTTTAGTGAGTGAGAATGTGTTTAGAGTTTTGCAAAAAGAGTAAATGAGATCTTCAAATTGTGTCTAACTAGGTGAAAATTGTTTATGGTTTTGCCAAAAGAGTGATCGATTCAATAAATGGGTTCAGGCCACTGAGCATTTGGTTCAGAGAATGGGGTTTAGTGTTTTAGCAATTCAGAGAAACTGTAATGAAGGATTAACGAACCACAGAACCAAATTTTCATAAACTGGGTTCCACTGTTTGTTGTATTTATTTGGTTGTTTTTTGCAAGCTCATCAGCCTTCCTTCCCCACACACACATACTGTCTCACTCTCCCCGAGTAGCCAAATACAGCGTACACTCTACACATTCATATTTATTACATGACAAAACACACGGGCATCAGCAACAGGAAGTGACACAAAACCATACTGCAAAACAGGAAGACAAATCATGCAGAACTGTTGCATATAAGTGCCAGCATTTAATAGTTTTTAGTTTAAAAGTTTAATAGGCTTTATGTACTTTCCAAATAAAAATATAGATTTAAATATATAAATACAATATTTAAACATATCACATGTAAAAAAAATCAAGTAAAAAAAAAAAAGGCAAAAATAAAATCACTGGCAGCTGTACTTCTAGTACATATACGATACAGACACTGTTCCAACACAGAGGTATAAACTGAGGAATATGGGTAAACTTTACTAAAGAGTCCCAGACAGATTAAGGAAATACAGAGAAAATGACTCATGCATTTGGGGGGCACAAAGGTACGCGTCTGCATGCTGGTAAAAGTCCTGAACCCGTGTCATGGAAACCTTTTTTTTCCATTCTGGGTGCTTTGAAAGGCCAACACTTCCCCTGTGCAATACGGTATACGCAACTACAGAATATTCCGAACTTTACATCAGACCCCCCCACACCCCATGAAGTATAAAATTCCCAACACTGACCAGTTTTAAAAATAGTGTTGTTAGCTTCATACTTTTTAGAATGCAAATCACACAATTAACCCATTCACACATGAACACGCTCTCAATCATACCAAGACATACAGGTGTCGTTAAGAACTTCAGTAGTAAGACTGATTAAAATGTTAAAACACACCATCCTCGTGCGGTGGAGGCCTTTGCTGATCTGAGCTTCAGAGCTCCCTCACTGGTGTTGGCTGTCAGCGGAGATTGGAGGCATAGAGATGGTGTTACATCACAGTGGGAGAAAAAGGAGAAAAAAAACAATACAATCCCAGTGAGCAGGGACTGCAGGGGACAGTGATATCTAACATTGTTCGTGATCTATATATACGTGTGTGTGTGTGTGCACGCGCATCCCTTTAGTCCAGCGCCCACTCACACAGCCACTGCTGGCACTGTGCGATCTGCTCTTCGCTCTCTAAGGGGGCGTGCTTTTTCTCCCCGGTCCCTATATCCTGCTCTGGGCTCTCCTCCTCTCTGTCTCTTCCGCACTCTAGCAGGCCCTGCAGGGCGCCCTCTAGTGAGAGGACTGTTTGCTGCGGGACCCAGCTGGCATCAAGGGAGGGCAGGAAGGGGTCGGGGGCCGTGACCTGGATGGGCTCCTGCTCCAGCGGGATGCGCAGCAGGTAGGCGTGCAGCATCATGCGATAGGGGGCGCTGTCTGCACGGAGGCTGTAGGTGAAGTCGCCCACGATGGGGTGGCCAATGGCACTGCAGTGCACTCTCAGCTGGTGTGTCCGGCCTGCAGGATGAAAAACCAGGGAGGCACTGAGACAGCAAGACACAAAAGCAACCAAAAGCAAATAAATGGCAGTAAATAAAATTTCAAAACAGGGAAAACAATTAGCAAAATCTGCAGCGCACTGTGCCTGTTGCATTGTATTTGCACCTATGTCCCAGCAGAGGGCAGCAATACCCTTTCCATTAATCATTTTTATTATACAGTAATTTTGTTCCTCCTTTTCTCTCCTGTGCTGCAGTGTTGTGATGTTTTTCACAGAGCAGCGGTTCTCAAACTGCAGTCTGTAGACAATCAATGGTTCCAAACTCCACAAAACTTGTCTGTGGAAAGAGTGATATTGTCAAAAATATTTTAAAATGTGAGCTGTGGTACTGATTAACTAAAATACGTAAAATACGTTACAATACCTTATTGTCATTTAGTAGATGCTCTTACCCAGAGTGAAGCACATAGTTTACAATTTTTACATGTTATCCATTTATATAGCTGGATACAGATGAAACTGGCAGCCTTTCATTTAGGAGCCCTGCTCCTTACCACAATGCTACACTGCCATGTGTGTTACCGTGTGCTTAATAAAGGTTTCCCACAGTTTAGTATCAGGCCCCTGCTGCAGAAGGTTATTTCCCTACCTGTTAACGGCTGAAGCAGGACTTTGGTGACCGGGTCTCCATTGTAGGAGCCATACTCCAGCACCAGGAGCTCTGTCTGACACGGTTTAGGATTCTCACAGCCTGCGGGGGTAGAGAGAGGGGTGAGGTGCTCTGCATCACTGGCTATGAGGACATGCGTGTGACTGTGTGGAGGCCCTGGACTCTGACCCTCAACTCCTTCGATGCACATCATGTGAGTCTTGCCCTCCGAGGTGTTTTTGCCAATGGCGAAATTCAGGGTCATCCTGTCGCTCTCAACGAGGCCTCGAACCTGGGACCAGGAGTGAGCGTATAGAGAGAGAGAAAGAGAGAGAGGGAGAGTGAGAGAGGGACAGCAAGAGAGACACAGAGGCAGAAAGAGAGCAAGTGGAGGACATACAGAGAAACAGAGAGAGAGTGAGAGGGAATGAGAGTCACATATATACAGCATAACACCATTCAGAAATGACAGACACAGAAGTGTGTGTGTGTGTGTGTGTGTGTGTGTGTGTGTGTGTGTGTGTCTGTGTGTGTACTAATGCATTTGAAAATGACTAAATCAAAAATATAGTGTTGGTAAATCATATAGAACAAAGATGAGGGATCTCTCTTCTGCCTCATCAATGATTATTTAAACAAATTACACATGCATGTGTCAGTATCGTGTATGGGGAAAGCAAAAGTCAAGAGATAACTTGGACGTCAATCAATCATATCTCAAAAATGATTAAAATGTTTTGCCTCTGCATGCATTTTGCCTGCAAACTGCATGTGCCATATAACTGCATCCTATTAGAAACCACATGGTAAGGCAAAAAGGGTCTCTCAGCAAGTACATGCACCATACATGAAACGTGACTGATACTGCATAATAATACATAATGTATGCGGTCTGCAATTTGCTGTTTTTATACCAGTGCCAGGTAGGCCTTGGTGACGAGGCGCTCTTTGAAGCAGCGGTATGCCCTCCCAGCAGCAGCCTTGTTCAGAGCAACACACAGCGCCCCACTAGTGGAGAAATCCAGCTGGTGACAGAACCTGGGAGAGACACACACAAGAGCCACGGTCATCTTGACAGTGTGGCAGTCAAGCTGCTAACAGAACCTAGAAGAGGCACACACACACACACACACGCTGGGTTCATCTCAACTGTGTCGAGGTAATGCTGCTAACAGAACCTAGCAGGGACACAAGCATACACATGCAAAAGCCGTGTTCAGCTTGACTGTGTAGATGTCCAGTTGGTGGCAGAACCCAGCAGAGACACATGCTGAGCTCAGAACCTCACACACACACACACACACACACACACACACACACACACACACAGAGGAACCGCGTTCATCTCGACTGTGTCGCAGCAGAGTGCCAAACCCCCACTGGCGCTCCGCTGCGGCACCGCTGGGTGTAATGGATACCCCGGCGCAGTGCTGCAGGAGCACGGGGGGGGCAGGAGGCGCGCCTCTCTCTGCGTCACATCACATCCCAGTCATCTCCAGTTTCCCAGGCTCTCTCAGTCTGCTGTGCGGAAAAGCACTTCAGCCTGAGATAAGGGGCTGCTGCCGCTGCACTCTCCAGAGATAAAGATGCTCTGCACGGTGCCTCTCCTACCCTGTCTTTAGCCTGAAAAAAGTTTGTGTGCCTTTGAGCACACACGGGCAAGAGTGTGCACATACACAACTATGTGTGTGTGCGTGCGTGCATGTGCATGCATGCATGAGCTAGCGTGTGTGTGTCCGTATTGTGTGTGCATGTGCAAGTGCGTGCATACACAAGTGTGTGTGTACCTGCATGTGTGCATCAATGGTTGCCAGTGTGTGCGAGTGTGCCCATATACAAGTATGAGTGTGTCTGTGTGTGTCTGGTCATGCCACATGTCTAAGTGTGTGTATGTCTAAGTGTGTGCGTGCGGCGAATGGCCCCATCCACCCTGCTCTAGCGGCTGCCATAATCGATCCATTCTGGTTTACTGTGGAGTTCCTGGCAGCTCTCAGCAAAACTCCTTCCCTTACAGGAAGACAAATTCAAAATTCCTGCTGGGACATAATTAACGTCCTGAATAACAAATGTGACACTCTTCACAGCTGCCTGCTCAATACCCCTTTGAGTGCAGCAGTGCTCACTACAAATTGCACTATTTGATTTATACATTTCATATAAAGTTAGACCCTGGAAAACATGGCAATGACTCAAAAACCTGAGACCTGTTTACAGATGCAAAAGGATGGGTATGTCTGCGACTGCCTTTAACCAATAAATGCACATGGAAGTTTAATTCCTGTTAAAGGGAAGTCAAACCGAGTTACAGTCAATGACACATCTCGTATCAATATTTCAAATTGGAACTACCATAACCCAATTTGTATTTCTCAACCTGGTGATTTCTAAAGGCTACGAACTGTTCTTTAAAGAACATACTGGCACTTTGCGTTATCATTAAACACGTGAATGCCGACTGAGTGTGTCGCTGGCTTACCGTTCAAGAAAGCATACTATTAATCACAATTTAAAGAATGAACCGCCAGCGTTTTCTTGGACAGACTTTCCAAACACACACCAACTTAACAGCCCTCATAGTATTCATTTATGAATTGGTGATGATTTGATTTGGTACAGAACTCAACGGATTAATTTACTTTCACAGAACAGAGTGCAATTTAACCGTCTGTGCTTGTTTAATTGCAAGTGGAAATGGAACCTCAGAGGAGAATGTTGGGACTCGGACACCTGAAGCCGTAGTAGGTCCCGGGGTCGGCCAGCTCCGGGAAGCGGTGTCGCAGCTGGCTCTGCACGGTCTGTTTCTCGTACCACATCTTGCTGTCGATGCGGATGTCCCAGTGCTTGTTGACCACGATGAAGTCAGCGCTGTGGTACAGCACGCGCAGGTTCTCCAGACTGGCTGGCTCCATGGTCACGTTGTGCTAAGGAAAAACACGTGGGGGCGTGCAGTCAACTTCAGTCTCTGCTGTAGAAGTGTTTAGCTACCTACAGTACTGTTCTGATCATCGTTTGTAACACTTACTAAGGGCTGACATATAACAAAAACATCTCTAGAAGCCGCTATTATTTTGAATAATTTATGTAATCTTCCCGAAGAGCGCTCCCTTCCACTAACCACAACTTTTTTCGGTCTAGCTAAGTACAGGAGGCTTCGAGCAAGTGGACGTTGTAAACAACCACGACACGCATCCACATCATCATCAATCAGGGAGATAAGCATCGCGCCTCCATAACCATTGCCTAATGCAATCAACAGCTTTCTAGCAAACTGTGGCGACAAAGCAAAGAAGAACATCTATCATATGGATAGTTCATACTATACGGTCATCAATTATTGATGACGTTACCCAATTCAAAATATGTTGTGCGCAGTTAAGTCGCAAGCTGAGTGGATGGCTAGCTAGTTAGCTAAAACGTCACTACTTCGCCAGCTAGGTAGCTGTCTTGGGAACTGTGATTAGAAACTCTAGATCCGTAATAATGTCATGTCACGTTTTCTGTGTATCTCTTGATGCTTAGCGAATTATATTCACTTCGCCATATTTATTCATATTTTATGCTACCTACGTCATTTAGCTAGCTAACTAGTTAGCATCCTTTACACAGGCATAGTCATTAAAACTAACGTTAGCTCTCTAGCGACCCAGCAATCTAGCTTGCTAACCCTACTAATCTCACCCACGGATGTCAACCGAAATAGTTCTGGGGCTAAAGAGATTTCAGTCAGACAAACTTTTACATAAAAAGGATTAAACGTACTTGATTTTACCGCTCAGCTTTAGGATGAATCGTGCAGTTTATTACATTGCTGTCTCCGAGCCGGACCACATTGTGTCAGTGTACAAACATAGCACGACCACGCGTCAGCTATGGCGTCACACCTATACTGACAGATGAAGCCACCAATTACGCAAAAAATACGGCCCACATCTGCCAATCACAGACCTGCTAAATCGGATAAGAAAGATACGAGTGACCCGGAAACAGATGTGCATAATCGTTTTGCGCGAAATGTGAATATACAGTTCCTTGAAAGCGTCGAAGTAGTGTGCATGGTAGAAGTACCATGGTACATCTGTAACGACAGAGGGGCGTGTCTGGAATGTAAATTTTCATAAACGCAGTATTGGTTGTCATTCGTGACTTGACTATACAGTTTATGACAATATGCGTTTTGTGTTTTTTAGTAAAATCCCATATTAACAATCTGTCGATGTTTTGGGATATTTTATCTATTAACTTAATTTTGATAAAAGCATACCTTCACCTAGCAACAGGTGTGGAGTAAAGGATAAAAAAGAAACAAACGCAACATCGCGTCTGGCAATCAAAAGCAAGACTTAAGGACTGACGTTTTAGTCGAAAGAACCATTAATGAAATATTCAATTCTGTGAGGTACATCTGCTTTGGATTTTTTATACATGTTCTCTTGTTTGAAACTTACAATAAAACATGCAGGAGAAGGAGATCCATGCATAATTACCCTTCCTGCTCCTTCTGTTCCTCCTCCTCCTCCTCTCCTACCCTCCCACCCTCTCTCTGCTTCAGTCTTACTGTTTGATGAGGCAGGTCTGTACTTCTGTGTTTGGGGCCCACAGACAGAAATGTGGGGAGACCAGCCAGGCAGGAGATGCTCCCTCTGTGATGTCAGCTCATCATCATCTCATCACTGAGATTCACTGAGAGTCTTTGACTCTTAACCTTTGACTTTTAATCTTTGACCCTGCATATACTCATAATGACTCATAATGTGTGTTTATATGTGTGTGTGTGGTTGGGGGTGTCAGTCCATCAGTGTGCATTTATTTGTAGAACTGAACTGCTTCAAAAGCAGTCCAGCTGGCAGCAGTGTAGCTTTATAGCTAAGTAATTGAACTTATGACCACAACATTGCAGGTTTGAATCCTTGAATGAGGCACTGCTGTTATTTCCCAGAGTGAGGCACTCAGGCTGGAGGGACTTAGGAACCTTCCATTTGCAATTTGTAAAAAATGAATGATGTAAATCATTCTCAATGGGGGCATTATCGAAACAATATGGATAAATTCAAGTGTGGAAGCTGTGTGTTTTTATTTTTTATGAATTTCTTTGATTATTTTCCTCACTCATTCTTTTTTATCCACCTGCCCTCTGCTTTTACCATCCTATGTTCCAAGCTGATTCTGTTAAACCACCCATCCTTATCTATCAAGACTGTCAGCCACTCTGAAACAGAGGGAAGAGACAGACATACGGTGCCACTTTGACCCAACTGCTCTATCTGTAATGACCTGCAGGGGGAGCTCTAACTTTGAGAGCCTCTGTCTGAAGACTTATTTATGGTTCAACTGAGGTTCATTTGTGAGATAGTGAATTCATGTAATCCATGAAATAATTGAATATATGTATTTCCGGTAGGGCCACATTAATTTCGAAGGTATCACATTTTTTGTGAGTCATTTTTTATGCAAACACACACATATGATCACATGAGAGCTGTGAACTAAAAGGCATGTTTTCTGGCTCTCTCTCCAACAGACAGATCTCAGGGTGACAGAGGAAGATGGAGCAAGATGGGGGCTCCAGTGACAAACTGTAAAAAGACAGCCAGGCAAACACTCCCACACTACAATTATGCAGGTTGGGCTCTGCATTGGCCGCTACCCAGGACTAGTCATCGATTGGACGGTCATCCAAAGCCCTCCCCCTTTTAACCCCGAGATATGTTGTCCCACATAGCCCATAACTCCTCCCACACAGAGAACCTCTCCTGTGCTACATGCTAAAAGGTGTTCCTTGAAGTGCGCTTTTGAAAGGCAAAAAGGCTTTGCCCTTTTATTTCTAATTATACGCACATTCTCATTTTATTAAGTGCAGTGAAACAAGAAAGGTCAGCACCTGGTATGCAGGGAATAAGCCTCCTACAGTCACACTGTGCTGTAAACCCAGGTGCATACACTATATGTTTCTAGTTGGACAGTGAATGCATTTTCAATGTCCAACTAGAAACATACAGTGTTTGTAACGGTGGGCCAATGCATCGCACATGAACAGAAGGATAAAGAGTACAAAATATACAATTATGTATTTGTAGCCAAACTTAGATGTACAAACAAAAAAATCAGATGGATTACAGCATTTCTTATCAACATACACATCACTGTTACTGTTGCATGAATTCAAGCCTTGTCCACTGAATAAGGAACTTACCTATGCAGCATTAACATTGGCATTCCCTTAAATCCACATAAAATATTGTGCGAGGAGCAACAAAACAGCACTCACTTTGTTTCTCACAGTTAATGGCAAAAAGCAGTGTAGCCTGAATCAAGGCTCAGAGGTGGAACTAAATCTGAACATGCCACGGTTTCCCCTAGGATATGTTGTTGGGGAGAATATTTCATTGGATGTGCCAAGACTACATCAAAACTAGCTTTTACAAGGCTGATACTCGTAAACTCTTGATAGGTCGTGCCACACACTTTAACTGTATTTTATATTCTCTATATTTCATATTTATAAGGTTACTGTAGCTGACTGTTAAACCTGTGCAGATGAAAGAGTTTTTTTCTTGTTTTACCTCTAAACTCTGTGAGGTAATCATTTTATGTACAACACCTCTGTAATCCTTTTGTATTCTGTGTTGATCCACTGTGTTGCAGACAGCCATACAGTAGAGGCTCAGAGTCTATGTGTCATTGACAAGGTCATGCAAACGGTCTATCGACCCATTCACAGTTAATCAATAATTTCCATAAGGGGTCTATTGAAACACCATAATTATTTCCTTTGTGGCTTGTGGTTCTTAATATAGAAGCCCTCCTCCATTCTGCAGATAAATTAGTGCTAAGAGCCACCGGCAAATTTTAGCGATGCCTGTCCTCATAAAATGTTAAGCCCCTGAACATATTTTCTGTCTGTTGCAGTACACATGATTTCCGTAAACACAAATATAAAACAGAAATTTGATTTTTGTCTGTGTAGAGCAAACACAGTTCTGTTTGGACAACGTGTAGGCAAATGTGTTTTACAGTTAATTTTTCAAAAATGAAAAAAGTACAATCTCCTGATGTGATTTATAATGTAAAACAATTCAAATTCATAAAAATATTGAGCTAATTAAGTAATTAAGGCATCAGAAATGTGCCTCTGTCAGAGATTACCTCCATAATTTTCTACATTGAACAGTAGTTAGTCAACTAGAGAATGTAATTCCAGGGAATTACGAGTGCATGAAAATGCAAACAGTCTAATTTTACATAGATAAAAGTATATGGGCCTACATCAAACAGATGTAGGTGGTCAGAACAGCTGCCACAAGATTCTAATTGCTTAATGGCTCTATTGTGATGTCATAAAGGCCAATGTTAAGTCTATGGGGAAAATTTTGATAGTTTTTAATTAATAGTTTAAAAAGTATAAATGTTACAAAAGTTTGAACGAAGTTTCTACGTTAAACGGTTGAAGCTGTATTAAACGCACAAAATTGGTTAGAAGAAGAAAAAGAAGAATAAGAAAAATTCGGATAACAATAGACATGCATTTTCATGCACTCTAATTATTGCACTATATAATCCTGGGCAACATGAAAATGATCAATTTATCAAGCTGCACATATGCTGTAAAAACTCAGCCCCAGTGCTTTGCCCACACCGGATCTGAACCTGCAACCTTCTGTGTATGACCCATTTACAAGGTGTGCATCTAGTCCACCGCAGACTCATCTGTTCAACCTGCATCTTTGTTTGGCTAGCACTGAAATGTGAACATTCAGGCTATATCCTCAAATGTATTTGCTAAATCCTAGCAAATATTTGCTGACTTTCACTTGCACCTGCTATGGCTCTTAACAGAATTTGGCATGTTATGTAATGACTCCTCCAATCACATTATGACACTTATGATTCAGCATGGTCTCTGCTCTTAGCCTAACCTTTTCTGTATATACTTTAGTAAGTCGCTTTGGATAAGAACATCTGCTAAATGGCTAAATGTAATGCAAAATGTCATCCTGACTTGGGAACAGGACAGCTCGCACACCTCCATATCTCCGAGGAGTGGGATTAGGGGTGCGCCAGGGATCAGCGGCAAAGGTGAGCTGCTTTTCAGTGGAAGATTACAGCACAGCGCGCGGAGGTCTGAATTCAATCACCATCGGCCCCCCCTTCTGAATGAGGGGGATGATTAAATCGGCACGGCCGGCATCCCGACCGATGATACCGGCTTCGGCCTCGCCTCGCGCACCTGTGGGACAGACTAGAACGGAACCTCCCTCTGTCTGCTAACCCACATATCAAATCCCCGGCTTTCTGCTCTCACAGCGTTGGCGCCCCCCCATTCAATGCGCTGAGCTCTGTGCATGCGCTTATCCCTGTAAGCCAAGGAGCCATTACTCACACCCAAAGTGTTCGGGGGTGGAGAGTTGAGTTGAAGGGTTAAAGCTGAAGCCCAGAGCTTCCACAGCTGGGACTGCAGTGAGAGCTTGGCGGAGTGGGCGTTCCCACTGTATCAGATTGCAGGTCGAGGCTTTTTCGTGCATGTTTGTTAATCGCAGCCTCTGCAAGAGTTAGCAAGCTTACGCACCAGTATCTGCATGTATCATCCGCTCCACCCGGCCAGCCCGCGCCTCCTATGTATCGTCAGTTTCTATTCCAGATCTGCTGCCCAGCAACTCTGTGAGAGTTCCTTGGGCTGGTTTTGAGCCAAGCTGCTCATGCTCTCACAGCCAATGACTTTTTCCTATAGAGTTAAAAGAGAGGGCAGAGGAGCCCCCTTTTTAGAGATGGTGATCCAGGGGGGTGTTAAATTGAACAGAAATGACTGTGTGCCCCATGTGGGCTGGAAGCAGAGGAAGCAAAGAGGTGGGCATGCACTCTGAGCACTGCTCCCTGGGAAGCCCATCTCATTTATGGCCTTCCTTACTGGTCTGTTCATTGTGACAGTCCTGCAGTGGTCACCACACCTATATGCTTGTCAGCGTATCTCTGAGCTTTGAATTTCAGTACGTCATTATCACCATTAATATTATCAACTTATTCATTGATGCAAATCAGTTTAAGTGTCTTGCTCAGGGATAAAACAACAGAGCCTGTCTCCCTTTGGACCTACAACCTTCAGTTACAAAAAAATTAATACACTGTGCAAAATAATAATAATATTGAACCATCCCAGCTGCCTTTTGAAAGTAGGGTGTGTTCTCCAATGAGCACCAGATTTTCAAACGAAACAGACAGCTCTAATGAAAATCAGTCCGCTGCTATTTCTGGAGGCAAACAGGCTGTGTTCGGCCACTGTTTACCCCAAGCTTTGTACTGATAACGGGCAGAATTGTTTGAACTGGAATTCATCGGTGCATTTATGTGGTGAAATAGATAAGTGCACTAATGTTGCATGGAATGCTAAAAGTCCTGTTACATCATCATCCCAACCCTGTAACTCTGTTGGGATTGGGAGGGGGGGGGTGAGGTGGGGAATTGTACAGTATTGTAAAGTATGACATTTTGGAATGTTAACACCTGTCTTCTGTGCGTTTTTTTTTCAAGATGACTGTTAAATGGACAGTGGAGAAATGCCTTGCTTTTTTATTTTTATTTTTTGGTGTCACTTTTGTTTTGTTTTGTTTTGCATGGCCGTGCTGGAAGATGTCCTCGTCTCGCGCACCGGTCACCTTGTCACCATTCTGCGTGAGGGCTTAGTGACGAAGAAGATTACACTCTGCTGTGTTTACTCTTGATTGGCAGCGGCGGGTCTGCCACACACCTGTTCGCCCCCGCTCGGCGTGCCCGTCACTCCCCTCGCTGTCCTGCTCAGGCGCTGACCTGATTCGCCGTCTCTCCGGCCGTGGGCGTCTTCTCTCCGCCATCCTGCGCGGGCAGGGCCGCGCGGCCACAGCGGCGGGCTGCAGAGGGACATCGGACGTTTCCCTTCTCGGTCGGAGGAGCGCAGGAGCGGACCTGATTGCAGAGAGAGGGGATGGACCCTGCGAACACGCCACGGAGGGGAAGTTCGGGCTCAGCGCTGGTGACCTTTGGGCCTCCCCCTGCTGGCGCCAGCATACAGCAGTCCTTCCTGCAGGCGCGCTGTCAGGAGCCCATCATGACCACAGACTGGGGGCTGCCCCTGTTCATCGCCCTGGTGCTGCTGGGGCTGGTCTACGCTTTCCTGTACCTCCCAGCCACACTCCATCGCGCCCTGCTCCAGGAGGCCATGGCCAACCAAAGCACCAGCGGCGCCGCCCCACATGGCAAGGGGGACTGACAGCACAGGACACGACGGGAGTGGACGGCATATGGACTGAATTCTGCTGGTTGACAGCGTGCGTGCATTTCGCAACAGCGTGGTCACGTTGCCATGGGTGCTCTCTGTGTCTCTATCTTTCAAACACATCTTTTTTTCTTGTGCCCGTTTTGGAGATTTTCTATCCAATGTCTGGGCGGATGTGGGCGGATGTAGGTGGGCCCCCCTGGCGGAGGCCACACAGGCCTTAAGCATCTGCCAGTTATTTTTACATGTCGGAGAGAGTCCCATCGCCAACACCACTCCTACTGCCAAGAAAACCCTCTCAGCTACACCGCGGGAGAGGAGGCTGTAGATTCTGATCTGACAGTTTTTGGCTGGGCATGGGTAGACAGGTAGACAAGGTTTGTGTGTGCACATGTGTGTGTGTTTGTATGTTGAGGGTGTTGTTAGGTGGCAGGTGACCACTGACCTGCCTTTCCTGACCCCCCAAATATATTGAAATATATAGCCTGAAGAACTGGGCCAATCTGGATCCCCTTGAACTCTAGAGTTCCTTCGCTTCAGGGGAGACATTTGTCTCTTTCCAAAACAGCTGGAGGGAATTGAGCACGCTCTCTGCAGGCACTGTGATTAAAGCTTGTGCGCTCACAGTGAACGCTTCTGTGAATACTCACTACCTCCTGTTCGAAGGGCCATCCTTTCATGGTACTTCCTTCTTTCCTGCAGCTCAGAATTTGGAGATAATTAGAATAGGCATTATGCTCAGATAAATAAACCTGAAAACTGTAACATATGTCATCTGAATATCATAATTGTTGCCCTACAAAACATCCAGAAGCAAATGAGCAGGCTACACATGATTAAATCTTGAGTTCACAGTAAATATTCCTTCACTGTAATATATATGTACTGTCCTCTGATCAAAGTACCATCTTTGCAAGGTTCATAACACTATCTCAACTGAATCTCAGATGAAGTCACTGCATGTGTTCATGTAAAAATTACAACTGTCTGTTAATTTTATTTTGTGAATACAGGGCTCAAGACTGGGCATAACTGGAAAGGTGTAAGAGATTAAATTAAACTCATTATTCTGGGGTTCTGACATAATATAAATGTATGTGTACAATTGTAAATATGGATTTTTTGCTGTACATTGTGTGTACATATCGTTTTATAGTCTGCACACTTAATGTGTTCTTCACATTATTGTAGCTCCTAGACGGGCCCTTTAACAAAGATTGTTACTGCTTGTTGAGGCAGCTTAAATTGACTGAACTTTGTTATCCAGTTACCTCACTGTTATGTTAAAAGTAGATTTTATCTACAAATTAAGCAATTCTTTGTTCTTGAACAGGTTTGGTATAAAGTAGATTGAGAACAGTACTTTTATCCTGTGTGGTGTGTTATTGGTATATTTGCATGCTGTTGTCTGATTTTATGGGCCTCCCTTAAGTAATGTTTGAGAAACAGCAATGTCTACGTGAATTGTAATCAGCGATATGAATTGGTAAAATAGTCAACCGATAGTGATTTAAATGATGGCGTAATTACGGTGGAATTAAATGTCTTCAGTGCTGATGGAAGCACTGAAAACCTCTTGCCACTTTTTATCATGTAAATCCATAAATAAATATGCAAGCAAAGCAATGAGCATACAGCAGTGTTTATGCTGTATACTTTAGAAATTAAACTTCTTCCTATCCCATTTATAGAAAACGTAAATGTCAATGTAAATGTACGGTTATTACTTTTATAGTTATCGTTGTCCACCAGTTAAGTCTGCACACATGTACATAGCTTTGCAACCACAATATTGTTAATGAGCAATGAACATTCAAACGTACCTTAATGATGAAACGTATATATGAAAATCTGTTCTCCAGCCTTACATTTTCAACCTCAAGGTCACAAGCTATCAAAGAGAGGCTCGTTGATCCTGCTAATTTCTCCTTTTTCTTTCAGAGTAGAACCTATACGCCCTTTGAACAAATCTCACCTATTTTCAGTACTTTGCTCAAGAGTCTGTGTTTTTTATTCAAAATTGAATACACAATCAATGCGTCCTTGGATTTTTAAAAGTAATATTCAGTGATTGACGTTGTATTGGAAAAATCTAGTTTTCAACCGTGCGTACCGCCTATGGGGTTGGTTGATCCACGAGATTGTATTCCTACAGTTGGACAGACCATTAAATAGCCCCGCGTGACAGGTCTAGGAACACTGGGCTTGAAACAAATGGAAATCACAAAAAAATAATGTCTTTTGTATTCGTACTACCTTGGAGTCTTAAGTATAACTGCACGAAACTTGTGAGGGGATGAACGTTCAAAAATACAAAAATATATAAACTTGCACGCCCACCAATATGACTGATTACAGGTTTTCATTTTCCCCAAAGTGTTTCTCAGAATGATCTCTCTGTTCCTCTCTCTCTCTCTCTCTCTCTCTCTCTCTCTCTCTATATATATATATATATATATATATATATATATATATATATATATCTTTGTGTTTCACCGGTTTAAATCCGCCCCGTTGAGTTTTACTCATTATTTCGAGCAGCGCTCCAAATTCTTTTTTTATTTTTCCCACACACCCGACGCCCGGGCACTTTCATCCTGATCCTGCGTTCTGTTTCATCGGGGCATTTTAGAAATCACGCCAGGATTGATTTAGTGATATTGCTTTGTATTTGAGCACAATATTAAAGCCGATCTTACCCCCTCCTCGCTGGTTCTAATTTAATTTGTGTTGTGCGTTATCCCTCGATCCGCGCCGCTGAGCCGGTGTTGCGCTACAGCTGCAAACGGGGAGCCAAGAGACACTCAGGCTTCTCCCTTGAAAATGAACCCAACCTGGAGGAGGCTGTTTGTTTGGGCTCCTTATTTACCAATTAGCCTTATAATGGCCGCCTATTTGGTTTATGAATTGCGCGTCCAAACAAACACGTTCCCTGTGTTAAGTTCTTAAATACCTCTTTATTGAATTTGAACAGTTTTATTACAATTGTAATATAATATAAGGTATATTTGTTGAATAAGGTATTATGGTCTTTAATAATACAGTCAGATGTACAGTACAGCACTGGATGATGGAGAGGGTTCAACTCTGCAGACGGGGTTCGGTCTCAGAAGTACAGTTGGACTGTATAACTATGCGTGATTGGGTATTGCTCTTTTTGTCTTATTGCTTGCTTGCATCTCCATTGCTTGATAAATGACTCCGTTCTTGTTTTTTTTTGTTTGACTCAGAAATATGATTGGTTGTTGACTGCGTTCTGCGTGTATGACAAGTACTGTACACACATTCCCTCATAAAGCCAAAACATTTGATTTCCTTCGCCAGAGAAGGACAAAAGATGTGTGGGTTAATTCCCTTGTAGCTGACGAATTCCCAGCTGTATGAATTACGCCAGGAGTAAATAGGGTGGTCTATGTTTATCAGTGTGAAAATTACTGAAAAACAGAAAGCTCGTTTGTCTCGCTTTCAGATGAGAAGCCATAACTGTGCACAGAAGGAAAATAAAACAATGCCTTAAAATAATGATCGCATTGATTACAGGAAATATGCTGTTAGTGTGGCATTCCCTATGCCTTTTCAATCTAGTGACTATATGGCGTATAAAATTATCCAAATAACAGATGGGCCAGCAGTTTACAGATTTTACATTAATAGGTAAGCTAAGCTCCTTAGTGAAAGCAAACAGTCTCTTGCAGGCCAGCAGCATTTGGCCTTCACCTAAAACTGCTTAAGACATTTTAACAGAAACATTACGAGACCTCTTTAGTCGTGCTTTGCTGTTGCGTGGAGTAAGCTGATTTAATCAATTGCCACCGGGAAAGGAGTCCTCCATTCTGTTCTATTTAATTTTCAACGGGCTGCACATCATAAGATTAAGGACTAATCCCTTTTCGCTTTTGCTGGCGGGGCCGTGTGGAGAGACGCGGACGAATCTATTGTTTGAGGCGAGGCCTCGCTAAGAGGAGAGACTCACGCCATTATCTCGCGACTGTCTTGCATGAAAGCGTTTCATCCCGAAGTGAACACACTCCTTGTCAGCTTTTAACAATGAACCGAATGCATGTTTCCCACCCACCGACCTTAACGTATAGCCCAACTTCTTTCTCGTATTTTTTTCCAAAGAAAAAAAGTGTGTTTATATTTAATATCAGTAGGGCTTGAAAATATTTCGTAAACCTATTTGGAATAATCCATCAGAGAAGAGAGAACGGAAAGTGGTTGCATAGACATTCCAAGCATGAGATAAATATGGATTTTTGACGACACTGATTTATAAACGATTTACAACCAAACTGACTTATTGTTGTCCCTGAAGACATCCTTGGTGCCATTCGACACAAAGATCGTTTGTTTGTCATTACATGTCCATTTAATGCAATTTATCGTAATTAAATTATGTACTTAATTATTTAAAAAATAAATGAAGTACCAGGAAAATCAAATATCAAACCGTAAGTCTATGCCTTGAGACCAGTGGTCATCAAATGGAGACTGACTTATTTCACTGATTTGTCTCTTTTGTATATAGGCAACATTCCTCCAGTGTAAAAATCCATTACAGGAGTAGCCACATGGTTTTACGGACATTGACTGTCGACCTCGGCTTTTGATTTTAGATTACCACTCCGATATTGTCCTGTGTATGTGAGATGTTGCGTCTGGAGGTACAATCTGTTTTGAGCTCAGCCGACATGCGGCTTCTTGTCTCGTCGAAATGTGGAAGAGATAAGCTCCTGGTGCCTGGGTCTCACCGCAGACACCTGCATGATTTGGCGAGAATCACTACGATACAGGGGAGAGAGGCACTCCCAGTAACGAGGTTTGGTCGCTCGCGCCGGCGACACGCCAGGGTTGCCTGGTTTGTCTTTTTAGTCAAATTGGCTGCATTGTCACTAATCCCCCACTAACCTGCGGGATTGAAAACAGCCAGAACCCTGTATTGTTTGGCTTTTTGGTCCCCAAAATCGCATCAACTTAATAAAAGCGAGGAAGGAAGGTGGACTGGTTCCTGTGCAAATATAATCATGGTTGTGTTTATTTGGTGATCATTGTAAGAGGCCATTTGGTAGAATAATCTCTTTTTTGACACTTTCAGAATAAAACTTTGAACACTATTGGCTCTTTTTTGGGCCATGTAACCATGGATTTGGCTGAGGGATGACATCACATTTGCATGGGATTTTGAAATTGGGATCAGATCAGGTTATTATTAGAAACCGTCTCCCCAGAGTTAAAGTTAGGGTTGGGATTCGGGGTTAGGTTAGGGTTGAAGTTAGGGTCATGGTTAGGCAACTCCTTTAGAGACAGTAGAAAGAATGACTTATAACTTAAGAATTTCAATGTGCTGTAAGATAAAGGGAACCAGGCCTGATGCAAACCCCAGCAGCCCGACTGCTACGCGCTTATCATCCGTAGGCAGGGACAATCACAGGAGAACCAGGAACGTGCGCATCCCGCCGTATTCCAACACGCGCATCACACCTAGCCTCGTCGCACGCCATCCTCGCAGTGTTTTCCAACAGCTGCAAGACCTGGATGAGCGCGTGCGGTCATACCTCCTCCATCCCTGCGTGAAATCTTTTAAAAGCCATTTTCCCTACTCCGTCCCGTTGTTTTGGTGGGGTTTTACGAGGTGAACCGCTGCTCCTGAGGAGGATGGCCCAAATGTGTGCTCATGTGGGTTAATTCTCCGGGACAGAACCATGAAAGATGCATCAGGAACGGAATGTTTTATTAAGCAGCGTTCTAGAGTGCGGGGGATACAGATGGGAGGGGCAGAGAGAGAGAGAGAGAAAGAGACAGGCTGTATCGGGGACACAAACCTATTCATGACCTGCAAGAATTGCCTGGAGTCCAACGTGCAACAAAACAAAACTGTGAAGTGAAGCTGAAGCCTTTGGGCTGGAGCTCTCACTGTAGACTTCAAGCTGCACGCTATTGCACGGCTCATGTCTACGTCATCATTGACCCCTGACCCATGACCCAGTGAAGCCCTTTCCAGCTTTCCCTTTCCTCTCCTGTTCACATGACCCTGGTGCCTAGCAGCCTATACTGTTAGGCCCATACAGTGCAACCAGAAGCCTCCCCCCTATACAGCCAGATAAACTTGTTTTGTGGGCACAGAGCTCACCAGAATATTAGGTTAGGGTATTACCCTGTCCTGTACTGCTACGCCCCTCTGATTTCATAGAGTGGGATCTTGGTCAGAGTTTGCTTGGCCAGAGGTTCATGGGTTTTAATTGCGGGGAGCACACCGTGGTTGTGCAGTTGTAATCTTGTAATTCACCTGAGTTGCCTTCCCTCTGGTAAAAATCCAGCTGGGCCACAGAATGTCTCCAATGAAAAACTGCAAGCTGGAGGTCTCCTTGAATGATGACATCTGCTAAAATAGATAAATAATGTAATGCTGAGTTTCTGCTCGGTTAATTAGCTCTGTCAAACGGACGGTTGAGGAGAGAGAGCGAGAAAGAGAGAGAGAGAGAGAGACCGGGGACCGGAGGTGTTACCAAGGCTGGGAGCAGGGGAGAAGGCTGCTCCCACGGGGATGCCCATTTTCCCTGTGTTTTGGATAAACAGAGGTGCTCCAGGTGCTGCTGGGAGATGTCCTGGCTCGCCCCAAGGAGGAGGGTTTCTCTTCTGTGTCAGCGTGCTTCATGTGTGAAGAGACCTTTTGAAACAGTCTTATGGGCTCATGCATGCCCATCACAGGCTGCTCACAACCCCTCCCCCCAGTTCAAACAGGTCGTGTTGATGAACACAGCTGTTTCATCTCTTGCAGTTCGCGCCCTTCAGCTATTTCTTGTCACAGTGTTTTCAACTGTATTTTAATGATATGTTATTTCCCCACACAGCACTCATAAATGCAGTGCATCATTTGTTAGATCCAAGGCATGGAGCCCACACTGGAATCACTACTCATTACTGAGAACTTGCATACTAATAACATATTAGAGAGGCTGTGCCCTACTAAAGCATTTCCCAAGTGTCCTGCCCAGAATTCCACTCTAATCCCCCAGGGTTTCATTGGCTACTCAAATCCCTCCCTTTCCATCTCAGCTGATGTGTGGTGAGCGTTCTGGGGCAAACTGGCTGTATCACGCAAATGGAGGGTGCTGCACATAGTTGATCGGTGAGCTGAAAAGGGCTTGAAGGGGATGAAAGGTGTCTTGATAAATTGATTTAATTTTCATACTCTAACCCTGTGTGTGTGTGTGTGTGTGTGTGTGTGTGTATGAGTGTGTGTGCATCTGTGCATCCCTGTATGTGTTTGCGTGTATGACACACACAAGAAGTACTCACTGTCTGTGTTGAGATTCATGTAACTCTTCAAAAGATGTAACCACCTGGCACACCCCCCACATTGCAGTTGTGTTGTCTCAGACTTGAAGCCCTGACATTTCCCTTGTCAGGTTGCTCTCCCCTGTTCTGCCATATCCCGTTGCTCATGTGTGCTGTGCTGTCACATGCTCAGTGGCTCTGCTTGCAAAAGGACAGCAGAGGAAATCACTAATTAATCCCAGATTCGCACTCCCCCAGTTACATTTAACAGGCAGAGCATTGAAAAGCATTTTTCAGAAGGTGCTGAATGGAGATGAAGTCCAGATTTCAGGGTTGTGGACTATGTTTAAACTGGCTCTGTACTTCAATTCCCAGCAGCACTGTCTGTGAAACACAATATTAATGTCTCCACTTCGCCAGGGTCCTGGTGCCCCCTCTCTACATGGTTCCCCAGCAAAACAGAGGTTAGAGACATCCGTCATCTCAAGCTTTTCTTCTACTACGTACATAGTGTGTGCTCCTTTGTGTGGAATATTTGAGTTTATGAATTTTTGCACATGGTATTTACTCGCCTAAATTTAGAGATGTTAACCCCTAGTCATATGGGGTTATCCATATGAAAATGAGCAACTCTGTACACAGTACAGTTACCCTGTAATGTGCATCTGGTTGGCACTAGAAGTCAATTTTAAGTTGAAATGAAAATAGTCAGTTAGTATTTGACACCTAGGGAAAGCATTCAGTAGCACACACCAAGCCAGTTGGTTTCTGCACTTGTACTGAAATAGAACTACAAAAAAACAGAACAAAAACAAAAACAAATTCAGACACAGGCACCACAGGAGCCTGGCATTCTTCGCCACCCCATCTCCCCCTCTCCAGTGCGTTCTCCGCCGCCCGCGTGTTACTCAGAGAGACCGGCAGCGCTTTTCTCCGGTTGGCTGTTGGGGGAGAGGCGGGGGCGGTTGCCGTGGGGACGGTGGTGCGGAGGACATGGCGGTCCCTCGGTTCACCTCAGGCAGGGGGGCTGCATGGGAGGAGGCGGCGGGCTGTAAAGTGGCGCAGCTGCGTAATGAGACCGCGGGGGAATACGGCTGCCCCTCTGAGGCTTCCCTGGCCACGGCCAGCTCGTAATTACGGCGCTGGCTGCTCCCCGTCCCCATGCTGCAGAACTGCCATCACCTCCAGTCCCACAGTCCCCTCTCTGGAACTCCTGTGCTGCCGCTGTACTCCTCCTCTCCACCTCCAAACTCCACACATAGAGCACGCTTAAGTCGCCTACCCACAGTACACTTACTGGGCATAGAAAAGGGCCCATCCTCTCACTCAGATATTATATCTAGGCTTTTTACTATTTAATAATACTCATAAGAATAAAAAAGAATAAGGATAAGAATGAGAATAACTACAAATACATTGTGATGTATATAATGTCATTCACAAACCAAAAGCATTAAAAATGACATTTATACATAAAGATATAATAATATATGATTCAGATTCAATATGAAATAAGATAAAAGGTAGAGTAGTTAAAGGAGTAATTAAAAGACAATGAAAGACACTAACAGTTGTGATAAGTAGAGTTCCTTATTAAAATATTGTTTATCTGTTTGTGGGTCAAAATGGGTCTTGAGACTTGTTTTAAATGTTTGGAAGGATTGGCTCTGTCACTGGGGTTAGGCTACAGGCCTTGATCTTTGCCTGTCTCTGTGTGTGGTCTGTCTTCACACCCTCTAAGTTTACAGTTCACAGGAATACACAGACACCTTGCCTTGAGAGAGGACATGCTTGTGACGAGCGGTCATTGAGATATTCTGCACGAAGGGAGACTCTCAGACTCCCCAAGATCTCTGTGACACAACTGGATTGCCTCACCTGCCTGAGATCCTGAGATAGGGGGGTGTGCTCACTGAACAAGATTGGCACATTCCCCTCTGTGACATTGAGTGCAGGATGATTGACATGGAGGTGGTGGAAGCATGCCTTTCTCTCTTGCCTTTCTCTCTTCTCTCATGGCTGGCGACGATGGCCAACGTTTGAATCTGGAACTACAGTGCCCTTTAAGATGCCATGCCAAGAGCTCTGACTAGTGTACCGGCACCAGAGGTTAACCAGCCCTCTCTGAGGGAACTCAGTTCCCCAGCAGCAGAGGTTAGCTGGCCCTCTCTGAACTCAGTTCCTCAGTAGCAGTGTTTAGCTAGCCTATCTGAGGGAGCTCAGTTCCCCAGCACCAGAGACTAGCTGGCTTCTCTGAGAGAAATCTCTTGAAGGCTTCCCTCCTGGCTGGGATACAGGAGGCCTGTCACAGGAACAGGGGGCATTGTCACCTCCACCATGTGGCTGTGTGGGGGGTTGGGAGAGTGCGAGGGGAGATAGGGAGGAGGGGGAGAAGGAGCATACAAAGGGAGAGGCGCAGATTTCTGATCCTAATCCAGAAAGCCACTGGGAAATCAGGTTAATGGGTGATAGCTGGCATTAGACACTGCATAGATCCGCTCAGCAAACCCACTGCCAGCCCTGGGGAGGCTGGGCTGTAAGGCTGACACAGAAAAGCCTGAGACCCCTTTATCCACCAGTGTCTTCCTCTGGTGGTGCGGAGAGTTCTGGTGGAAAAAATTGGCTTCAGAAATCTGGGCTGCTGTCAGTCACCTGTAACATCTGACTCTGTCTCCCCCTGCTTTGGAGGGAGGATTTTTTCTGCATTTTTATGGTTTTCAGGTTAAAAACATCATCAACACAGCCCTCCAGGACATGTTAATGGCAAATAAAAGTTACGCAGAGAGCTGCTATGTATTTAAACCTTGGTTCAATCTTATTCTTGTGTCTTTTGCAGGCTGCAAAAGCAGACCAGAATTTAGTATGACATTATTTGAAAAAGACAAGAGAGAGATACAAACAGAGATATTGGTCTGAAGAGTAGGAGCATAAGAACCCTCGTTTGTGCGCTTTAATACTGGATACCAGCCAGGTCCTGTGTAAATTCCAACACCTGTAAAATCAAGTGTCCTTAAGACGTCGTGAGACCTACAGTATGGCCTGCTGGGTCTGTATGAGCTGACAAAGAATGATGCTGCAAGAACATCGGCATTCCCTCCTGGCATGGCTCCTCAGTCACCTCTCAGTGTATGTGATGTTTGATTTCAGCCCCTACAACTCCTGGGGGAAGAGCTGAGCTCTGGCTAAGAAAGACTGTGCATTCGACAGCCTCCGGTAACACTGCAACTGAGAGCACACCCCCCAAGTATTGCCAATGGATTTTGAATGGGGCAGATTTCAAAAAATAGCCAGTGGCATGACCCACAGATGGTGTTTTCCTGCGCTATGCACACATGCTGGTCTTGGAGCGACAAGATGCAGATCACCCCTTGGGCATGGAAATATCAGGGGATCACGGGATCAGTTTTAACCCAGATGCATATGTTCAGAGAGAGGCGGGCGAGGGGGCCGTGATCTTCCATGCATTTATTAATATAGCTCAGGAAGGGAGGGCCAGAGGGGCGGATTACAGTGGGTGGATTAGTTGGCATCTGGTCTCTCACAGTGTAGACAGAGGCAGTGCGGGGCTGGGCAGGGCAGGGATGTGCCAGGCTGCCAGATTAGCAGAGGTTAATCCCACACAGTGAATGGGGCCCATTATGGACTGCATTACTTTCCTATCTGATGCTACTGCCACCAAGCATCTTGGGAGATGGGCTGGGGGTTTGGGAATGGTGGTTGAGGTTGGGGGCTCAATCCTGGTTGGCTTTTTGGATGATGACCATGACACAAAGGGAAATGGGAGAGGGATAATTTGTGGGTTTGTGGTTGAGGGTTGGGAGGGTTAAGACTGGTTGGTTTTTTTGACTGACAACCATCAAGATTGAGAGGGGACAGTTTTGGTCTTGGGGCGGTTTGTAGTTTGGGGTTTGAGTATGAGACGAATCTGGTTGAATTTTGGACTGAGGATCATCCCACAAAAGAGGTGGGGGAAGGTTGCGGCTGTGGGTTGAAGGAGGAGCTTGAATTCGCTTAGCTGTTTGGGTAACCACAACAACGCAAAGACGAAAGGAGGCACTGACAGAGGGAAGGGGTGGCTAAAGTTCAGAGCCGTCACATGTATATTTCTCTCTTCTGTCGAGTGAGCTGGGATGAGACGCCGTTACTTCTGAGTGTCTCATGTGTTCTATTATTTAGAATACACTGAGGCAGGAGTGCTGCCTTGCAGAATGTCAAGGGAATTATGGGAAGGAAGACAGCCGAGAGTGCAGTTTTGGATGGAGAGTGAATGGGCCCTTTTAGCTTTGAATTAAGGCTGCTGGGAAGCATGAGGGACAAGGTCTCTGTATGTAGTCTTTCTATGAGCAGTAATTGGATTTATGAATCTGGGCCTACATGAATGTGTTTTTACTCTTGGCCACAGACAATGTGGTAAAATAAATTGTGGACATGCATGATAATTCAGTGGAACAAGGTTGCCTGGTTCTGTCTCTATGAGGGCATGTTCTACATAGTTTGTTGCACCCACTCCATATATGGGTAGGAGAGTCAGGCTTCATGAGCTCTGTGACACCACCATTGGTTCAGTTCTGTGTGTCAGTCAGATTGCACAGGAGGTCCACCCATTTTGCCATGGGATAGCTATGATATGTTATTGCTGAACTATACTATGAGGATAGCTAAAGGGAAAGAAAACTATTTCTAGAAAGAAATCTTCATTATACTGTTATCTGTGGCTGTTACCTCATAATTTATTTATGTTTGAATAATATTAACAAATAAAAAATAGTAAATAAAAGTAATAATTGTTAAAATCTTAGATGGGCCAAAGACCTTGTTTGATTACAAATAGTGAGCCAAAGGGGTTTGTTTTGAATTCTCAAGATATTGCTTTCTGCATGAAGCAGAGCTATGTTTGTACATGCACTGTATCTCACTCACAAAGGACATGGTTCAGTCTGTCCAAAAATCCTCACTTTATTCAATATGACAAATGTTTTTGTAAAACATTCAATAAAAAATTGTCATTTATTGCTTTTCATCATTAACTAGAACTTCATCTTATGCATGATTTCCAAAAGCGCTCACTATATAGATTTGTAGACAGATAATATATAAATATAACAGACAAGACTTAACAAATAACCCCATAACCTTGTTGTCCTTGACACATATCACAACATTAGACAGAGTTCACTACTCCAGCGTTGGCTGGTTCACACTAGCTGTCACCATCCCAAAATCCCAAGACACTGCCCCAGCCCTGAGCTAGCCTGTATGAAAAACATTGCATTTCAGCGTATGGTAAAATGCAAAATCCACACTGTCTGACCAACTGATAGTTTTTCTCATACATCCAAATACAGAGTGTATGTCACAACACAACTTGACTCTGGTCACCTCCATACACACGCAGCTTTGGCATGTGCTATGAATTATATTTTACAGTGTAATATATTCCACAGTTTAAGTATGAAGTGGTTTAAGTATGAAGTGAATATATATCAGTTCCTGAAGGAATGGGAACTGATATAGATATATCAGTAAATATTTTGACGGATGCTTAATTCATTGTTTTTAAATGTAAGTTACGGATTTTGCATTTTAGCATGCATTTTTCATAAGGGTGTTGATGGCTGAGTGACCTCCAGCAACAAAAAAAAATATACATTCTTTTTAAAGAATCAGTGTACAAGGCAGTATCTGATGATGGTCCAATGGTGTTTCTCCAATGTTGTGTTTTTTTGGGGGAATGATGAGGAAATAAAAAGCCAGGTTCATCGCAGCTTCTAATAGTGGATTGTGGCAATGATATAAATAAATAAATAAATAAATAAATAAATAAATAAATAAATAAATAACACAAATAGACAAATAAATAAAAATAAGTCAATAAATAAAATGGGCTAATGTCTGTAGGTGTGTAATTGATCATGTTCCAATGGGTATGCTGTGTGCAGTCATGAGCAGACTGTAGGAGAAAGATCAGGACTTCCTTAAAACCATGGAGGTGTGTACAGGTTGAGGCATTTAAAATCACTGTCCACTTGCCTGCGTTCAATAAAAAAATCAAAGAGGGTTGAAACAGAATGACATGGTATGGGTCGTTTCTGTTCACTACAGACATGCATGGAAAACAATGCTGCCAAAGGGCTTGAAACCTATGCACAAAAATAAAGTAATTTAACTGTGTACAACTGCATAGTGGCTTTTGCCTCAAACTGTACATGACCAAGAATAAGAATGGTTGTGTCTTCACTGAACCAGACAGCCTCTTTGGGTTACATTAGAGGTCTGCTTCAGTCATTTGAACCAGTCTTCTTCCCTCTTCCCTCTTTAGCAAATAGCAGTAGCAGTAGTCCTGACAGTCTTTCTGAGGAATAGCGATCTGTGGCTGGCAATGAGTGATTTCTGCTATATATACATATATATCTTGGCCTCTTAGGTTAAAATGCGCAGGCAGCAGCAACAACGACAACAACCAACCAATTAAAGTTTTTGCTTGATAAAACTATGAACTGCATATAGAGACTGTGTGTGGGCATATGGACATACAGAGGGTGACTGCGAGTGTTGTCGCCAGCCCTTACGGCGACCATGCAGCAGTCACGGCCAGCGTTCCTCGTTGTTCTGCACTGTCTGGTGTACGTTCACCGTGAGAGAAGGGGTGGGGGGGGTTGTCCTTCGGTGGGGGTGCGGTGCGGTTGGTGGCAGAAGGCGGCGCGGCCCCCACCCCATTAAAGGATGGCACACTTGCCCTTCTCCACCCATGGGTTGTTCTTCATCAGCTCCGGGTTCAGGAAAGGGTCCTCCGGGACAACGTCTTCAATCCACTTCACCAAGCTGGGAAGAATAAGGGGTGGAGATGTGGGGGGATTATCACCATTGTGTTCTTTTCCCAGAATTCCCTGTGTCCCAGAGCGCACCTCTGGACATTGTCACGGAGTGTGGCACATACACATGGATTTATGTGTTAGTCTTCTGGAGGGAAGCTCCCTTGGATGGATCATACATTTAAAGTGATACTTTAAGGTGGGAAAAATAAAATAAAACTGACTGGAGTCTACTCATATTGTCTAAAGACCATCTATAAGGTAAAACATTGACAATTAACAGTCCTAAGGGCCCTTTAATGTTGAATTTTTACTTCTGAGGTGTTTTGTGCTCGATTGAGCTGATCTGTGCCCTACCCATAGCTGCTTCATTACAGTACAAATATTTTCATGTAAGTTTTGCAGGCACCTTGTGAAAGTTAATTAGTCATAATAAATTGCAATCTCTTCCCATTTCAGGAGTGATGTGCGTCTGGGAAAAACTATTTTAAATGATGAGAGGCATGCATGATGGGGAGGGGGGGGCACATGTGGCAGAGAGAAATGAAACTGCACTGAGCCCAAACCTACAGTTCAATCCTGGAAGAGACACTGCTGCTGTGCCACTAAGTAAAGCACACAACCTGCTTCAGATCCAAAACTGAATCTAGATTCATGAATGAATTCCCTCAGATCCATGAGTGGATTATTTATAAAAAGGAAGCTTAGTTTGTTCCTGTGGATAAGGTACCCTATTTTGGAATCACCAGCTGCACGGTCCATGTCACGGTGACAAGCTCTGCACTCATGCAAGAACACTGAAACAAAACAAGTGCAGACCTCCAGTACACTCATTCACAGTCACAAGTCCCATGATGCACTGCGGTGAAATGGGTGTCACTGGAGGATAGGTGCTACTTCGCCGATGCCATCTGAGTGACCCGCAGGAGTCTGACGAATCATGGGATGCATGAGAGCAGTGATACAAGGGGACCCTGCTGACATATTCACCCCTATAGAGAATGCGAAGTTGACGTCACACCGTATTGAATTTTGTTTACGCGCCATCGTGTGAGGATCCCGCTTCCTTTCTGTTCGTGAGTTGGAGGCTGTGTTTTGATTTTCTGTCGTGATTCTGAAAAACGTCGCCATGGTAGGTCAGTGCTGCTGCATCAAGAACTGCCATAGTAGGTCACACCATCGTTCAGGGAGAAAACTGGACGATGGAATACGTTTTTTTTTTGCCTTTCCTACGTGAAAAAACAAAGGAAAGCAGGTTGAGCAGGTGACGAGAAGATGCCAGATGGCGTGGGTAGCTGCAGTAAAAAGGAGGTCCAAGATTATAGCAAATCTTTTTTATTAATAATATGACTGATCAAACCCACTGCCTATGACTCAATACAACAATCACATTGCTGAATGTTTTTGAAAGTTTTGTATTTTGTTTTGTTTAATAATTGGGCCAAAAAGAAGAGTGCCACCTTACCTTTGCGAGCATGACTGTGCTCTCGCAGTTTGCCAGCTTGTGAATTAGCAGATCTTGCACCCAGCCACTGCAAAACTGTTCATAAGCTTCTAGGGATTTATAACTTTTAAACTCACGCAAAGTGTATGCACTCAGTCCAAAAATGAGATAATTTACAATGTCTGGGTGTGTGAGCAGAGGTAGTGCATCGGGGTCTGTAATCCAGTCTTGGGCTGCCAAGTCATATGGATCTACTGTATGTTATTTATCTTTATTAGTTTGTCCAAATACCGTTGCTTGGCATTGCGATTTAATTTCTCTCGGTAGGGTCCCTTTGCTTTCTCTTTCCCCTTCTCCCTGTCTTCCCTTCTCCATCAGATTTGAACGATTTAAACAACTTTTTAGCCAAACAAAACAAAAGGTATGCAGGTAACCACCGTAGCAGGCACAGGTAAACAGCGCGCATTCCTCACAAGGTGGCGCCCCCGTCCCAACATGCAACACGGCGTGACGTATCTTCACATTCTCTATACAAGTGGCTCGAAGCCAGTTTGTTCCAACAGTTTGGGCTCCTAGTCATTGTTGACTGATGGCACAGCTGGGATCAGTCCTGGTCAGTTGGACTCAGCCTTACACTTGAGATGAGCACCAAGTCGACTGACCCACTCGGGAGTCCAAATACGTTATTCAATGGTTTGATTTTCACATCTTCTCTCATTAGTCATTTTCAAATCGGTAACTGGGACTGCCTTTTTACTCATACATAGGGGAAATCAAACTCCAGAGATAATTACGGAAATCAGGCAAGAAACAGGTTTGATGTGCTACCTTCACAGCAGACATAAACTTTTACGGGAGTGGAAAAAAATACTTTTCCCATTATCTCCTTCTTTTTGGTATAGTCATTTCCTGGAAGAGGAAACTTCCACTCAGATTACCCACTTGTAATGGCTTACTGCCAGCCTGCAAGCTTCTTGTGTCTTGAAGTACCTCCCTTGCTGCCTGCTGATCTCTGATCACTGCCTAGCATTTCATACAAAGTTCTGGCTTGAGGATCACTGGTCTGGGATCAGCGAGGGGGTTCAGGTTTACATTTACATTTACATTTATTTATTTAGAAGATTTCATTCCCAACTGTGGTACTGCCATTGCATCTTTGCAAAAGACATGTAGGCTAAATTGCTTCAGTGGAAGTTAAACAGCCATATAGATACTGTATATCTCAATCTATGTGAATGTGTATATGTATGTGTGTGTAAAATGTAAGTTGCATGGCTAAGAGTCTGCATTAAGCAACTGATAATAATATGCCTGAATGGCAGAGGTCAAGACACTGCCTGAGAGACAGGATGTGGTGTCATTGTTCTTTTGATGGGGGGTTGTGAGGCTGTAAGCACTGTCAGCCACACTAGATAAAAGCAGCTTTGGCAGTGTACATTAATCCGTCTCCATATATAATTGTGTTCCTGGTTGCTCCAGGTAGTCCACAGCTTGTAAGGTGGTTCATATTCAAAATGCTGCATCCAGTAATATCAAGCTGTGTGCACAGTCCTGTGCTCCTTAAATATATTTTAGGGAGCTATCCTTAGTCTTGTATCACGTTATTCACCCTGATTGCTATTTGCACTCCACACTTGTATCCTCAAATGCTTTATTTGTTGCTGTTGGTGAAAGGGTCTACCAAGTAATAATGCTAATAATCATCATATTCATACCCATCACACACTACTCCAACCACTACTGCTACTACTACTGTATACTAATACCACCTACTACTACTAAGCCTACTATTGCTACTAGTATTGCTACTACTACCTACTATGTCTATTTCATCTATTACAGCTCCTATTCCTACTACTATTGCTACTCTTAGAGCTAATAGTGAGGACAGTAGCAAGAGGAGAGGAAAGGGCCACTTACTCTGTGACCGTTTTGGAGGATTTCTCCCGCTTAAAGGCCAGCTGGTACTTGAGGCTCTCCACCTCCTTTTTCATCTGGGGCAGGTCCATCTCGTCCATTGCTGCAGCTGGGAGTGGAAGTGTTCAATGTACTGCTGCTTCAAACACACAGGGGAGAGAAGGGCTGAGCCACTTGTGCCTTCAGGAGCCACATTGGGGGTGCTGTCACACTCTCTAAGTCTTTTTACTTCCCTGGAATTCCACTTCCATCCAGATCCTGTGGAGTCTGGTTTCTGTATCTTGCATTGTATTTGGGGCTATTTCTCAATGGAGATTAAAGAAGAGTGGGTGGGAGCTGTCATTTGGGAGAAAATGATCAGACCTTGTGCTAGACAAAATCAGTATGTTTTAACACCCTGGGGTTTGTGGGTATTGCCCATTCACACTTGGACTGTGGATCACATCACTATTTGCTGTGGTGGACTGGTTATGGTGATGGACTTGCAAACCAAAGGTTTCAAATTTGATTCCCAGTTGGGGTACTGCTGTTACACCTTTTAGCAAGGTGCTTAACCTGGATTGTTTCAGTAAATATCCTGCTAATTAAAAGGATAACAGGCAAAAAGATATGCAAATTACCCTGGGTCAGGGAGTCTACTCAGCAAACGTGTAATGTGAAAGTGTGAACAGCATTCCTCTGAACTGTCCTCAGTGAAACTCTTACATGACAAGGACTCATAAATAAGCCATCTTTTGCTCTGTGGATTAAACTGGATCAAGCTAAGGGGATGGAACACAGCTGGTTAATGTGTAGGGCTCGAGGAAAAAAAAACACAGTCAAGTCACTCAGATGATTTCAGTCAAATCCACCCTTGAAAAGCATAGCTGCCATATGAGGGTATGAAACAACCGATTGGGCCAAGGCAGGAACTGCTTTTGTTAGCGCAGGAGTAACAGCAGTGTATCTCCTCTCCAGTTTCTATTCTTCATTGACCACCAGGCCTTTACCAATGTCTGTGGAAAGGGTGTGGTCTGTGATGATGGACATCTGGCAGTGTGTGAGCATGCCCAGTCTTTGCCTAGGGCTTCAATGTGCACATCAAAAACCATCAAGTTGCCTTTACTGAAAGCTGCACTGAAGATTTGTCTGGTGTCATTATCCTCAGATGAAGCCAGAGGGCCAGTGGAATTTAGCCAGCAGTACCCAAACTGGGAAACAAAGGTGAGAATGACCTCCAAACAAAAAGTATCCTATGGATACTTGCCCAACCCTGTTCTGCCCCAGGAGTTAATAATAATCATGACCCTGTTTAAATCCATATTTGCATCAATTAGCTACTGGGATCCTGCAGCAACAGTAATCGCTGTAGGTCACAAAATTAAGGGAGCAAATCTACTAAGTGAACAGACAACATGTATGGCTTGCTATAGGTACTCCAGTGCCTGAGTTGCTCAGTTCTGGCAAACGTTATGGTTTAACAGAGGAAAATATGGCAGTTTTCTTAATTTAGCTCAAACACACTGGCTTTTGTTCCTCAGGTTACCATTTAGCATTAAACATCTGAGTGTTGTTTTCGACCTCTGCTAGATCCCTTAAAACGTGTCCAGGCTAGCCCCTGATTACCTGCCTGTTTGCAGTATTTTACATGCTCCTCTGATCAATTAATTTCGGGATGGGTGACCTGAAGCATATGCGCGTGTATTTCGGCACGGAGAGCGGAGAGTTGTGAGGTCTGTGGTGGAAAAACTTTGCAAACCATGTCCGGGATGAGAAGTAGGTCGTGCGGCGATTTAGGTCACCCCCATTGCATCCTAGGGAGGATTAAATTTTGGTGAGCTTCACTTCTGACCGTGTCTGTGTACGTGTACACGTGTGGCGTACTTTTTAAAATAAACTTTTAAAATTAAAGTTTATTTTAAACGTTGCATTTTTACACATGATATCAGTTGAATCCGTTTACTGGATGCCTCTTTTGTCTTTTGGCTAAAAGGGTCTGTTTATTGAAGTTATGCTTATTGGTGACCTTAAAACAATGTTGTTTTCACAGCAATCTCAGTGATGCCTTGTAACCCTCACGCTTCCTACATTCTCACCGCCTAGTCAATGCGCTTTATTCTGTTGATTTAGCGTTAAGCGAGGGTTTGCGTCTATTCTGGTCACAAACTCGTTTGATGATCTAAACCTAAATCTACATCTATATTCGACGACGAATGTGGATGTATATTTAGGTTTAGTTGTTGATGCTGCTACGGTTGCGTTGGGAACGGGAGGTGATGTGTCGGTCACTGATACACATACTCCCTGACTTGACCTGTTCAGCGAGTCTCCAGGGGTACCGGCAACCGGGAGACTGTAAAATACTAGTTCCAGGCAGGAGACATTATTTTAAGTTAGGCCAAGTGACGATTAGATTAGTTAAAACAACAAATGCCTACAGGATTATTCTCTAGAGAAAAAGCGCCTCCAATACGAGCCGGGAAAATGTGATTTGTTATCTATCGGACTACGCGTTTCATAATATTAATGGATTTGGGGGGAATAAAAGCCGACAGTTTAGATAAAAACCCCTCTCACTCCTTC
The DNA here is from genome assembly GCA_019176425.1 of Megalops atlanticus. Classification (NCBI taxonomy): domain Eukaryota; kingdom Metazoa; phylum Chordata; class Actinopteri; order Elopiformes; family Megalopidae; genus Megalops; species Megalops atlanticus. The sequence goes on from CM032893.1 coordinate 3,910,836, forward strand.
TGGTGTGTGTATTTATGGAATGTTTCCTGAAAAGGCTTCAAGGGAAAAAAGGAAAACCTTAATCTCCAGCCATCTCCTCCTCTATCGATTAACGATCACAATCCAAGGAAACGGCTGGAGGGAGGTGTGAATGTGTGGGCTATAAAGAAATCGCCCCCGTCACGCAGCAGGGTCGTGTGAGGCGAGCCAGGAATCGAAGTTTACATAACATGATTCATTTAGAGGTATGGATGACAGCTGCAAGCGCCAACGAAAAGTGACAGGTGCCACAATCCAGGAACAACTTGGTATCACCATACAGCCCGCCATATAATGCAATATGTGTTCCAGATTCCGATTATATGTTTGCACTTTACCTTCATGCATGAACACGGGCGCGCAGCCCGCTTTCAATAACTAAAATGCTAGTGTCAGAATAAATTTCCATAAATATAAAAGGTGACACCAACACAATGTAATGAAGACCCCGTAGCCTCTTCCTGCTATTCACTTCGCTTACCTCACTGAAGTGCCTGTAGCCGTAGATCTGCTGCAGTGGACCGGTTCAGTGGTTCTTCGTTTTGCGGAGAAACGCTGTTTTCCCCCGTCTCCTTTAAAAAATTATTACAAAATGTCCCAGACTTTACGCTTTTTGTATTCAGTAGGTAGCCTGTTTGGTTGCATTAAAATAATGCAGAGTAATTTTCACGGCTTCCGTGATGCAAATAACGATGCCTACGAATATGGTACATCAATATCTCATTTTTGTCCAGTTACTGTGGAGACAAGTCCGGTTTGGCTCGTGCTGCAGTGTGCGGAGCTACTGATGCTGTAATAGTTGTGGCAGCGACAGCGGCGGTGCTGAGCGTATTCGCGCTGCTGAGTCGATATTGTCGTCCTCTGTGTGTGTGTGCGTGCGTGTGTGTGTGCTCCCGAGTGTGTTTGTTTGGTGAGTAGACAAGCGGATAAACCGAGAGGGATGCTCGTTTAAAGTCACCCTCTTCTCTCGCTGTTATGATTGGAAGGCCACAGGAGAACGATTTTAACGGTTTATGTGTTTCCTAACCGCCCCTTTTAAATCCTCGAAGTATTCAATCACACGCTCACAGGGAGCGGGATCCAAGCGTTTTAGAAACACTGACTCGTTAATGCGCTCGTGAAACAAAAATAATAGTTTTCTGCATTATGCTTGGATGTTAACATCGCACTTCCTTCTACGTATTTGCCCACTGATACCACACCTGTAATTAAGGGGTAAACGTAAGTTCGTGGATACAGAGACCCAACGCTCACATGTCCTCGTGCCACGTGTACTCTTTGTATGGTGCACAGATGATGTCCCTCTTTTGCAAATCTTGGGTCCCTTGAGTTGTTGAATTCTGAAATATGACGCCCAGCAAAGTTTTATTAATTACAAATAAGTCTGTCGAGATCTGTGTTGTAGTTATGTGACATTGGTGTCAGCCTTCTGTCAGTTGCAACAGAGAATGCGAATCTTTCCTTAATTTTTCTTTGGGGGCACTTGGGACCCTGTGACCAAGGCCTCATCAACACAGTAATCACTGCCCCCTCCGAGGTAGCTCTCTGTGTTCTCACTTTGATCTCCTGGGCTTTGCAGGGCCTTCGATGCCTTGTATGACTCCAGTTGTGTATCCCTGCCTTCCTTCTGTCTCAGTCTTTTTGAGCTACACTTGGCCTGGCCTTAAGAGGATGTGGGAGTTAAATGTGTTCAGCTCCTCCAAGGGTGCGATAATGACTCATTCAGCAACACTTAGGAGAGAAAGACCAAAGCCAGGCCTGGAACAAAACAACTGAGAAAGTGTTTTGTGGCACTAAAACAGATTACCTGCAGTAATAAGATCGTTCTCAAGACAAGGTGGATATCCTGAAATAAGTAAGGCTGTTGTGTGAGAATCTGATGTCAGTTTTGTGCCGTAATTAAATGTGATGGCACAGAATTTAAATGTGTCCATGTTTGTCAGAGCCCTTTGTGTGAGCAGTTTGGTCTCCACTGCTTTGCAAACCCACAAATTACCTCTTTTGGTCAATAAACCAGGATACCCCTGGGGAAACTCCTTCGTTTGATGCATCTTTATTCACAGTTATGTGATTCAGCATAGTTTTTTCTTTTTTTTCTCATATTTATTTTGAAAGTAACAGGTTTTTAGTGAATCAAGTCTTGAGTTGGTGTGGTTGTGGTCATGGACGCATGGAAGTTGGCTTTAAGGACTGTTACATTCAGACCACTGGACACATGCTGCCATCTGCCCACATAGCTAAAGGCCCTGACTGTACTAGAGCGAGTTTTACCCAGAATTCTCCCCTTGAAGTCAGCTTTGCCAGGACAGGCAGGGTCGGGGTTAAGGTCCAGCAGGAGGTTTGGAATTGGAACATCCTTTGACCTCTAACTCTGACACTCACCATTGTGAGAACCTGTAGAACAAAAATCTGAACTCGTATGTTTAAATTTTCACTTGTAGAAAAAATGTGAACGTGTATGTTGAAATTTTCACAGAGAAAATATTCACACACCCGTGTTCTGAATATGAAGTCACAGAAAAAATATTCACAAATGTGTAGCTTGATATTTACATAAGTACAATGACAGCTGCAAACTTGTAATCCAACAATTACTCATATGTATTGTTTTTACTTGAGACCATTTTCCAGTGCAACCACAACTTGGTGATTACAACCACAACTCGGTGATTACAGCCACAACTTGGTGATTACAACCTCTTGAATCAGTCCCTGCAACCTCAACTCTGCATGCCTTGACTTTTGCAGCACTTCTTGCGATAAATGTGTTGCAAAACCAACTTGCACTTGTAGCTCTAGAAGTGAGAGAGCAGAGTGGGGAGCAGGGGGTGGGGGGTGAACCACGGTGGCTCTGAAGTGCAAAACACAAAAACAAAAAGAAAACGCAAAAACAAAAACTTTCGGTCTCAGTGGTCCCAGTGGTCTGAGGTGCGTTTTTGCACTTCAGGGCTGCACGTTTTTGTATGTTGCATTTGCACCTCAGGGCTGAAAGTTTTTGTTTTTGTGTTTTATTTTTGTTGCCCCCGGCCCCCCATGTGTAAATATTTTCTATGAGTGAAAATTTCAACATACAAGTTCAGATTTTTGTTCTACAGGTTCTCACATCGTATTCTACAAGTTCTCAAAATCAAGTCAACAAGTTCTCGCATTTTGCAACATATTTACCGTCATAGACACTCTTATCCAGAGTGATTTACAAAGTTAGATTACAGAGTGCATCTAATGAAGTTGCAGAAATAGCAGATCAAACCGCTACACAACCAGCCGCATCTGAGCATGCTTTGTTCCATTACACAGTGCTGTGATGACTAGTGGTACCATAAATACATACAAGCCACAATAAATTTATAAATACCTAAAATAGGGTGACCATACGTCCTCTTTTTCCCGGACATGTCCTCTTTTTCCAGATGCATTTTTTAGGTTCCAAAAAGAGGACATGTCCGGGAAAAAGAGGACGTATGGTCACCTTAACCTAACAGCATGAATTCAAACATGCCACACAATAGTAGAGCATACCTTGCAATTATATGAAGAAGACAAAAAAAGGGAAAGATGAGTTATGATTGGGTAGGGGAGCCAAGATGCAGCATGAAGAGGAGTGTCTTCAGTCTGCGAGAGAACATGACTGTTGACTGCGCAGTCTCACCTCTGACCTCCTTTGAATCTCGGCTCTCTTTCCATCTCTGTCTGTCAGGACTGTTGCAGGTGTGTGACAGTGATGGATTGTATTAAAACAGGTAGACACTAGACACAGAGAGCTTGACTCAGCTCACTTCAACCCTTGCACCGTCAGTCCTTGACACTTTGGAATAAATCGAAAGAATTTGCATCGCAGAGAAAACACTGTGATTGGTTCGTACAAGCCAGTGATTGATATCACGTGTTTGCTCTCCCCATAGTGAGGTTCACAAAGATTTCCCCTCCCATCCCTGCTTGTAAGGCCTTTGAACAGAGCACTGGCATTGGGAAAAATCTGTTTGATTTGCTCTCTCCACTTGAGCATTTACACTCTTTGTAGCGGACATCCGTAATGAAGGTGTGGTTTAGCGTACTAACCCAAAACACCATCAGGCACCATCAGACCAGATTAATTCTCCATAACTGCGCTGGGTTATGCATTTAAATGTGTGATTAGTATTAACTGTGATGAAGTGGTGCCCAGATCAGATTACTAGCAGATCCATACAATCAGTCTTGGCTGGTCCATCTTTAATCCTACATGGATTAGACATTCTGCCTGTACATTAAAGGGTTCTGTGTTTTAAGTGGTTTCAGAGAGGCGTGTGGAGCAAGCGCTCTCCCCAAACAAAAGGTGTAGCACACCCACTCATTCTTTCGCATTTTATCATCTTAAAATAACATTTCTAATTAGACATAAATTTCGATATTACATTTAAATTTATTCATTTGGCAGACGCTTTTATCCAAAGCGACTTACAAGGGAGGCAGAGTACAACACCATATCGAGAGATCTTCCTTAGCTATTTACTGCATCTACTCAACATCACTGACTTTACTTTCACAAATTTTTGGAGACAAAAGGAAATCCAAAATTGCGGTTTGGTTGAAATGACTGGTAGACTAAGTTTTACCGTAGTATCTGACCAGTTTGCCGCATGCTTCGCTGCGCGTCTTGCGCATCACTCAGGCAGTGCGTGACCGTGCCTCGTGGTGAGGAAAGAAACATCGCTTGGAGTCAGTCCTTCGCTCAGCGCTAATCATTAATTCAAGACCTGTCCTTGCAGGAACGCTTGGTACAGGAGTGGAAACGGGAATGGGGGCAGTCCACCCTAGACTTTAGGTCTGTTCTGTTGTAGACCCTGTTTGGGAAGGGGTAAATATATATTTTTTCTGGAAGGGACGTTTTGAAAGGCCTTTCGAGTTGATTTGTCAGGCTGTAAAACACAGCTAAAGTGTCACATTTGCTTAAAGCAGCGTTTCCCAACCTTGGGGTCGTGACCCCAGGTGGGGTCACCTGAAATTCAAATAGGGTCGCCTGAAATATCTTACAACTGATCTGTACAAAAAATATATATACATTAAATTAAAAAATAACGTTACGCACAATTAACCAACTAATCATATCCTCCTTCATAAAAATCGACTTAAAATAACCAGCCAGCCAAAAAAGGTTGGGAACCCCTGGCTTACAGTATATTGGAGGAGAGATCGTAACCAAAAAGGTTACTGGTTCAATTCCCAGAAAAACCACTGCTGTTGTACCCTTGCGTAAGATACTTGACTCAAAATTTCCCCAGTTTATTTTCAGCAGTATAAATGAGGACCATGAAAAATTTTAAGATAAGTGCATCCCTACGGTTAAGAGCATTTAACAACTAAGCAAAATATAAATGTAGGGGTTGGTGGGTCAATGACGTGACGCTAATTTTTTTGTGTCCATATGGTTTAGTTAACTTTAAAAGGGTTAATATTTGAAAATAAACTTACAAATTACTTGCAAACATTCTTTTTTTGAGGACCTAGTCTAAAATTTCTGGTTTTAATCAATTTTGAGAGAATATTTGGGGGATGATGGCAAAAATGTCAATCTGGTGTAACCATAAAAACTTGGTACCATAAGCTTGCTTAAAAAAGGTGAAATTCTCAATAAAACACCAGCTAGTTTGGCATAATCTTACCTTAGAACTATTTAATGGTAAATAAAAGTAATGGAACACCATTGTTCTGAATATTATAATTAATTTGGGGAATCATGTCAGTCAAGTCAACTTCCTGAAGTGTCACGGTGGTGTAACTACCATTCAAGGAGCCATTTTGTTAATATTGTGCAAGAATATGACAGGAAATGATATCACAGAGGTTAGTTAGTACAGAGGCTAAGGTTAGTAGCTCTCTTTAAAATATTTGAGATAATTTGACATTTTTAGGATATGGTCAGGTATGCTTAGGTTTACATGTCAAATGGTGCAATGAAGCAATTATTATTATATGGTGCAATTATTATTATTATTATTATTAAATGAAGCAATTATTTTTATGAGCAAGCTTACATACACTCTAGGTGGATAAAATATTTAATATTTCTCATTCTTTTGTGGTTACACCACTTGACATTTTCAGGCGCATTCAGTTTTACCTTTTGTAAAAACAAGTTTTTAAAAGATTTTTGAATTGCTCATCTTGCCAACCCTTATTTGTCACTGACCCTGATACCAATAATTTACTGCAGTTATCTGCCATTTCCAGAGATATTTAAGTGGTGTGTACTCGGTGTCGTATATGTCCCACTGAATACTTTCCTTTTGGCTCATTGTCAAGCCTTCTGATTTTTCCCAAGACCCCAACTCAAACTGAGTTCAATTTTCGATAAGATGTGCATGTTTATAACTAAGATGAACTGTTTATCCTTTTTTCAGAGAACAGCCCCAGGTGCTCTTTGAACCCTGTTAATCTGCGTCGGGGTAGCGGAGGACGGCTTAATGGACGCTGTGAAGAAGGGAGTCTCTGTTTTTGAGGTCAGCCTTGCCGATGAGGCCGCGCCGGTTTCGCAGTGGACACAGACGGAAGGCTATGAGCGCAGGACCGGAGGGCACGGTCCCAGCTAATGGAAGCTGGGGCGCTCTGTCAAAAGGGATCGGGGAGGGGTTAGCGCTGCGCGCTCCGAGACGTCCGGTCCTCCTTGGGGCACGAGACATTGATGGGAGGCTCCACTCAAATGAACAGAGTCTATCAACAGTTGCGCTTTACTGCTTGAGATAAAAAATATATATGTAGGACGCACAGCGGCTGTAGGACGTCAGATGCTTTAATGGAGTCCCCAACTGAATGAGCACACTATTGAAGCCAGACAAAACGTTTTAGGACCCTATTCATCCCACTGCAGCACTCAAGTTATCTGGAAGTGGTCCGGCACCAACCTGAGAGCAGTTAATGGAGCAGGTCCGCGTGCAGAAAAGCGCACATCGCTCACCACCAACTGCAGACCATGAGGCAGAGAGTCCATAACCTCTATAACCTAATGTCCCGGATTTGTGCTGTCCTGATTGCTTTTCACAGCTAACGAGTTTTCAAAGTCAAATAAGGATCGGCCATCAGCAAGCGATTCACTTTTTATTCACTTCTGTCTAATATGTCAGCACGACCTTTTGTGCATTTCACGGTAAATAATCGTAGTTATGAAAAAGGAGATTGGATTGCATCGAACAATTTTGCTTATAGTTTATATGAACATCGGATTTTGACCCGAAAGCAGCTGAGTTCACGTTATAGCCAAAATGTTTGTGTGGAATGCACAAGGCATAATGCAAAAAAGTCTCAAACGTTGACATCAATCAAATGTCAACCTCTGAGACTTGCCAGACTTAACCAGACTCAATGGTTAATAATGAATAAAATTTTGTGAACGAGGGAAATTGTCTCTAACGTACTAACAAATAAATATACTTTAATTTAGATCAATCTGGAATCAAGGAAAGGCCGACATGCTACACACAGCCTTTCGGGCATAGCTTTTCTCAAGGTAGTGCTGGGGCCTGTTTGTCGTTCAAAACAATTTTTCAGCATGATCAGCAATCTCGTTACCTGTCCAGAGGTACGTTCTCTGCCTTATCAGTGGCTCATCCCCTGACAAAGAGGATTCAGATGCCCCTCCCTTGTACCCGAACCGCCTTTCCGCTGCTGCATCGCTTCTGTCGAAGCGTGTGCAGTCATGACGAGCAAATCCATGACTTCGTCGATACCACATTGAGTACAGTACAACGATCGCGTCGCTGTCGAAACAGATTATTTCAGCGTTCAGTGCGTATTCGAAGCGTCTCGCCAAAAGTCAATTTTTTGCTTGCACGATCTGTGTGATCTGTTCAAGCTTTTTTTTTTTTTTTTTTAACAAGCAAACAAAAAAACAAACAAACCAAAACAACGTGCATACATTTAACATAGAGAAGCGTCATTTGTTTTTTACTATTTAATTGTATTACTTGACAGGACAGGTAGGACAGTGGGAGTGATTTCCGTTTCATTCCTGCTGTCAGTTTTCCAGACGACTTCATTACTCTGTGTAAAAGCTCTGTAACGCTTGCCTTCAGGGCGCTGTGAAAAATACCTGTCTGAATTACGTACAGCTGTTGCCTGGTTCGAGGAAATCGGTCCTTCACAGTGTCATTTAAATTACATCTAAACAAATACCCACATAAAAATCTACTATGTATTTGACAAGATTATAGCCACAAAACATAAACACAGAGGGTGCAGCATGATGTATTCAATTTATACGAAGACCGAAAACCTCAGTTTTAGTTGAACTCAATGTTGAAATTCCCATTGGTGCTCGACGTACGGGTGGGGGCGCCCTCTTCTGTTTGAATGAGAACCTGCATTGCAGTGCAGTGAGGTTTAATGATTGGCGGCTACAAAACGACACCAGACAGGAATTGTGTTCTTTACCTAAACAGTCTTTACCAGCAAATGGTTTTTCATTGGATTATGACTTCGTTGACATGTCGGAAGGTAACTTGTTTGCCTTGATTGACGTTATATTTGCCCCTGAGAAAAAGTAACACATGCCGAAATATGGTAAATACATTCATGTATTTTAGCAAACACTGGAACTATTAGCTGTCCCCACCGTGTGCAAATTGTGTGTCCACCCCACCTTACGGATACACAATTTGCATACGATGCAGAATACAGTGTAAAGTACCTCATGCATTTTTTACAATTCTGTCGTAGAGGTCTGATATTTTGCCCGTAGTTTGGAAATGCTGGCCTCTATTGGTGAAAATTACAGCATCTGAATAATGACTGCAGGCAACCGCAGCTACGACGGTCGCTTTCCCGAGAGCTCTGCGTTTTAGGCGGCATTGTGAGAAAACCGGACACAGCAATAGAAACCACGTATTATCCAAACAGAGGACGGAAGCCTGATATTACAGATCTCCGCTGTCCACTATGGCGTAACCCACGCAACAACCATGTTTTAATTTTGGAAAAGTGCAAATAAGCACAAGACAGACTCAGGCAAGTGTTAGAGGGATGCAAACTGGGGATTCTGACGCAACAAAAACAAAACAAACAAACAACAAACGACAGAATGACAAAGAGGTGAAACATTTTTGTCCCACAGACTCAGCTAACAAGGTTGGTGTAAGAGAATGAAAATATTCTGTATGAGTCAGGGTTTGTTCCAGGAGGATGTGGGTTTGAACCCCAGACAGGATGTTTCTATCATAGTCTTAAACGAGGTGCTGCTGTGTTTAGTAAATACTCAACTGTATAATGGGTATCAAGTGAAATGTAAAATATATAATTATGAATGATGCCATGTGCAAGACTGTAAGCCATGAAATGAGTAAGGCTACATGAAAAACAACATAAAAGTAAATGTGGTATCAATTTGCCTCCACAACAAAGACTAATGGATCCATAGAGGCAAAATAATTGAAACTCATTGATTAGTGAGTAGCAGCATACTACTTCTCTTCACTGCACTAAGAACAGGATGCTACCCTGCACATATGGAGCACAAAAGGTCAGGTTTTGGTAATGAATGTCTAGTGACCCTTAGAGGACTTTTTGAGCATCTTCACATTCCACCTGTCTCACACAGGAATGTCCAGGAAAGACACCATGATTCCACATTAAGTTAAACAGTAACTCATTTGAAATGAGGCATTTATTACATTACACTTTACATTTTGGCATTTTGGCCAATGCTCTAATCCAAAGTGCATCTAATAAATCTGCAGGAAAGACAGTAAAAACAGAGCACAACTAGTGCATGCATGCTTCAATAAATACACAAATGCTATACATAAGCACAATACAACATACCCCAAAATAATATATAAATGACAAGTCTATTTTACTGGGAATCTACACTATGTTTAACACATTGTTTCAAGTACCTCCATAGTAAAGCAGATATAGGAATTTGTGAACTTTGGTCTGTGTATGTGTTCATTAGACAACATCGAATTATTGTTTGCATAATTATTTTATTTTTTCCAGAAGGAAGATGAAGATGTGTGGTTATGCTGCCCTCTACTGGAAAAGAGGTATTACTGGGAATTTAAGATGGCCGACAGGAAACTGACTCCCATTCATGGGTTCTTCTTGTCAGGCAGGGTCACAGAACATAACACAGAATGGAGGAATCACTTAAAGGGGCAGGGCTATTACAGGCCAAATGTGAAATCTAGAATTTTAAAAAGGCTGGAATCCTGATTAGAGAAACTACTGAGGAGGTGGATTCTGCTGTCAACACCCTCAACTTTCAGGACTTTTAGCCACTTCTGAAGATGTAGGCCATGCCCACCTTCCACAGCATTACATCATCAAGGTGGATGCCACCTGCCAATCAGGAAGAGGCAAGCTGGATATTCAGAAGGGTGGCCAGTATCACACAGACATCTGATTGGCCACAGCCCTCACCAGCAGCTGTGGTATCAAAGAGTTACCCAGCACCTGTCAGTGAGTAAAGCAGGTAGCTGTAAAAGACCCCTACCCTCTGTGACACATTACGCCAAGCCAGATAGGGGATTCTGTGAGAAATAGAAGCTCTTTGGAACAGAACCATGTCTTCACTACCTGGTGTGCAGTTTTTCAGTACACTCAGGTTGGCTCCTCCTTGTTTCAACTCTCTGCCACCTCGATAACCTTAGCCAATGCACCTCTCCCCTCTAGCTAATCCAGAAAAGAGCAGAGCATGTAGTACAGGTAACTGAATTTGCTATGGAGATAAATAACTTGGATGACTGGATTTCTCTGCAAGGCAAATACAAGCAAGTGGAGGGGGGATACAAATTATTAATTTGCTTCCCAGATGGTGCACTGAAGGAGACTTGCCACATAAAAAATTCAGTGCAATAGGACAAACATTTGGCATAAGAATCTCTTTTCCACTCTAAAAAATGTGTTGTTAAAACCTGGTAAGATAACTTAGTTTATTTTCCTGTGCAAGTAGCTGTTACGTCCAATTGTGTGAATAAGTAAAAATTAAAGGCATAAAAAGGCAATGCAACATTTAAAATTAACATTATTATGTCTATATATTGTGATACCACAGAAGGTAGGCCACTGAAAAAGACTTGGTGTACAATAATATGCAGACAATCACAGAAAATATGGACCCCATGGTGATACCAATAGGTGTTTATTTGATTAGAATAAAACAAAGAATACACATATATAGGCCTTGTGAAATAGAACTCAAAAATGTAGGTCCCCTGAAGCCAAACTAACACAGGCAATTGTCCCTAACTAGTGCTTCAGGCAGCTAAGCAGCTCAGCAGAGACACGCAAGTAGGAACAGGAGAAAGAACAGTTGGAGCAGGCATAGGTCACAAAGCACAGACAAGGTAATCATTCAGGAGGGAAAAGTCACACACTTTACACAATTTACTCAACATAAGTGAGTTCTCACCACTATCCCCACACATAGCACCTCAAATTCTCCTTACTCCCCACATGCTATGCAGGTGTCTGATGTCTTTAATAAGCCCTTAAGGAGGGGCTGTTCAGTACAGGTGTGGCCAATTTGTTGGGAATTTGTTGTTGGGGGGAAGGGGAGGAGACAAGGGGAATGAATCACTGCCCTTCTATGACATCAACCCTGGATGTCTCACAATATCCATATATGTGTGTGTGTTTATATTATGTGCATATGGAAAGAAAGTGATTGGTAAATAGGTAGTAACTCTTCTGAGCTAGCAGTAGAGAGTGGCTTAAAGAGCAATAGCCAATGTAAAAATGTCATGACAACAAAATGTATAATAACAAATTTATGACTACATAACATGCTTGTGGTTTCATCATGCCTCATGTTTCACATTGTAACAATTGTTCTGGGTACTTGTCCTCAAATATTGTGAGAGGACATTTGTTTTATATTTTTACTGGCTTTGCAATGCAGTCCTAAATCCTGGCAATGTTCTGGTCATGTTACACTCTGATACTGTTGGAATGGAAACTTATGAAGTTCTCCATTTGAAGTCACAACATGGAAGGAAAGGGGTATGAGGGATGTCCTCTTTTAGGAGAACAGGGTGTGATGACCAAAAATATATGTGGACCAAGGTTCAGTTCTTCAGGAGGTACGAGAAACAGGACAGAGGTAAAGGAGGTGTGTAGAGATCATACATGGAAGGCGAAACCTGTCAGGTGTGTTTTACTTAACTAGGAGGGTCATATTCAAAGCTGGCTGTCTTTTTCAGTCACAACCTGCAGAATCAAGGTAAATAGAGAATGCAAGGGATTAGCAAGCCATTCAGCTGTTGGGAGGCTGCTTAGGTAGCCACATATAGAGATCCAGTTTGGGAATTTTACTAGAAAGCAGTGGTGAACAACTCTAATCTTCTATGGTAAGTGCCATAGGATCTGTATAACCACAATTAGTCAGGAACTTGTTTTAACATCTCATCTAAAGGAGGGAACCTTCTACAGCACAGTGCCCCATTACAGTACTGGGGCAAAGGACTGTACTTAGTCCAGAGAAGAGTGGTCCCCACTGACCCACCAACACCACCTCTAGCAACAACCTGTTTTTCCTGTAAGATTTCTCATGTAATTACTAATCAATGCCAACCCAATTAACTTCAGCCGTTCTGCAGCTGGTACCAATCAGATGTGCCAGTGGAGAGTCGGAGTGGGGGTGGGGCTGTCTCACAGTACTGCTCTAGAAGAAAAAATATGATGAAGAAAGGGTCTGGAGCCAGAAGTTAATTACGGAGAGAAATATGATGGTATCACAGTCATACTGATATGGATGTAATCAGCATCATTTGCACTGATATTTTGTCACTGTCTCTGCAGAACAGGAACCTTTGCCAGAGAGCAAATGCAAAAATCTTGGCCATGATCATTTCCATTTATTCACAAAGAAACAAGATTAAGGCAGACATAAGTGGCCCCAGAAATGTTTTACTAAAGAGATGAACAGTGCTGGAGGTAGGACTGGTTGAAATGCAAATCACCTTTAGGCTGTATTAGAACAGCACTCATATAGCCAGGGCAGATTAGCAGAAAACACAATATGAGCTCAGGCTCCAGGATAGGCCATTAAGCTCAGGGACCAGTCATGATCCCATCCAGGTTATCTACAACTGTACCTTTTGAAAAGCAGGAGCAGGGATTTAAATCTACTAATTTAGCAGGTGCTCTTATCCATAATGACTTTAAAAGCAAGGTATATGTGCACATATAATAAATGCTATGTGAACAACACTAGAAGGGGATGCTGAAAATTTCAGTCCACATCTGAACAAAAGGATCAATGGACAATGCAGCTACAATGCCTATAGTCACACTGAATAAAAAGACTTTCAGTGCTACAATAACTGAAAACATCTGTAACACAAGGTAAATGTGTAAGTCAAAACTATAATACGCTTAAAGTGGCATAAAATAAAGCAAGACTTCAGTTCTTCTGTATAGTTATTGTGGGGCAGGGGAAAGTTGCTTGCCTAAAGATGAGGGTCTTGGCCCCCTAACCATTAGGGGAAGCTCATTCCACCATACATGGGCCAGAACAGACATAAGTCATGGATCACATGTGTGGCCATGGATGGAGGAGGTGGACAGACATAGAGTAGAGTGGTCAGGCCAGCGTGGAAGTCAGTTCTAATGATTCAAAACTCTGGTTCTGGCCTACAGAGCAGGAACAAAACAGAACCTACACCCCTATGCTGACAATCCATCATCATGCCCTATGTTCTTGCCCAACTGCTCCCCTTCACTACGCCATCTTTGGACACCTAGTAGTCCCTTCCTGGAAGGGTCGCTCATCTCATTCACATACTATCTCTGCCCCTGGCCCCAGATGATGGAATGAGCTCTGTATATTGGTCAGAACAGAAGGACCGCTGTCCATTTCCTGGTGCAGACTCAACATCCACCTTTCAGATTACATCTGGGCTTCCCCACCCTCTTTGAACACTGTGATAAAAGATAAACAATCTCAAACTAATTGCAAGTTAAGTATAAAAGTCTGGTGGTATTTCAGGTTTTTGCAGATGCATAAGCCAAACAGCACTCATGTTCTGCTGATATAAACCTAGCGGCTGGAAACTCATAATAGTTTAAGGTTGTACACTCTATGATGGAACTTACTCTGATTGTAGCAACGATTCCGACAAAGGTACTACGTTTCAAGGATGGCACTAATGATTCAGTGACTGCAAAGCTAATTGCCTGACCCTATCCACAGCACTTCCTGTAAGTCACTCTGGATAAAAGCGTCTGCCAAATTAATAAATCTAAATATAATACTTTGTCCAAATGGAGGAGCCATTCCTTTTTGCCGCCCAGCAGGCTAGAAGCAGTGTTCTTGAAGTGGACATTAGCTGTTAGCGGTGGCCAGTGGAGGCAAACGGGTAGAGATGAGGATGTGAGAATATTCAGGGAGGCCGTAGAATAGTAGAATGTGCTTTGGATACCCCATGTGAGGCCAGTGATTTGCAGTGGTCCAGGTGGGACAAGGCCAGGGCTGGAACCAGGAGCTGAGTGAACATGGCTGTGACAGAAGGGGGCAAATTCGCTGAATCTGCAGGTCCCAGCTCCCCTAACACCGCGCTCTCCACAAATCTTGTTGCTCGATGTTGCGAGCTTCTGTGCAGTCTGGGAGATGGACATCATACTGTTGCCAGGGCGACGAGTGTTGAACGTCTTGAGGAAGAGACGACCTGGCTGGGACGCAGAGCGGCTCACTCTCGGCCACGTAGAGCATCAGCTGCCAAGTTATTATCCGAGTCGAGCTGTCGTGGACACGCGCTGAGCTGTGTCAGAAAAGGAAAAAGAAACAGCTGAGTTGTTGTCAGCGTATCAACACCTGATATGCTCCCCCACTGTATTTTGAAGCAGACATTTCCAGGCCCACAGAGGAGCCTGTGACAAGGATCAAGGACAAGGCAACTGCAGGCCAACGTCAGCCGTCTCCTAGTATAGCAGCTTGCTGACGGCATACGGAGAGACAATACCGTGTATCTCCACCAGGGGTCACATTGATACTGAACAGACCAAACAGCTAGCCCATGAGGCTCATGAGTCCTGTTCAATCCGGCCCTTATTGGCTGCAACACTGAATTAGCCTGGGTTCATGTGTCGGCTGTTTTTTTATAGTCTCTTTTCACTTCTTTGTGTTGCGTTCTGGCTCCTCTGCGTGTTACATGACAACAACGAAAACTACGTTCCGCACACTGCACCCCCTCTTCTACCATATCCCTCTCCTAGGCCGAGACGGCTACGTTTTGAACCCCTCCCCCTCTCTGTACCATGATTAGCCAGATGCATACAGTCCGACATCTGACCCAAACTGAAGTTAATTGTTGCATTATGCTACACACAGAGGGAGGGGTGCAAAATCGACAGAAAAAGAAAGAACGGGTGGATGGATCGCTAAGCCCCGGGGTTTTTAACATCTAAAACCCTAATTTTGAAAGTACAGAGAAGGAAGGGGGCGCACTCCTAACCCGACAAACCTTAGCGATAAATTGTAACAAAATACCAAAATTCGACTCACAGTACGGACTGTTTAGACCCATGTACCCCTATCAATGATAAATCTCGCCATTTGCCGCTTCAGAAATGTGTAATGCAATTTTAACTAATGTATAGCACTGATTAAAACGCGTGTGTGTATGTTTGTACGTTTGTGTTAAGGAGAAAGAAGGGGAGGAACAGTACGGAGTATGGCCGTGTAGGGAGGGGGGAGAGAAGGAGGAGAATCGGAGATACACGACAGAAAGGAAATCGTTTTCCTTAGGCTACGAGATAGCGCACACGCTGCAAGAGCATACCGAAAGGATTGGGAGAAAGAAAAACGGAAGAAGAGGATGAAATAAAAACGAAGGATTTGTTTATCTTGGGAGATCTTTTGTTACCAATGAAGAGAGGAATAATATAACCAAGAAACGGGATTCAGGTCATTTTCAACAAAAGGCTTTTCTCTACGGAGAAACCGAGAAGGCGAGGTAGCGGAATGTATAATTAGGAGGAGTCGCATTGGGTTTTGTCATTTAAGGTATACGGGGTTTATTTGGTATTTTTGAAAAACTATTCTCAGTTAGGTAGCCAAGAAACCTTGGATGAAGGAGCATTTGTGATCGGGCGCAGAATTCGCCTCAGTTGGTAATGGATATTTTTTCCATGATTGAACAATAAAACGAGTTTATTTTAAGGTTAATATAAACGGGCAGAGAATAGATTCTTGTCGATGAGTCATACATTGATGTCTACTTTAGTCCATCAATAACAAACTGTTTTACGCGGGCTTTGAAATACGCACATATGAATATAGTAAAATATATAGGTTGATGCTGACTAATGCCGCGGTGAGTGTGCATGAGCGGCATTCCTAACACGTTGTTTTGATTGAATTCCTACCTTAATTAAGCTTAGGCCTATATAGCTAATTAACTAACAACATAGGCCTTGGATAGATGGGAATACGGTTAGCTAACTACAGTGTTGCACATAATTTGTAATTGTTGTGTCATAGCCCAATATTAGTGGGCCTAATTATCTTTTTATTTTTGTCGTTTTTTGCATTGCGATAGCTAGGGCAAAGAATTTGCCTTGTTATTTAATCTAATATCATGCAAACCTGCCTATAGGTTTTCAGACATATACTGTAGTTTACTGGTATTCTGTTAATCCTGACGTGTTGTTATCATCACCAAAGCACTGTAATACGGTTCCATATTGTTCAGTCGATTGTAAAATTAAACCAATTTGAGTGAAAGGAAGAGGGAACGCTAGCTAGCTATTTGGAGAGAAGGCTAACATTACACACGTCCAAGAAAGGTTAGGCAACGTTACAGCGAGGGGGGCGAGAAAAGAAAGTAAAGAATCTTAGGTAAAATAGACACACGGGGGAAGAAATCGTTCAATGTTAATGTCGACCGACGTCGCATCAATTATGCTACCCGTGTCCCGGGGAATAATGGACCGGGAAAGGGACATGGACACTGCGAGTGGAACGCACACGAACCCTGCTGGAGCCGCAGCCCCGGTCAGGGGCATGAAACGAGGAGACCCGGAGCCCGACGCACAATCTGCAGCAGCCTTGACTGAACTAGCTGGAGCGGAGTGCAAACGACCGCGGATAGACGGATCGGGAGCTGTCGGTGAGGTCGGACAGGTAAGGGAATGGGGGGTCGTCGCGTCTTTCAGCCGCCGCTCAAATACTTTTGTCGTTATTCACCATTTCAGTGCAGATACATTCGTTAGTTAAATCCACGTATTATGAGTTGGGGCTGATTACTCTCTCTTAACGGGAAAACATATCTAGAAGTAGTTTCAGGAAATTGTACAGAGTAAAATTATTTTACAGTAACCTCAAGGCCTACTGTAGAGCACGCTACAGCTCGATAAGAAAAATTCCGCAGAAACAATATCGGACTTCGACAGCACATTCAGAAACGACCCACAGTACAATTTCACCTATTTGTAAGTATTTCAGTGTATTTAACGGTACAGTGGGTCAGCTATCTGCGATTAAATGTATGTTTGTATGGACGACAACAAAACGATGACATAACACTCAAATGCAACGTTAGTGTATAACAACAATGGACGTTGAGATCGAGGTAGTGAAATATTCCGCTTGAAATATGTGGCAGTGTACGCCTTGTGTGACTGCGCGCATGTGTGTGCATGGCCGTACCAAAACCAGACAAAGGTAATTTGATATGCCCTGCAGTAACGTTATAGCAAAGGCTAGAACGAACGAAAACACTCCTTGTCTCCGTATGTGCTCATGCACGCATGTGCCTTACATCTGTGTACAGTCAACAGACTCAGCACAAACTTCTGTATTGAATAGGTCAGTCTGCGAGTTTTGCAGATACCTTAATTTATTGAGGATAGGTAAGTAATGTTTTTTTTTTAAACAGCAGTTCATGGGTTAGGATTTGGCCTGTTTCTTCAAGCTGACATCAACATTGAAATCGACGAACGTGTTAACGCACATCAGTTGTTTTTGAAGTCATTGTGTCTTATTTTTAGGTAGGTGAAAAAAAGGGGGGAGGGGGAGGGGTCATTACAGGAGAGACAAAGAACAGACCCATTCCCTCTCTAATCAAGGGAGAGTGGGGGATTTCACGGTACCCCCGCTTACCACTACACACGTGCTCTTTTTTAGCGGTCAGGTCGTTGTATCGTTGGTATGGGGAATACACATCTATATTCTAGCGACGTTGTTGTTGTCGTATGTCTGCGCCGGAAACGCTGCGTCCCTCGCGATGTTGCAGCTGGAGTCAGGGCCGAAGCGTAATTGATTTCAGAGGAAAGAGAAGCCACGTTGCAATCGCTCACATGGACAGAGTGCAGGATATTCCACACAGAAAGAGGAATGATGCAGCGTTAAAACGTTTCTGATGGCCTGATGGAGTATAGATCAGGCTGCCTGTGTCAATCAGTGCAATTGATCCACCCCCCTCCTCCCCCCAGTGGACTGGAAATTGGCCTGTGGGCTTTGAGAGAGGAGCAGAAATTGGGACGGCATCACAGACCAGAGGGTGATGGGGAGTGAGAGACAAATGGGATGAAGGAGATCGTAGAGCTGGGTGGAACGTGTTTGAGATGGTCCTGTTAACTCCCTGCTGCTCGGAGCATCACAGGAAAGGGCACGTTGAAGCTTGAAGGGTGTTGAAGCCTTCACACACAGTGACGAGGGTTCAATTGTCAGCTGACCAGAACCTAAGGGCTGCTCTGCTCAGAGGTCTGGATCCAGAAAGCGGGGAGGGAATAGCAGAGGAGACAGGGTAGAGGAGCAGAAATAAACAGAGGTTAAGAGACTACCCTGTACCTCAGGCCCCCTTTGTTCCTCAACCCCGCCTACCCCCTGCCCCCACCCCCCACTCTCCTCTGTCAGCCTGCCTTGGGGCTTAGTCCCAGATCTCTAATTGACTCCTGCTCCACGGATTCTGCCAGTGCCAAAGACATTCTCTTTCTTCCAGTCTCACTGCCGTCTTCATCCTTAAGTCTGTCAAATGGCGAAAACTCCGTTGGCTGTACCCCCGGTGTTTGGCGCTCCAGCTCAGAGCCGATTTCTCCTATCGTTGGCAGTAAAGAGGCTTTGTGACACGCTAACGAGATCAAAGCTCATTTAGGGGCCGGCATTAATCATGCTGATCTCTAACAGAGGGATAGAGAGAAAGTTAGTGTTTGTGAGTTAGGGTGGGGTGGAGGTTTTGTGTGTGTGTGTGTGTGGGGGGTTATTAAAGTTACACGCTATGTGTCCAGTGTGCCATTTTGACATCTTTCCTGGTTCTGCATTCCTCTGTGCCCTGTTTGGTTAAATGGCATTGATACGCCCCCCACACGCACACGCACACACAGCCACACACCACACTCCCCTGTTGGTGTTCTGTTTAATGATTGCTGCCGAACTTTGAGCGCTAGGTGCCCACCGTGCTGCCCTTGACCTTTCACCCCGCCGATAAGGCTGGGGAAAGTACGAGGAGGCGCGCTCCATTGTGCAATGAGCAGGCCTTCATCCGGGCCCTCGTTAGGGGAGATAAAGCCGCGGCGCTCTCACACACACACGCGAAACTAACACGCAGGATGCTCCGGCCTTTTAGATCTTCTCAACAACACACTCACACAGGTCTCTTACACACTGACATACACACATGCACACACAGACTAAAAACTCACGCCCTCACACACGTGCACACACACACACACTCACACACACACACTCAAGTATACACACATTCTCTCACACGTGCACACACAGTCTCCTACACACTCACATACACTCTCTTGTGCGCGCACACACACACACACTCTTACACGCACACAAACATCCCTCCCATCCACCCCTGCATCCCTGCCAGTGTGTTATATTTAATCGCTCTGTTTATTGTACCCTCTTCTGTCTGTTTTACCACCCCCTCTTTTGTCTCCCCTCCACCCTCATGCAGTCGCTGTCCTGTTCCCCTGCTCCCCCCTCCCTCCCTCCCTCACCATCTGTTGACCTCTGGTCATCTCTCCCTCTCTCTCCCTCTCTCTCTGCTGCTATTCCTGCCTCTCCCTCTGTTCTTTTTCCGAAAATGAAGCGGGGGAGAGGGTAAAGACACCCTTTCATTTTTTTTTTTCTAAACAAACAAATAAATAAACAAACAAACAGGCAAACGGAGAGGAACTCCTTGGTATTGCTACATCAGTGTCTCGAATCTCTCCAGGGCATTTTTCCTCACAGTGCAGTAACTGCCTTCTGGGCTGTAACTGTCAGCGGTTGGCTGTGCTCTCTGATTCCCTCTGTTTTAAGCTAAAGGAGGGGAATCACGACTCAACACAGGTTTCGCACACGGCTGAGTCTACTGAAACTTTAGCGAGGCAGGGTATGCATGGTCCTGTTTACTCGGCCAAAAGGCCATACGAGCATGTAAGATTTAGTGCGGCTCACGTTGAAAGTGAGCGTGCGTGTATGTGTGCGGTCATGGGGGGGGTATCATATTTGGACCCCCCTCCTCTTGCCCCTTCCCCACCCCTCAAGGAAATTGGTCATGTGACATTCCTCGTGTGTGACTCATTGTCTCGGTTTCCCCCCGTCCCTTTTGCTGTGTGTTAACACTGTCACTTTCTGTCTTTCCTTGCCTCTGGGTCGTCCTCCCCCCGCCCCCACCTCAGCACACTCCTCTGTCTCTCTTTCTCCTCGTATGTTATTCTGCAGTTCTGTCTCTCCTCCCAGCACCACCTTCCCCTCCCCTCTCCTTCCCCTGTCTTCTTTTTCCAGACAGATTGATTCCAGATGTTTCCAAATTCCCCCAGCCCTCCCTCCCTCTGTTCCTTGGCCCCTCCCCCATCCCTCTCCAGTACTGGTACAGATATATTTTTTTAACCGTTACTCAGTATTATTACTTGTGTGAAGCTGTTGAGTGTTGATGTTTGCCTTTTGAACCTGCAGTGAGCACTTTGAACATAGAACGTTATTTTTTTATGAATATTTTATTGTTATATATTTGCTTGGGAGAAGGTTTTATCCAGTGGGACTTGCTTATCCATCTGGACTTACTTAGCTAACATCTTTGCACAGGATAGTTACAGAGACAAAACAGAAACTTTGCACTTTAGACCAATGAGGAGCAGTGCCCCACCCACAGTTCGAACCTGCCACCTTTGCTTAGCCAATCATTTTCTCCGGCTGCTTTTTTCACATTTGTGCCTTTGTAATTCAGCCAGAGTTAAGTCTTATGAGCGATGTTCCAGCAGAACCAGGCCAGGTTCCCACGAGGTGTTAAAAACTACAAAGACCAAGGCTCCTGAAACTGCATCCATAAACAACAAAGTTTACCTCCAGCCTAGACAAGCGCTTCCCTAGCCAGCTGAACAATTCGCCATCGAGTTATCAGTGTTTCTACAGCGCAAAAACTTTTAAGCCCCAACCCCCTCCCTGCACTGCGCACCAGCGAGAGCGTTCCCCCGGGGGGATGAGGCGCGAGGGAGAAATTGGTTCCAGATGAAACAGGAAGTAGGGACGGGGGAGACAAAGAGGCGGCTGTGTGCGCAGAGAAGCAAGGGATCGGGGGAGCGGGAGAGGTCCCGCTGGCGTGACGGGAGGGGAGCGTCTCTGCACTCGCCCCTCTCCCCTGCATCAGCGCTCCGGCTCGCTGCTCTATCAAGTCAGGCACTGTGCCTTTTTTTTCGGGTTCAACCAAATGCTTTTTCTTGCCTTACATGATGGCCACCCCTTATTTTCCCTCGTGTGGAATGACCTCATCCCTTCTTCCTTCCTCCTTCCCCTCCCTTGTACCGCCTCCCTCCTTCTCTCAATGAAGCATGTGTGTGTGTGTCTGTGTCTGTGTTTGTGGCTGTCCTGATTCATTGAAACACACTGTATGAGGTTATATACCATCTTTCATAATGCCTTCCTTCTTCTGTAAATGTAGAATGTGTCTGTGTCTGTGTGTGTGTAGCCAGCCCGGTTCGTTGACACACACTGTATGAAACAGTATCCCCTCCCTCCAGGTCTCCCTGTGGCCGAGCTGTGTGTAATGTATAGCGTAGCCGGCTTACAGTGAGTGCATCTTTCTGCTGCTGTCGCCATGGCACCCCTGCCTTTTCTCTGCCTTGATTGGTCGAGTGGTGTGGGGGGGAAAAAAACAGGAGGAACCAAAATGATTCCCTCTGGAAAAGGAAGGGGGACTGAGAGGGAGGTTAACGTTGTTTACTCCCTGAATGACTGACTAACCGTGAAACACACTCACTCGCACAGGCACTGCGCTGAGTTTGTGCTTCTGCCATACTGTCATGGCTGATCTTGTCTCTCAGCCCCTGTCCCAGAATGCCAAGCTGCAGGAAGTGGTCCTCGTTATGAAATGCGACCCTTTCCTGGCGAGAGGACAATGGATTTAATCTGCTTGTGTAACAATTGCACAGGTTAGATTTGTTACTCCTGCTGCGACACCTGTCCGTCTCTCTCTCTCTCTCTCTCTCTCTCTCTCTCTCTCTCTCTCTCTCTCTCTCTCTCTCTCTCTCTCTCTCTCTCTCCCCCCCCCCCATTCCCCTTTTGGCTCTTTTTTTCTCTGTCTATACCTCTCTATCTCACTCTGTCTGCCTCTGTGCTTTATTGAAAAGGCCTGAGTCTTGTTAGGCTGTCTAACTCCTCATAATTAGGTTTATGAGTTGCGTTCCTGGGGGGCAGAGCGAGGGGACTCTCGGCAGCTTGGTAGTTTTTAGACTTTCACCATTTTGGATGGTTTCCCTGCGTTGTCTTAGTGCTCTCTCTCTCTCTCTCTCTCTCTCTCTCTCTCTCTCTCTCTCTCTCTCTCTCTCTCCTGTCATGTTCCCCCGCTCCGTGGTCCTAGCACTCATGAAACAATGTCATTAGCCTGGTAAAAGATGGGCAGAGATGCAAATAATCTAATTAAAGCCCAGTTACGATGCAGTTAGTGCCAGCGCCGTGTTGTGGGCTGCTGGTGCAGAGAGCGAGCACGGTGCCGGGCACAGGCCCCTTTGTCCCTGAACAAAGACCAGACTGCTTTGTTGGGATGCTGAGGGGACGCTCAGGAAGAGCAGTGCTAGCCAAGGATCCCGGGCTGTTTGCTGTTGGCGTGAACCTGTCTGTACGTCCCGGCCAACGTTTGTATGTGTGTATCCTCATAGTGTTTGTGTGTGTGTGTGTGTACTCGCAATATCTTTGTGTGTTACATGTATAGTTGGAACACAGATTCTCTTATCTAGAGTGCTTTACAGAGGTTACAGTTTTTATATGTTATCCATGTAAAATGTTATTTTGCCTGAGGGTACGACAGCTGTGCTTCTGAAATCGAACTGGAAACTTTTGGGCTACAAGCCCTGTTCTTTACCACAACATCGCACTGCTGCCACATCCCCATAAATGTCTGTGTGTGTGTGTGTGTGTGTGTGTGTGTGTGTACAGTGTGATGGTCTCACGCCCCTGCTGTCCATCCTCACTGGCAGCATTCTTTTGTGTTCCAAAGTGTAAGTGCTGGGAATGGGCTGACTGTTGATTGCCATATCCCATTATGAAAGTAAAATTTGCCATTTCAAATCCGATCATCTGATTCACGGAAGCCTCCCTTTCTCTCCAGAACAATGACCCCTTGACCCCTGGATTCCATGGATATCCTCCTCACAGTCAGGTAGGGTGCCGCTCTCATCTCTGGCAGTGTCCTAGTTATCCGTTTCACTGACTTATCCTTTTCCCATGTGTCAGGGTTCTGTTAAAGGGCACCACAGCTTCCAGTGTGTTTACATATTCCTCTGCCATTTTGTTCTGCTCCCTTTCTTCCCCCACCCCCTCCCTTCTCCCTCCATCCATGTGTTTCTCATTATTTCTCCCTTTATCCCTGTCAGTGCAATGTACTGATTGTACGTTGCAGTATCTGGACGTGGACTTGCAGCTACAGGGTCACGCCACTGGAGGGTGGTATTGCACCACAGACCGTTGCAGCCTCCCCTTGGGGGGGGGGCAGATTTCTAGAACTTGTTGTTCCTCTGACAGTGCTTACCTGCCTCCTCATGGAAAATTAGCTCAAAGCTTGTGAAGGGACATGTGGGTGTTAGACAGGTGCTGAGGAAGGATGAGGTGTAGGGGGAAACCAATGGAATTAGCCTGCTATAACAAGTACAGCACATGCTGGCATGTGTGAGTGAAAATTTAATCAGTGAGTGTATTTTTTTGACTTAGTATTTGAAACAGATACTGCAATACACATTAATATTCATGTAATGCTTATAAATATGTTACTGCTGAAGAAGCACCACTTCCTTATGTCTAGATGGGGATATTTATAGATAGATAGATAGATAGCTACTTTATTCATCCCCTTGGGGAGATTCAGGTGTCCAGTAGCTCACGCGAGGTAGATTAGAACTTATTGCGTTGAATCCTTTTGTGAGTCTGTGCCTGCCTGTGTGCGCTTAGTGTACCTGCTGCTCTCTCTGTGTCTGTGTGCGGTCAGTCTCTGGGGTTTAGTGTCTCTTGAAGTGGTCCGCACCCGTTCTGGTCTGATCTGCCTTGTTCGGGCTCACAGTCCCGGTCTGTAAGGGTGTAAAAGCTTCCCTGTCTAGTCTTGTGCCGGGCTGCCTCGCGGGGGCTCATTGGCCGGTTGGTGTGGCCGAGGGCATGGTACCTTTTGCGAGCGACGGCTCTAATTCCTCCGTCTTTGATCTCCACTGGAGAGTGGCCCCCATGCCGGGACGAGCCGTTGCGGGAATGACGGAAACCCGGCCCGCTGATTCTGGTCGGAACTGGAATGGCTCCAGACCGCTGTCCAGCCTAGTGGGAGAGCGCCTTGCGATGTGGCGTCGGGCCTGGGAGTTTACACATATAAGGGCAGGGCGGTAGGCGTTCAGCCCCGATCTCTGCTTCATCTGGATGACTCAGCCTGTCTGCTGTGCCAGCAGGATCAGCATATCCACATGCTGTAAAGATCAGTGGGACCATGTGGGATTTTGTGCACTGTGATGCCCTCAGATGTGACTAGGGCCTTCTTGCTCCCCTGGGTCCATGCCCTGGCTGTGATTGGCCAGTGACTACTCATCTCATATAAGGGGTTGTGGCAGCTGTGCTCATAAGTCATGTCCTCATATCATTACCCATAAGTCATTGCTCTATTGCAGATATGCAGTGTGTACTTTTTCCCTTGTCCTGTCCAAGTTGAAAGATCAGATGTTTAAATGAGTAATATAATGCAGCCTAAAAACAGAACAGAGCAGCTCCTGATTGTGGGCATTGTTCCTAAAGCTGGTGTTTGTTTGCTATAGGTATCATTCTGAACTGCAACAGCAGCATGTGGGGAGTATATACAGGTAGTAGTTCTGAAACAAATTAGGCATTTATTTCTAGCTCATGGCTAGCAGCATTGGCTAATTTTCTATCAATAGTGGCACCAGTTATTTGTTATTGTTAAGAGCTCAACATGCTCATAAGTGCAAGAGCTTAATGTGCTCATAAGTGCAAGAGCTAGTTTGCTAGAGCTAACTAGGAATTAACTAGCTAGCCAGAGCCAATTGGGCACATTGAAAAGGAACTACGGACTGATAAGTACTGAGAAAGATCTAATTACTGTAGTTACTTGCATGTATCCCAGCGATGTACAGTGTAGATGCAAAAGAGTGTTGGTCTCAGACACTGGGATGGCTGGCCTTCTTGGTGGTCCGTTAGGTTTGCTTGGCTGCAGCCCCTGCCGTGTGTGAACGCATGGCAGTATGTGATATGTAGCTGGCGTGCCCTGGACGCATGCAGCTGTATAGGGTGCGTAACATTGATTCACTCAGATTGTCATCCCTTTATGTTTGTGCCTGTGCTGGAGTGTGTATGCCTCGCACATGTTGAACTGTTGATGTGTGTGACTCCATTCACGCCTCTGTGGGGATCTGTGTAAAAATAAGTCTCTACGTGTCTCTGTGTGCACTCTTGTGTGTGTGTGTGTGTGTGTGTGTGTGTGTGTGTGTGTGTGTGTGTGTGTGTGTGTGTGTGTGTGTGGGTTCGTGTGAGAGAGAGAGCGAGAGAAAGAAAATGCAGAGAGAAAGAGAGTGACAGACAGAGTGGCACCTTTGTAAATTGGTATGTAAATTTATATGCATGTAATTTGCAACATCTACATGCATGTGACTGAATTAATACATTTTTCAGTGTCATCTCTTACTCTGTGTGTGTGTGTGTGTGTGTGTGTGTGTGTGTGTGTGTGTGTGTGTGTGTGTGTGTGTGTGTGTGTGTGTGTGTGTGTGAGTGAGTGTATGAGAGAGAGAGTGTGTTTCAGTTTGGGAATGCATACAGCTAGTGTGTCAGTATGTGCTGATCTATGTGTGTATGTGTGTTTCAGGGTACGCTAAAAGTGTGTATTTTGTGTGTGTGCGTGTATGTATCTGTGTTTGTGTGTAAGTATGTATCTGTGTGTGTGTGTGTGTGTGTGTTTGTACATGCGTTTATCGCAGTCTGCTGTCTGTGTAGTTAATCCTCAGATCATCCTCCATTCATCCTCTCATCCTCCTCACTTACAGCGTAATCCTGTGGTCCCGCGCTCCCTCTCCACATCTCTTCATCCCTTTATCTCTATCCCCTTATCTCTGCCTCTCACTCCCTCAGCCTTTTCCCCTCTTTCCTGCTTCACAGGAGACAGGGACACAAGGTGTGTGTGCTCTTTGCAGGAGACAGCACCATGAGGTGTGTGGTCTTCATAGGTGATAGGCACAGAAGGTGTGTGTGCTTTTACATATCTGGCTATCAGACACAGGGGCAGATAAATAATGGCTGTATGAAAGGAATCTGATTCCTGGGTGCTGGTGCAGTCGTTTCATGACACATCAAAAGCGCTGCATCACAGGCCGGATGTGCAGAGTCCCGGGGTGCTGTGTGGAAATGGCAGCTCAGAGATTCGGCAAATGGAAATTAGGCAGAGTGGGGGGAGGACGACCCCCTCCTTTTCCCTTCAAACCCCCCCCAGGTGAATTGGCTGTGGAGTTGGGCAGGCTTAGGATCTTTGGAGATCAAACTCCAGTTCCCCACGAGCTGCAGGCGAAAGCGTTGAGCTGGATGGATGCTCCCCCCCGAGGGGTCTGTTGCAGCCGTGTTTCTCTCACGCTCTTTAAAGGGGGGGACGTGGAGCCAGCAGGAGAGCGTTGTTTAATGCATAAACTAGTCGAGGCACCATCCCCCCCAACCCTCAGGGGATGGTTGTGTTATGGCTTGCAAGCGAGCGATTATCTGCTCTCCGCTCCTGGCGAACGCCGCCTGCTTGCCAACCTGGCTGGGGCGGGCGGAGGGGAAGGAGGGGAGGTTTGGAGGTGGGATGGGACGTACAAGCTAAAAAAGAGGAAGGGATAGGAGAGCACAGGTTCAGGAAGCGAGGCAGGGAGGGAGAGAGTGAGTCAGGAAGGCAGACGTAGGAAACGGCAGATGTAGAGAACGGAGAGGGGAATTCGAATCAGTGAGAGAAGTGGATGTGTGGCGAGAACTGACGGCCCCACTGACGGGGGGAGAGGACCCAGTCGGCCTTTAGGAACACCATCCTTGTACAATGATGGGCCTGTACTACCCTGTGGTGTTTTCGGTGAGTGCATGTCTTGGCTGTATTGAACTGCTGAAGCCCTGGCTTTACAGGGAAGCAGCGAGTGCCTCTCTCTCTCTCCCTCGCTTCCTAAACCTGCAAGAGGAGTCCTGGCTGGATGCTCTGATGGATTGGAGCCCTGTCTCCATGCATCTGTGTGTGTTCGTCTGTGCACATCAATTTTTCATGAACCCCACTTTGTTTTCAGGAGGTGCCAATGGCTGGGGCCTTTGCCCTTGGGTATACCTGGTGCCTGCACTAATTTTTAATCATTTGCTCTGTGCAGGTAACCCAGCCGTGATGAGTCTCACCCACGGTCACTGTGCAGATCACAGTGCAGTCGTTTGTATTGGCTGTGACTTGCACTTGTGTGAAAATCTGCACACATTACCACATGCCTTCAAGTGAGGTGGACCGAATGAAGACTTAGGGTTTAATCCTGTGCGTTTGTAACAGCTACAATGAAAGCAAATGTTTTAGACAATAACTGAAATGTGCTGTTTGCCAACAAATGGCACGGGGCCTGGTGGGCCACGGTGTCCGGACTAAACTGGGATATTAGCTGTAAACTGGGAAACTGGGGGAGAGAGGGCTGGAATGGAGGGGGTAGGAGGGGTGAAGGCGTTCTTTTATGGCCCAGCTGTCTTTGTAATTCAGTCTGTTCTTTGAGCGAAGGAGACAGGTGTTGTGAAACAGATGTCTCTGTCTCCTCTCAATCACTAACCGCTCTCACACTCTCCTGGCTGCAAGGATGGCTGTAATGTGGACTTCAGTGGCATACACTGAATTTATCCCCTACTTTCTCAAATTATTATTAATTTCATTCTTAGCTTGGAACTACACTACACTTTTCTTTCTGTCTCTTTCCCTCCCTGTCTCTCTCCCCTTCTCTTTCTCTGTTCTCCCTCAGGTCTGAGCAGCTGTTATCTAAATATTTTTTTTTCTGGAAGAGCCGGGTAGGAGGGGGGGGGGGGATGGGCTGAGAGAAAGGGATCAGGGGCAAAGTGTGAATGGGTTTTAAAGGTGACATCAACCTGACTGTCCCTTCCCTCCTGAAGGGGAGAAAAAGAAGCAGAGCGGATATTTAGCATGACCCCTGAGCTCCCGTAACCCATTGCTAAAACTGTCCTTTTCACCGGTGTAATCAGAGGAAGCCGAATGCATGCGCCAGAGAAAGTAAAAAGCATTTACCTTTCATCAGACGGGCTGACTGGCGGGGATCGGCTGGGACTGGCAGAAGGGTAGCGCTAAGTGCATGGGAGAAGCGTGCCATTAAAATACTCGATGCATGAATTCGCTGCTGTTGAGCTGCTGAAAGCAGACATTGAGTGCATTGAAAGGGAGGGAGGGAAGGAGGGGTGCTCGAAGTATTTGCAGAGCCACACCCGAGCTTGTGGCCTAGGGGCTGGGAGAGACACTCTACCTGCTGCACAACAGCACCAGTGGAGGAGGCCGCCTGCACCCGCCAAAACGCGCTTGCACGCCATGCTGAGATCCGTGCTTGAGCCACAGTAGGACAACAGATGTCACGCACAGCACCTGTGCGCCTGTGCACAACCCTGTTGACACTGGTTGCGGTTTCCCGCCCCCCCCTCCTGTGTCCGGCCAACTTGGCTGTCCCCTCCCTCCCTTTACACATCGAGGTAGAGGTCACAGTATCCGAGTTAAATGCCCTGTATCGATCTTTTCCTGCCCCTTAAAAGGTTTGTTGTGCTGTGCAGTGGTAATTGTGTCAATGCTTGTCTGTCATCCTTGTCCAGGGGAGTTTCACATGCCTAACAAGTTTCTTGCAAATTGTGCAACATTTGCTTTCCCTCTGGAGGAGGGCTGATTAGTTGGTATGGTCAGTGTCCTTGTAGTTAGAGCAGGCATTCACTGGAGGCTTAGTGTAGATGTCGAAACAAGAAATACGGCGGTGCGACTGCCGCTGTAGTTTTGTGCAAATAGAGAACGATCTGCGATGACATTCTGTTTGGAAAGGACTCAGTGTTTGTAGACGTGGAGAAACGCTGGTACGTTTGCTTTAAGAATCACCATGTGCAACTTTGCCTGCGGGCGCTTGAAGTATGTGGGCCAATTAGCGTTGTTCTTAACTCGCAGCGACAAAAAGAGGGGGGGGGAAACAGTGGTAGGTTTCATTGGTTTATGACGGCGTGGGCGTGGCGGGACTCAACACACCGGCGACCTTACAAGGAGGGGGGTAGGCGGAGACACGGTCACGAATGATTGACAGCGGAGGGCCACGACTGTAACTGGCGGTGGCTTTGATTGGCGCCGAGGGGGCGGGACTTTGGTAAAAATGCACGTCTGGTTTCTTTCAAGCGAGAATGAGTCAAGAAGGGGAGGGAGAGGAGCGAGAGGAGAGGAGGGAAGATAAGACGTCTTTTTGGCCACCGCAGAAAAAAAGAGGAGAAAGAACGGATTGGGGAAGGAAGGGGAAAGAGAACAAAACACTTTCGGGAGCAGTAGTTAGCCAGCTTGTTTTTATCATGATTTTGACTCGGCTACGTTGTAGCTAGCTCGCTAACAGCCAACTGTACACGCGTGTTATTTGATGTAGGGTCAAGTGGTTTGTGAGACGCAAACGGTTAGCAGCAAACACGCAGCAGATAAACAAAAGGACAGAGGCTTAAAACGCAATGCACATGTAGCCACTGCTTATATACAACACGTGTAGACTTAGACTCGTTCTAACAGACGCGCGTAACATTAAACACCTGGGCTCTCGCGCGACCCTTCCTGCCCCACGCCCATTTGGTGCATGGAAAATCAAATGGTGCCTCAGGTAACACCGTCCAGCCGCCGTCTTGGTGGAGGGTGGGAGGAGGGAAAGCGGTAGTTTTTGCACGCTGGTAACGCGTTTTTGGACAGGGTACAGTCCTGTTGGCAGTTAAGGTGTAGAGTGGGTTGGGTACGGTTGAAGGGAATTGTATTAATTGTGTCTCGTGCACTTATCTGTGGGGTAACTACATGTGTGTGCGCGCGCGCTGATATGCACGGTTCGACATACACTCAGTGTGTTTCGCTTCCGGGCATCACAGCGGCGAATAGTTGAGTTTCATGACACCTTGAGCCATCTCCGTGTGTATCAACACATTGTGGTATTAAATCTTTTAACGTTTAACGTAGTGTAAAGTACCTAGTGTACCGTGTATAGTGGCTCACTGTTCAGTATGTCGTATTGCGCGTGTCGTTTTCAATCTGTATTTAGTTGTAAGTCGGGGTAGGCATAAAACGCCGCTGCTGTTATGTGGCGTGTTAACAAGATTCAAGAGCTACAGTGCCTGCGGTGGTATTAACGGGTCACTGAAGTTATTAGATTTATTTACAGCCGTTACCATTCGTCTCCGCTTTCGTGCAATGGCTGTAGTGTAGCATGGAGGCGGATTTGTGCGAGGCTCCTGTACAGACTGTAGCCAGTTCGTGTAGCAGGGCACTGGTTTCTTTCTTGCAATACGCCCCCCCCCCCAAAAAAAAACTCCCTGTCTGTCACTGCCTCCCTCTCTCTGTGCAAAACTGCCATTTAGGGCAGTGCTGGCCCTCTGTCACATTGTCAGGAATGCACCTTTGACGAATTGCTGTCTCCCTCTCTGATTTCTCTCTCTCCCTCTCTCTCCTTACACTTCCCCCTCTTTCCTCGTGCTGCTAAGTACGAGGCAGTTGCTTTCCACGGCAGTCAGTTTGGTGTGGAAACGCTGTAGTGTAACAAACATCCATCATGCTGCACCCCCAACCCCCACCCCCACCCCTTGTGTCTCTGACAGTGCTTTAGTCACTGTGACTCACTGGGCAGGAGACAGGCGCACCCTTTAGTGACAGCAGACTTGCCGTTGTGTGGTCACACACTTTGGGCAGGGGTAAAGCGAGAGGAACCAAAAGTCTCCTGGCAAAGATGGTTGTTAATGCAAAGGAAGTGGTATGGACCACCCAGAGAGGGAATAATTAAAAAAAAAACAAGCAAACAAAATGGGCAGGATTTGTGCTGTTCCGTCTTCACCCCTGTTCCGGTAGAGTTCCAGGAGGCTTAAAGGACACAAAGGGAGCTGGGACGGGTGCACAAAGAGCACCCGGGCTGATTTGTGTACTTAGTGTCTGTCAGTGGCTGTGACGTGCGAAAACCAGTGTTGTTAGTTTGCTGTGTTATGTATGCAGGAACCTTACAGGTCCGGACCAAGGTTGGCGCTACGCAAATAGCGGTTAAAGCAGCATGGCACAGCGGGTTTTGGAGCTAAACCTCTGACTGGGGGAGTGGGGCTGGGCCGGAGATTCATTCTCCAGGTCGCACCCCTGAGCCGCGCTTGCAGCGTTGGATGGTGGTGCATTCCCACTCACTGGTCTGGGAATGGTGTTAGCCTGGTCTGACGCTGCTGCTCATACAACTTGGATGGAGACGCTTCTGTTCTCTTGCGCTGGAAGTCACTCTGGATAAGAGCCGCTGCTAACTGAATGTAATGTAACGCAGGGTCTGCAGGCTGTGATTTCCATGCACTGAGTAACACAGTGACGTCGTCCTGCTTCTGGTGTGGCTTTCAGTATTCGGGGGGGCATCTTTGACGCACAGCGCGGACAATGGGCACACTTACGCCGCTGCTGGTTTACTACATTGCAAATGGCAGGCGAGCTTTTTCTGTGGTGGAAAGTACAGGCCTTGCCGCGGTTATGGGGCTGTTGGCTGGTTTTATTGCTCTGTGACCCGGCTGTGATGGTGATTAAAAGATGCCCGGTGGCTGGGAGTCGCTTTGCACTGGCTTGTTAAAGGGAATCCCATCCCCCTCCTGCCAACCCCTGTCCTGTGCTGGGCCTGCTCAACTGTCCTGCACCTCCCCCTACCCCCACTCCCCACCCTCACCGTTACCCTTTTTGTGTGTCTGGGTGAAGTGTGACAGGCTGTGTGACCAGGGAAGCCTCCTGAACTGTAACCCAGAGAATGGCTGCCATCTGGACTTGTCCGTTTTGGAAAGATCAATGCTCACCCAGAACCTGCGGTGATTGTTTTTCTTAAAGACCCCCCAAGAGTTCAAGGAAAATATCTTTCATCATTACTGGTGACCGTGGGCCTGAGTTCGCCTCCGCCTCACATGAAGGGGCGTCGGTGAGGGGGGAGGCTCGATCCCCATGGTACCTTAACTCGTAGCCCAGAAGTATGCGCCTTGCTTATAGCCCCAGAGTATGCGGTATGTGCACATGAGTTGTGTAGTGATGTGTGTATCAAATTTTCAGACCTTCAATAATAGATGGAGCTGCTGTGAATATTTCATGTCAGACTGACTATAACCCTGCTGCTGTCATAGGAGTATATAGAGAGAGAGGGAGAGAAGAGTGATATGCGGTCGGGTGTGTTTGAGCCCCCTTCCCCCCCTCCCAGCGGGACTGTTTTCAGGCACAACAGTGAACTTTACCGTACCCCCCACCCCTGTCCCATGTGGTGGGGCCAGCTGGAGATCATGTTACACTGACCCCCCCCCTCTTTCTTCTTCCCCGTTTCACGCAGGGCTCTCAAGAATCAACAGGGGGTCAGGAGGGCCTGGTGCCCCAGGCCTTCTCCGCTTACCCACCCCCGCCCCCTCCTCAGAACGGCCTGGGGTCGGAATTCGGAGGCAGCCTGTTTGGTGCAGGGGCGCAGGGCCCCACGGAGGCCGGCGCTGGGGCGAATGGCTCGGCCAGTGCCCCCGCCAGTCTCGGCACCCAGGTGAGTGATGCTCGCCCCTGCTCGTCCAGCGTCCTGCCATTTCCTCAAGGTCCATGCCTCCTCTTCAGAGGACTGTTAGGACTGAAGCGCTTCGCCCAGACGGAGTGTTAATGCTCTATGAACCTGTATGTCAACCTCTTTTCTGATACTCTCTCTCTCCTGCTTTCTCTGTTCCCTTTTCCTCCTCACCCTCCTCTCCCTCTCCTTCTTTCTCTCTCTCTCCCTCCCCCTTTTCTCCTCTCCTCTCTCCCTCCCTCCCCTCCTCTTTCTGTCTCCCTCTCCTCTCTGCCCTCACTTTCTCTCTCACTCTGTTTCCCTCTCCTTGTCTCTCAGCAGTCAGACGGCGGCTCACAGGTGGAAGGTGGCAGTCAGTGTGGTGCCGGGGTGAGCGGAGGTGTGGCGGGTGGAGTCGGAGGGGGCGACCCCTCAGAAGCCAAAGGGACCCCCAAGCGCCTGCACGTCTCCAACATCCCCTTCCGATTCCGGGACCCCGACCTTAGGCAGATGTTTGGGGTAGGTCCCTGTCTCATCTAAGAATCTGCATTTTTTTCCTCCTTTTTGGGGTAGATCATTGGGATGGTCTGTGTAACATGCCTGCCTTTTTTGCAGAGAGTGGTAGCTGAGAGACAGGGAGAAATAGTCAGACTTAAAAGTGAGAGAGGGCGGACTAGTAGAAAGGGATAAGAAAGAAAGGAATGGAAGGAAAGAGAAGGCGGGTGAGACAACACAAGCAGGTTGGTTTTCTGTGACAATACTGCCCCCCAGTGTACCAAGTGTGTGTTGCAGTTGCTGCTGTTTCTCTGTATGGAAGTATGTGTGTAAACAGATCCTCATTCTAGTCTACTCAGCCACTTGTACACAATTAACTTGGTCAAGGTACTGTTTGTGCTTGTTTCACAGGGTACAAGATAATAGAAATTCATTTTTTACATCAGTGCAATGTGTTTTTCTTCACGCTCTTATCTTGTGTTTTTCATGCTCTTTTTAGCAATTTGGAAAAATCCTGGACGTTGAGATCATATTCAATGAGAGGGGGTCGAAGGTGAGTGATGGCAGGTGGCGGGTCACATGCGGAGAGCACTCTTGGGGGGGTTCCAGCAAGAGCATTAACCAGCCAGGTCGAGGAGTACTGCAGCTGATTGTGTGGTGCTAGCAGAAGTTGGCACAGTAGTCCCAACGGAAAATCTGTGAAGAATTGATATTCTCTGAAGTCATAGAGTACAGGCGGACTTGCAGAGTGTATATGTTATCTGTTGATACTGCTAGATGTATTTACTGAAGCTTAAAATCGCTCATCTTATGCTGTCAGGCCAGCTTCACTCCCTCTGGGCAGGTCCCCTGTGGGGTCAGTGCTCCTTTGTTCTGGGATAAGGTATAAAAATGGCACTGTACGTGTAGGTTTCAGAGGGGGGCCCAAGTGGTGTTTCCAAGAAAGACAACATCACAAAAACAGAAGGGTGTCGAGGTCCTCCCAGGGTGAGGAAATGTCCTCTGTTGAAGGGTGGGTTAGACCCAGTGCCACTGAGTGAAACGGGACCTGACTGCACCCACAGAGTAGCAGCGGGAGCACGACAGCACAGAGTGGGGGGGGTAGAGAACTGCATGCCTGAAACAGCACAGTAAGCAATTTAGCACACCTTTGCTGAGAACACATGCTGTGTGCTACTCTGTTTAAGCTAATACTAATAGGAGCAATAGTACATTTTGTATATAAAAAGCTTCCTTCAGGCCCCAGGTGCTGTACAGGCATTCAGAAATTAGAAATAAGCTGGAAACTCAAGAACTAAAGTACAGAGCTAGCAGGTATACATCAGGGCTCCAGACTGTGATCATTTAGTTGCATTTTGGAGACAGTGCGACTAAATTTTATAACTAGGCGCACCAGTGCGACTTGCTAATATGCCTGCATATGCGACCATTTTCTTATAGTGTGCGAGTTAAAATTTCACGTGGTCACACTTGTGCGAGTGCATGATGATCATTAGGCTGTTTTGGTGCCCCTCCAGCACAGGTACTGCGTTAGCCATTGATGTAAAGATTGACAGTGACTCGAGACTTGATATTGACAAAATATTTTAATCTGAACATTAAGTTTCCCTCGTACTGCAACCACGGGTACTGCCTTAGCCATTATGGCTGAAAGTAGGCCTAGTACTTTTTCCTTCTTCACTGGCTCAGTTGGTCGCTCCCTACCTGCACTTTCCCTGCCTGTACACACGCACCAGTGGTTTAGTCTACGTGATGCGCAGGTCTACGCCGTATACCCACTAAGAAAGCTCCAGGATTTCCGTATACCCACTTAAAAATGTGCAAGGATACGTATCAACATAGTTTTGTGACAGAATCTTCACATGAGCTAATTGTTTTCACAAACACTGGATTGGGAGACGGCAAACTGTGCGAACGTCACCGAATATGGAAAAAAAAAACTTTCATATTGTCCAATAAGACAGCCCTCCCCCCATCCCCCCACCCCACTCACCCTGAGCAGCAACGAGCACATTTCAGAAGCTAGAGTGCGTACACATGCGACCGCTGCAGCTGTGTGATTTCAGGATATTAAAATAAAATTTGGATATTGAAATAAAGTTAAATGAAATGAAACGAAATGAAATGAAACGAAAACAAGTAACACTCTTGTAATTTATAAAAGCACACCATCAAAAGCCAGAATCTTAAGTTTCTGTTCCTGGCAGACTGGCACCTGAGATTGCAGAAAAGGAGCCTGATAACATTACAACTGGTAGGGCCTAAGTGAAAATCTCATACAGATTAACATTAGCTGATTAGCTAGTAAATGTTACTCTAACAGCAGGGAATGTGCGATATGTGTATTGAATTACATTTGCTGCCATGTGTAGTATGTGCCTGAAGTTAGCTAGTGAGCAGTGGTTTTCATAGTTTTAACCACGCAATCTAGCTGTCTAGCTAACTAAATTGGCTAGCTAGGCAACAAGTAGCTAAGTTAGCAGAGTAGCAGTATCTCCCTCTTCTTCCCCCGTGTTCGCCCAACCTTCCTCTTTCAGGCTACTAAACATCACCATAAGAAAACGTAGCTAGATAGATACATAATCAAATGATGGTGCTCAGAGATGAAAGGCTTTGGGATGCCTGGTTATCATCAGTCTTGCATGTGATATTGATACGGGTGGATGAAGTAGGGAACTTTGTTTTAGTGAAAGTATAA
Source organism: Megalops atlanticus (assembly GCA_019176425.1). Lineage (NCBI taxonomy): Eukaryota > Metazoa > Chordata > Actinopteri > Elopiformes > Megalopidae > Megalops > Megalops atlanticus. Next base: position 3,947,209 of record CM032893.1, read on the forward strand.
CTACTCAGATATACGCTGTATGCTGGTAAATGCAAAAGTAGCTTACTTAATTTCAAGGTGTAGTTAAGTTGAAGTAGGTACTAAGTATGATTGTTACCCACTGTGTTTGATATAGCTATGATTTTTTTTATTGTTAGGAGGCATTCAATGCACAAGCCTTTGAACTGTGAATGTTAGTGGTCAGGTGGTTAAATGCGGACTTTAAAGGTGCACTCCGCGATTCTAATCACTTTTTGTCAAATTCAGCGAATTTCTCCTCACGGTCCTCTAGCTGTCTGTTCTGTAGGCCTATGTGTGCTCAAAAAAACTCTGGTGTTCCTATACAGTTCTGCCATCACTCTGCCATGGATGCAAGGAGGCAAAGCAAAGTGAAGATGCCAGAGTACAAACACATCTGGAAAGCTTTGTAGTGTGGATACCCCCTTACCCCACCCCCACAGACACTATGCTACTTTAAACATGTAATGTTTCTTGAAATAAATAGATTTCATCCTCTGAAAATACATACCCAGTCCTTTGGAATGGCCTCAATTGTGTGTGAATGCATGTACAGTATGCATTGCTGATTATGGTGGTGGTTATGGGGTTGTTGGGTGTTGCGCTGGGGTGTGCGTGAAAGGAGGGGGTGGGGGGGGGAATCATCACATTATACCCCCTACTGCAAAGTAGACTACACCACTGACGCGCGCTGATGATGGAATGCGTGAAACAATCCATTTAGCTGTTACCGTGTTCCAAAGATGGAAGCGGTCTACAGCTGATTATTATAACCTTTTCGCTGGTAACTTATTTCATGCTATGTAGTGCGCGTTACATTACATGGTTCGTTATGTTTTCATTAGCGTTATTTAGCTTGTCATAGTTTTCACCGCCGCATTTGCCATATTTTGTAATGTTAAATTGCTGTTTCCTCAAAGCTAGAATTAGCTAGAATTTTTCCAATCTCGTGTTCTAATCGCACCGGTTTTAGCATACACGCTAAACGGCTAATCACACCGGTGTGACAGTACGCGCGAAAGGGTTAAAAAACAAAATGAGGAGAGAGAGACTCAGACACAACTGATGAGAGTGCAGGCTGCAGGGAGAGTGCAGGTGCAGGCAATGAGAGACCGACTGTGCCAGTGAAGAAAAAGTACTACTTTCAACCACAATGGCTAACGCAGTACCCGTGGTTGCGGTACAAGGGAAACTTAATGTTCAGATTAAAATATTTTGTGAATGTCAAGTCTTGAGTCGCTGTCAATCTTTACATCAGTGCAAAACTAGGGTATGCAAATTAAGACAACTATTCATCAGCATGCAAGGCCATTGATTAATACCATGCTGTACCAAAAAAAGGGTGTGACCAAATCATGTGCTGGTGCGACCAACTGAGAAAGTTGGTAGCACCAGTGCTACCAGTGGAAAACTTAGCCTGGAGCCCTGTACATGCACATATAATTTGAGGTGATGGGTGATGCACATAGTATTCTGGAATTATTTGTAAGTGTATTTGCCATGGCTAAATGTTGTTGTTGCTTTAGGACTGGTGCATTACTACCCCAAAAAAACTGCCTTTAAAACGAGTTAATGGGGGCAAGAAAGTGGTAAGTGAAAGTATTACCCACCCTGGCACTAAGAGTGATGCAGTACCATCATGTGGGTCTTAACTACACCAGAGTAAAGGACTTGGCAAGAAGCTATATGCACACTTTTGTGTTTAATTAAGCTGTGAACTTGGGCTTTGTGTAGTCATTATTTTGGTTGTATTCCAATCCTGAAGGTTGTGCTTGTGTAATACACAGGCTCACTCTAATATTGTTTTTTGTGTCTTCTCAACCCCAAACTCCTCTGTCTCCTCTGCTTCTCCCCTCTTGCCTTCCACTGTCTTCTCTCCTTTTCCTCTTCTTTCTGTCCCGCTTGTCTCCTTCCATCCATATCTCTTCTCCTTCTTTCCTTCTGTTCTTTGCTCTCCACCTCCTCTTTCTTCCTTCATAACCCTTCCCCATTTTCTCTCTCATCCACCCCCAAATACCATCCTCTTCTCCCTTAACCTCTCCCCCCTTCTCCCTATCCCTACCTTTCTTCTGGCCTAACCAATCCTCCTTTCTTCCCAAACCCCTTCCGCCCTTCTCACCGAACCTACCTTTTCCTCCCCAATTTTTCCTCTCCTCTCCCCTAACCCTTAACCCCTCCTCTTTTCTCCCTTAACCCCTCACTCACTCTGCTCTCTGCCTCCTCTCCCCCAGGGCTTTGGCTTTGTGACGTTCGAGACGAGTGCAGACGCCGAGAAGGCCAGGGAGCGACTCCACGGTACCCTGGTAGAGGGACGCAAGATCGAGGTGATTGTTTTTCCCTGGCTCTGTCCACTGCTGTTTCCTTTGCCCTGTGCACTGATCTGACATGTTTTACCCCTCTGTGTTCTACACTGGTTCTGCTGGATTGCAGTCATCTCAGTTCCTTTATCAATTTTTTTTAGTTTTGTTTTGGGCTTTTTGGCCACGCTGTTTTGCCGTAGGAACACAAGGCATGCTGGGACGTTCAGTGCATCATAGAGGCGCATGTACTGTTTTTGCACAATTTCTCATGTTTTTTTCTTTGTTTTTAAACTACTGTATTTCTCCCTCACTTGTCGCTGGCAGGTGCTTGAGGAGCAGGGCATGATGGGAAATGTTGTTTGGAATAGGTGGTGCATGGCAAGCTGCACACTGGTGCTGGTTTTGAGATGTTTCACTCGTAGCGTGTTTGCTGTAGTTTTTTGCTGTCTTTTTCTGTGTGCTGTCAGACTGGAGTAACAAGCTGTAGACTCCCAGCATGGCATGCCGAAGAGACCAAGTGACAGTGCATGTGTTCCCAACCTGATAAAAAGCCAGTCTCCACTTTGCTGTTGCACCTTAATGACCGATGTGATTGGTTCGGTCAAGGTCCCACCCGCAGTGGAAATGATGCATGCTTTTCAGAGTGTGGTCCATCACCCTCTTAATTTCTTGCGTTCTCCCTGGGGCTGTGACACTCACTAGTACTGCAAGCAAAGCGATGCGCCGGTGAATCACAGTTCTGCATGGGCTCTTAGGTGTGGTAGTCTGTCCAGTAGCGTTGTTTGACTACAGTTCTTCTGCATGGGTGTGGCTGCTCCATGCATCATAATTTTGCAGCGACTTGAAGACCCAACGGTGCGTTGCACTGACAAGAAAAGGTGGCTGTTCACTGCATCCTAAACACCCCCTTTATGATCCTGGACCAGCGCTTAGCACGTCATGCAACATCCTCACTTGCTGGCCGCTGTGCTGGGATCGGTAATTAGCGAGGGAGTGGTTTGGGATGTGGCCACAGCCTTTGACAATAGAGCAAATAAAAAGTCGTGATTGACAGGGCTTAGATTTAATAAATCTGCACCAGTATGTTTAAATAAATCTCAATGTCCATCAACCCTCAGGGGTCATCATCACTGTTGCCTTTGACTGCTCAGCCTATTTGATTTCTGCATGGTTTAATACCTTCAGTCACATAAGGATAGAAATCCAAGCTAATCTTGCAAAGGTCACCATTGGTTGCATTGTACCACTACTGCATGGGAAATATAGTTCCTTCACTTTGTGTATAACCACTGTGTTACTGCATGGGTAAGGTAGTTTTGGTCCAGTGTATATAGTATTCTGATTCTGCATGGGTCAGTGATGGTGCCATAGGTTTGTCTGTAAGCAGTTAGTGCATGAGGCAAATTCACTCCCGTATGCTATGACCATAACAGCTGTGCAGTGGTCACTCTTTCAAGGGAATGTAGTAGAAAGTGAACAGTTTCTGAAGCGGTGGTATCTGTAAATTTATTTTTATGGACAGTGTCTTTAAACAGCATTTGTTGCTGGCTTACAGAATGCCCCTAAGAAACTCTAAAGACTCCTCCTGATCAGAGTTAGACATGCTGAAATTTAATTGAATAAATGAAGTGTGATAATTTGGCTGTAGAGTGAGATACATTTAGCTGTAATTCTTTACACACACTAGTGCAGCTCATTCCTGGTCCTGGAGGTCCAGTGTGTCTGCAGGCTGTCTCCCCAGTCAGGTGAACTCCGCTAATCACGGTCCTACTCAAAGTGGATTTTCTTTCCTCCTCGGTTTCGAAGGTGTAAAATGATGGCCCTCCAGAGCTGGAGTTCCGTAGCTCTGACGTAAGCTTTTAAATTTGAGCTCTTTGCAGGATTTCTATTTGCAGACTTGCTCCTCTGAGGGATGACAATTTTTTATCACCATTATTGGACCTAAAAAAACTCCCCAGCAATTCTTTTAGAATTGTGAATCACAGAAAAAAAAAACCCTGTTTTGAAGAAGCCATCTACAAGTGCTTTCCCTCCAGGTCCGTACCTCTGGTTTTCAGCATTGCAGGGGCTGGGGGTTGGAGGCGGGCAGATGCTTTCAGCGCCACTCTGTTCCCCTGATCGCATTCTGTTAATGCATGGGATCATTGCTTGCCCCAGCATGCACACGCATGCAACGGGAGCAATCTAATCTGCTTTTTACCACGTTTTTAGTCAGGGATGAGTCTTCTTCTCGGGGGTCCATGTCTGCTTCAGCAGTGTAACTCCCCAAAAGTTTTGGCCAAGGACCTCTGCCTCTCACTTGGCAATCTTGGCTCACAAAAGCGCAGATCAGCTTTTAATACCTGATAGAAACGATGTCACCATTAAAAGCCATCTGTGGCTCTTTTTGACAAGAGCGGCTTGTTTCATAGCCTTCGTCTAAGGGGTTTGTATGTAATTGGAGCTTGATCTAATTTGAAGTTTTCTGTAAAAAAAAAGTCTTAATTAAACCCTCTAAGGGCAAGTTGCAAGCTCATGACGTGTCAAGGGGCTCCTCACAAGTCTGACTGACGTGGCTCTTAGGTGTGGTAACAGCCACCCTAGGTCCATTTTTGAAGATGCAGCTAGTAAACCAGTGTGGCCTCAGTCACACAGGCTGATGGGAAGGCATTGCATGTGATGTGTTTTCAGTTGTCGATTTAGCCTAAGGTGGTCAGATTGTCAGCTAAAAGGCAGGCATCAGTCTGGTTTAAAGTAACCCAGCTGAAAGAAATCGTTGGTCCACTAAGCCGATTTTAATCGCTCTATTGTAGTGTGAAGGCATGAGACTTTGCAGCTCTCCTCTGTCCTAGATGGTGGGGTTCCACCTGTGCATGGATTTAGTGTTGAGTCATCCTGTTCTGTTCCACTATAGGTTGCTCTTATCTGTAGAGGCCTCTGTACTTTCCCTCTCAGTTGTGAAAGGTCATTTCCTTTTTAAGGGGCCACTTAAAGATGCGTTTCATACAGTGGTCACCAGTTTCCCAATACTAATTCGCTGATCTTTACCCCATGTGGATTGGCTGAATTAATGAGCCTAATCAATTGGACACCTGTCTAGGTCACTTAAACATCAATGAATCCACGCTGTATTGATCCAGTTCACTTGATCCCAGAGAACCAGTCCCATTTTTCTGGACTGAACAGGGAGGTTAAGCTCAAAGCTCAAGCACACAGACCCTGTGAGAGTGCCGGTACTGCATGTGGTAGAGCTGTAGAGAGAATGGCACTGGCAGTGTATCAGTGTGTGGGAACTGCATGCGGTGGTATGCGTGTCTGTGTGTGTATGTATGAGTGTACGTGTGAGTGGTGCTGCACTCAGACTGCGTTTCTGTTGTACTGACCGGCCTGCGTCGCCCACGCCGTTCTGCATGGCGGACTGAAATGGAGAAATGCAACTGGTCGATGAGTTGTTGTGCAGGGAAAGATGTCACAGCCTCCATTGTCAATGAAGACCACTTGTCTTTATTGCATTTACTCTTTGATTGTGTTCCACATTTGGCATCTAAAAGTTGAGATGTGGGGTGACGCTCCATTTAGTGTGATTAAATCTGGCATTGCTTTACCTTATTCAAAAAATAATCTTTATGTCGGACACTTGAAATAATGAATGAAATTGTTTTAATGTGCCGGAGCTTAAAGCGGCATCTAAGGATCCCTTTGAATGGAAGGCTGTCCCTTCTTTCCTCTGTGTCTTTGCTTTGAGGCTGGACTGTGTGCAAGTTCATTAACTTAACGCTTGGAGTTTGGCTTCTGTCATGGTCCCGTTATATTCTCTGCATGACTGTCATTTACAAAAGGAAAAGCTGAGTTCATCCTTATATTGGTTTGCCTATGGGCGTGCGCGTGTGTGCGTGTATGCGTGAGAGAGAGAGAGAGAGAGAAAGAAAGAGGGAGAGGGGGCTTTTTGTTTGCTTTCCACTCCTCTCTTGCTTTCTTTATCTCTAAAGGCTTTCAGCCTGCTCCATCTCTATCTCTCCCTCTCCTCCTCTCTCCCTCCCTCCCCCTATCCATGCCAGTCCAGTGTGTCATGTGTGCGTGTGTATATATATATACATATATATGTATATATACATACATATAAAAATATAAACATAAAAATATAAGATCCCTGGAATGTCTGGCCCTTGGTGTCCCTCCCTTGTTTCTGTTGTGAAATTGGGCCCTCCCATCCCGCCTTCATCTGTCTGTGTCTGTTTGCACATGCCCGTGTTTCCCTTAAGGCTTTGGTTACCTTCCGGATGTCATGTCTTTTCCACTTCTGTCCCTGTCTCCCTCATCCCTCTCTCTCTTTCATCCCTCTCTCTCCCTCTCTCTTGTCTTTTTTCCTGGTTTTGTTTGTTACATCATTTAGCATTATAAACAAAGTGAATGGATACGGAGTAATTCAAAACAGATTGTTAGGTCTTCCCTCCCCTCTCCACTCTCTCTCTGTCCATCTCTCCATCCTCTCTGTACCTCTCTTGTTTTCTTGCTTCTAGGCTGCCCAAAAAACAGTGCTGTTGAGTTTACAGCTCAGGCCTACTTGCTTACTGCAATGGTCACATGGAAAACATAATTCTGTGAACAGATATTGCCTCTGGTCTTGACAAACAAGACATTGTTAATGGCTATAGTGATAGCATTGAACCAATACTATAATCCTACCACTGGTGCTCTCAAGGAATTCTTTTGTAGCATATATATCTGTTGATACTAGGGGTGTAACGATATATTGAATTTCGCGATATTGTCATAAAAAAATGTCTCAATACCGTCATGGGACTGTGACGGTATCTACCAGGATATTACATGGTTATTTCGCTAGTATAGCTGTGTTCTAATATCTCTCCTTCTTGAAAATTGTATTGTTTTTGTTTTGCAATTGTACCGGGGCGGTTTGTTCCTTAGGGCGATTGGGCGATGCACCACCAAAGGGGGAAAGGGAGGGAATTTTTCTATCACATTCTACCACAGTGTTATGCTAGCTGTGACTGTTCTAGACAGTTTGTCCTGCCTCTGAATATCATAGTCCAATCAGCGTCAAGTCGTGTTCCGTGGAGTTCCGCTCCTTTCGGCCAATTTCAGTCTGGTTGAAAATCGCCCAGATCGCTCTGATAGACTCTCATGTTAAGGCATTTTTTTTCAAACTGCAGGCACTGCAATGCAATCTATATGAGTTCCGGGTGGGCTTGCACTAACATACTTCGTCATACGTAACCTGGTGTAGGGATTGCCGGGGTAGCCAGCGATCTTGTCACATTCTAGGTCAACATGGCTAATGTTACCTCAACTCAGAGCAACTCGATCGTGTCAAGAGAAATACCGTCGTAGTAATTGGGATAAATTGGCAACTAAAGAATTAGGACCACCCAGACCAAATTTAAACATCAAGCAAGTATCTACAAAGTGGGGGAAATCGTATAACTGGGGATTTTCACGGAGCTGGTATGAGTGGAAACATGGCTAGCAGTCTGCGATATAGCTAATGCTTTGTTTTCAATGTGGCAATGTCAAGTTAGCTAGCTGACTAATTTGCACAATGCAATGTGACTATGTCTAGTTAGCTAGCTGTTAATTCACCCATTGAACGGGGCACCTTAGCCCACAGTTGCCCCCCCCTGAGAGATTTGGCAGGAGCCACCACTGAATTGTACATAGTTCAATCATTCATTGCCAAAGACAATTCATGCTAATTTTTGCACATGCTTAGATCATGGCTGAATACTTATATTTTGTTTTATTAAAAAACGAAAGCAGAAGCACTTTAAGTTAAAAGGAAAAAATTTTATACGAATAAAAAATGCTGATTTATTATTTTATAAAGGACATTTTTTCCAAGTCATTTTTCTTCGTTTTTTAATGTCGCGATATTGTATTGTGGACTTTTTATCGCGGTATTATCGTACCGTGAGTTTTGGTATCGTTACATCCCTAGTTGATACTGATCTGTATGTATTAGTATTCTGCTATAATGCCGATTGTTATGAAAGTAAAGCGTAAGTGAACATTTTGAAGGCAGAATGAAAACTGACCTTTTCCTATCTCCAGATTAGATACTCTGAAGTTTATGAATATTAACTTAACCTTTACAAGACGTGTGAATTATATGAAGTCACTTGTGTATGTGTTTAAAGTAGTGCTTTAAGATTGTAATATTCTTAAAAAATGTGTATGTATTTTGGGCTACATAAAACTGAAGTATTTGGCGGCCGTGTGAGATTTTTTGAACAACCTGATAGTGGGCGCAGTTTATTCTGTGAACCAATCCCTTCACGCCATAGCAAACGCGTGGCAACCGGCCTGCCAAGATTTGGAGTGTTTGCACCCTACATTATGATAGTCACAATTTACATACAAATTGAAAAACAACCCCCCCCTCCCTTCTCTTGTCTTTCGCACTCTCACTATTGTGGAAGTGAACGGACGCTGTCCGTCTGTCTGTCTGTTTCCTCCTCTGTCTGTGAGCCAGTCCACCTGGAATCTCCCAGACAGCGGCTTCAACCAGCAGGGGTCTGCCACTGTGGAATCAGCGTTAATCTGTATCTGTTCAAAACACTTATGACACTGCGTTAATTTGTAATATTATTCTTTAATCTTCATTTTTTTTACTTTGATATTTTTGAGGGGGGAAGGGGTTAATTTTCTTTTTTGTTTGTTCGTTAGGTTGGTTGTTGGTTTATTTATTTGTTATATTTTTTCTGTTTCCCTGACGACTTCTATGTGTGTTGTTGTCAGTCTCCACGGTAACCACTCGCGTGTCCTCACGCTGTTTCCTCGGCAACGGTAAGTTGTGTATGTATGACATCATTGCTGACAGACCCCCACTCCCCTCTAAAAAAATACAGTGAACGCAAATAAAACTTGCTTCTTAACAACGTGGCACCAATTTTTCTCATTTCCTGTTGAATTGACCTATCAGCTGCCTGCGTTTGACTAGCTTTGTGACCAGCTAAGTGTTTATTTGAAAGGAGCAGAGCTAAAGCAGTCACATATTTCCATCTTTTTCATTTAAATCAAAGTAATTAAAGGTTGTTTCCAAAAGAAATTATGACAAATTCTTTCTGTACCACAGCACACTATATGTAATATATTCCAGGTCTTCTGTGTAGCACCAGTAACAATGACTTCACTTTGGACTTCAGCATACAGGACGCAACCATGTTATCTGGTGTGTTATGTGTAACCAGTTCAGGTTGTATAGCATGTATAAGCCCCATCATTTTCAATTCATTTTTTTTTAATCAGCGAGTTTATTTTTACAGCTGTATAAGAAGGAATTTGGAAGACAGCAGTGAGGTGCTCATTGTTCTCTTTAGTGTTGAACTGTTTATGCACTGCTCAAATGTGAGCACCAGATTTACTGCAGTTATAGTCCCACAGAACACAAGACATTCAGGGCAATTAGACCACCATGCAGTTAATTGTAGGATACCTGTATTTCAGCAAGAGAGGCCCCCTATCCTGCTTCTTAGCTTCCTCCAACACAATTTGTTCTCTATTAGGTGGACAGTCTAGCAAGTTAGCGATCCTCTAGCAACATAGTAACAGGAACCCAAACCCACAAAGGTCCAAAGCCACATGTTTGCACAGATTTCTCCAATGGCCATCGGCAAGGCCGCTCGACAGCACAGTTGAGGTAACAATTGAGCTGATGTTGAGCCCTAGTACTCTGGATCACTTGTGTAAGTGATATCCATGCCTGTCTGTGTTTGGCCTTTTTCCCTAACCATGAAGGGTGCGACACCATTTGCAGCGTAACATTTTGTAATTTCCCCTGTTTTAATGGCCTCCATGGAGGCTTTGTGTCCTTCAGCTGGTTTGCCAACAGAATTGCCCTTTCACTTGTTTTAGTGAAGACATTGATTCTGACTGCAGCCTACAGTCATTCTAACATAAGGTCAGTGAGGGCATACACAAGTCCTTTACCAGAATACTAGCAGATGATGCGGTTTACCACAAAACAGTAACCAGTCATTAGCTTAATCTAATCCTTTTGATTTTTTTTTTCCAGAGTTATTTGCATGAGAGACCGTTTGAGTGGCAGTTTGTGAAATTCCCAATTAGTTTATTTCTGGCCTTTTCTGCTATTTTTTTTGTGAAATTGATGGGGCTTTAGTACATGGTAGTGAATCTTACTGTGGAGTAGTGATGCTTACACACTCATTAGGGCTGGTGCATAGCGCTCTGTCTGATGCACTCACACGCTGGAAGATGTGATAGTGTAATGGAGGGAGGCTGTGGCCAAAACTCAGAGTTGATGCAGAGTCTGTTAATCAGTACATCTGCAGATGGTGGGTTTGAACACTGGATCTTACTGTGTTGCTGCAGTATTGGTCTGCTACAGCTTTCACTCTGAATTAGCGGCCTCGTCGTTCGCGTTCGACTTGTGCAAACAAAAATGCACTTCACCCACGTTTCACTGAAAAAAAAACTGCGGTGGTTTGACCACGGTTGAGCCTAAATTATGTAAAATGAAGGCAAGCACTCACGCACACAAAGACAGCACGCAGTAAAGGCAGGGCACAGGAAGTAACTGTGTATGCGCACCCCACCCCCCACACCCCTCCCCTGCCCCATCATTAACACCTCCTTGGAATGCCCAAAACTTAAACTTCTCTCTGCAATGACATGGCTGACCAGATTCATTTGATTAATTCTTTATTTCCCTAACTGATTTGTAATCACGGCAATGAAAATAACCCCATTTTTTGTTAAGGTCCTGTGGACTCATTCAATTATGATGCATAGAGTTTGCTTGTGGCGTTTGTGGGTTTTTGGGCCCACTTTAGGTATTTGGTACTCTCCCACTTTTATTTTGCTTTGTTATTTTACAGCTCTGTTCTCACCTGTCACCAGCATTTTTTTATTTCTCCACTCACAGAACATATTTCCACACCCTATTTGACATGTACAGACATGGCACATATAGTTATCAGCACTCTGGTGCAGAAGTCTTGATAAGATTAAACATAAGATTATACATTTGTATGTGGACATTTGGATTTATACTTTATATATATATATATATTTATTGGTAAATTAGTGGCACAAAAACTGTATAAATTCCACCTTGGCCATCTGTAAAATGACTAGCTTGTCGGGGCCAGTGTGTCTGTCCGCAGACCCCCCTGACGTCTGGAGTGAACTGAGCTGAACCGAGTAGAGCTGTGCTACTTTTCTGTTCCAGCAGAACCCTGTTGGGTGGCCAGTACCTGGGCTGTACATGACATCACACAAATTGGAATAGAAGGAGCGCTACCGCCAAAGTATGTAAAGTTTAAAAAAAGTGTGTCAAAAAATGCAGTTTTTTTGTAAATGTTTTGTGAGATAATTAAGATTAAAAAGTAACCGTTACCTTTTGTTTTTAGTGTAGCTATCAATAGCTGTAGCCAACATGTTTCTCGAGAGGACAGGAGTGAACGTTTGAAAAGAAAAAAAAATTAAATGAGACCACCAATAGGCTTCCTCCTTCGTGATAGCTATGGACCTCACTTTACACCACATCACCATGCGTGTTTTTCAAGCCCTGCCTCTTGGCTGTCATTGGGCTAGTACCCAATAGGCACTGAGGCCACATTTTCCCAGTGAGGTGCAATAAACAGTGTAAACCGAAGAGGAACTGTATCTGAGTTTGGGTCCAACACAAAAATAGGGGAAAAGGTTACAAGTTTCTCTTATAGTACAAGTTTCTTAATAGTAACATTATACCATAGATCTCTGGGTTATGACTGTCAGAATAGAAGTCTATGGCACTCCTATGAAGAGGCAGCAACAGGACAATGTCAGTGCTTTGATTGGTCCAGACATGTAGTTACCAACCACTGAGTGCTATCCTGTGAATACATTGGGTTATATTTATTTATAAAACTCATTTTCTTCCTTTCTGTTTTTTATTCATTTTGGGAAGGGTTGAACTCTGGGCTTTCTTTTGGGGGTGGTTTTTCCCCTTGCTTTCCTTGTTTTCCATTGTTTGTTCATTTTGTTTTAATATGATTTTGAATGGTGTGTGTATAGTTTGTGTATTGGTCTTAGTTTGTGACACCAAATATTAATGCCTGGCAGTGTTTCTTACATATCATTTGATTTATTTTTTTGGGTATGACAATTGCTTTCTCTTCTCCTCTCTCTTCCTTTCATCTTTTTTGGTACTCTCTCTCTCAATCCCTCCCCCCACATTTTAGTGATATTTGTAGGAGAATGGTCACTGATTCTAATTGCTTTTTTTGAATGACGCACCTTGGTATTTTTGTTTTGGAAAATAATTGTTTTACTTTTGGTGTTGCTTACGTAGATAAAATGTTCTTTCTCTCTTCCCTCCTCCATATTTGTGTTCCCTCTATTTTTGAATGTGGACTGGCTCTGTCTCTCTCACCTGCATCCCTCTCCCAGACTCCCCTCCTGTCCCATCCCTCTCTTTCTCTCTCTCTGTATGTGTATTTGACATGGGAGTGCTGCGATTGTTTTGATTGGTCTCTTTGCTGCATCCGACGCTTGCTGATTGGCTGAATTTTTTGGTTCTTTACTCTCACTCTTGGTCATGTGATGCGCCCATATTTGGCTGCGTGTAATTTCTGTATTTTATTGAATTTGTTTTTGTTTATTTGTTTTAATTGGACAGTGTTTTTGCACCCTTCTCTCTTTCCCTACCCCATATTTTCTATATTTATTAAAAAATATCGTAGGCTTTATTTTGTAAGTGTTTTTTCAATCAGATTCTTGATGTTAATGTTTTATTGTGGGTCTGTGGTAGAATTTGGTTGGGGGTGAAAAGGAATATTTCATTGTTCTTTTAACCCATATAGACTTGTCTGAAATTTCAAGATTTGTTTCCATTACCTCTAATTTTAGTATATCTCAGAGAACACAGGTAACAGACTAGTGTGTGCACAGTCACACATGATTAAGAAATGAAAGGAAACATTTAGTCAGAACAGTTGCTTACAGATGGATGGAGGTATATCTCATCAAAGCGGTGGCTATGGAAAATACATATAACAAAGGGATCATACTGATTTTAATATGACTTCTTTTCAACCATTGTGGGTAGAATCAGCTGATTTAGTTGATATCACACCAGCAAATCGGATTCAATCACATGATCTCATTGGTGATGATGAAGTAGTGATCTTGCTGACTCAAATCAGACAACCAGTGGTTCCAATCATGCACACTTTAATTCCTTCATTGGTTGCCAGTTCAAAGAAAAGTTTCCCCACCAGGCACATGCCAGTAAAATGGCATGAGGATTTTCTCACAGTATTGCTTAGCCTATTTTTTAACACTTCTGTCACTCCTGCTCCCCCAACACACATGCACACACACACACACACACACACACACACACACACACACACACACACACACACACACACACACACACACACCTCTTTATCTCTGTCTTTGGCTGGACATATACTCTGGCATTCAGAAATGTCATTTTGGCATATTAATCATCAAGCTTGCGCTTTCCGTTGAGCAGTGCTCCCTTCTCCAATTGCATGACTAAAACGCCTTCATTAACAAACACACACACACACACACACACACACACACACACACACCAGTGTGTATCAGTGGCGGCTGGTGAGCTGGAAACAGGGGAAGCCGAAACACCTTAATCTATCATTACTTTCAACCTGTTCCCCTTTATCTAAACATTATTGTTCGTTACTGTTATAAACGTTATTGTTCATTGCACTCAACCTAACCTAAAAGTTTATTGTTAATTAAACAATGTCATGCTGTAGCTTTTGTAATAGCACACAAAATTCAATCTGCGGTGTTTTGCGAGCATAATCAGTTATTCTAATTACGCGATTGGTATCGATTATTCTGTGAAATTGAATTTGTTTTATTTTTAATCACGGAGGACAAAGGGGAACAGGTTGAAACTAATGATAATGATAAAAGGTAATGTTTCGGCTTCCCCTGTTTCCAGCTCACCAGCCGCCACTGATACACACACATACGCACATAGCGGCACAGCCCAACTCATCACCACCTATTGTAAAAGGCAGACGCTGAAGAATGGTCAGTTGCATTGAACCTGTTTAGCTGAACAAACAGCCATACTGGTGGGCTCATTCCTGCATATGTTTCTCACACATGCACACAGACACAAATAATTAGGTAAACATTTTTGTTTGACCATTTGAGTCTTGATGTTAGTTTCATCAGACCAGAAATGATGTCAATTCAGGATTAATTGCATGCACATTTACCTGTGAATTGCATCTAATGTTGAAGGTATATATATATATATATATATTTTTTTTACAAAATGTTGTCTGTCTCTGCATGTAGCTTCCAGGATGGTATATGATTGTTTGGGATATGATTCTTTGACTTTGTGTGTCTGAATATCTGTGCATTACTGGCTGTGTGTGTGTGTGCGTGCGCACGTGTTTGTCTGTGTGTGTTTGTGTGTGTGTGCGCGCATGTGTTTGTGTGTGTGTGTGTGTGTGTGTGTGCGCGTGTGCGTGTGCGTGCGCGTGTCTGTCTCTGTCTGTCTGCATGTCTCCACCTTGAGCGCTCAGACTCTGTAGGTGCTGACTCGGGGCCCTCTCTCCATGTCCCCCAGGTGAATAATGCTACAGCCAGGGTGATGACCAATAAGAAGATGGTCAGCCCTTACCCTAACGGAGAGGCCCTCAGCACCCTGCCCTACGGTAACTCTTAGCACTGACTTGTCTACAGTCCGCTCACGCATACTGCAGCTCCAACGCACAGGAGTCCGATGCTAACCATGAGCCGTTGTGTGTGTGTTTCCTCTCTCCCCTCCCTCACCATTGTATCTGTGTCCATGCCATACGTTTTTTCTTTCTGTGTCCCTCTCTCCCTCCCCTCCCCTCCCCTCCCCTCGTTTTCTTTGGCCTGTCCCCCCCTTCCAGCAGGATGGAAACTCAGCCCAATGGTGGGAGCCATGTATGGGCCAGAGCTCTATGCAGGTAAGGTCCTGAGGGCTTGGCTACTGTGAGCTCCTGTGAGCTTGACATCTGTGTGTGTCTGTGTGTGTGTGTCTGTCTGTGTGTGTGTGTGAGAGTATATGAGTGCTCATGCTCCACCCTGTCCTATTCAGACCTTCCTTTTTGGCTGCTGAGCAAACTGTCTTCATATCCTTCGCTCACTCCTTCCCTCCCTTTCACTCTCTTTTGCTCATATACAGTCATTGTGCCTTCACTTGCTCCTCTCTCTCTCTCTCTCTCTCTCTCTCTCTCTCTCTCTCTCTCTCTCTCTCTCTCTTTGCTCTTCTCTCGCTCACTGTAAGCTGATAAGGGCCCTGCCTAGTTTCCCAGATGTCAGGTGTATTTGGAACTGTACGTCCATTTGTGAGGTGAATAGAGAAGGAGCTTTAAGGTTAAATACTTTCAAAATGTGAATGTTCAGGGATGTCTGTTTTCATTGCATGTTTTTATTGTAAATTATTAGATTTTGTTTCCTTCTATTTTGTATGTATGTTCTACTTTTTGTTTGCTGCAAATGGGTGAAATGCAGTTGATTGAAAGTCCTCTCTGCTCATTACTCTCGTTCCTGCTCACTGGCTCACTCTCCGCCCCAGTTCCAGGGTTCCCATACCCCTCAGCGGCGGCAGCTGCCTCTACCGCGGCAGCGTTTCGGGGCGCCCACCTCAGGGGGCGCGGCCGGCCCGTATACAGTGCCGTCCGTGCTGCTGTGCCACAGCCGGCCATTCCCGCCTACCCCGGGTAAGGCGCTATATCCACTGCCTAATGCACACACACACACACACACACGCGCGCGCGCGCGCACACACACACACACAAGACTGCAGTCTCTGTTCTGGATTCATATTTTAATAAATCAGGTACTTTGCCTGTCATAGAAGACTGGCACCCACCCAAATGCACACACAGACACACAAACACAGAGACACAGACTCACATGCACAGACACGCAGACACACACACACACACACACACACACACACACACACACACACACACACACCACAGACACCATACACACTTGCATGCCACACAGACACGCCATGCATGTTCTCACAGATGCACACTGTTGATCTGCATGCTATTTGTGTGTGTTGTTGCTGGGCTGTGCAGATTTGCAGGGTTGGGGTGGGGTTGTGATTGCCACTATGGTGTACAAACAAACCTAATGAATGCTGTGGGGAATACTACTTCCTTACTGACCGGCAATCTCGCGTAGCCAGAGTGGGCTACACCATTAGGCCAGCCAATGAAAGCGTGCCGAGAGCGTAATGGGGGTGGTGCTGCCTCTTTAGATTGGCACCATGTTCCATAACGCAGTCCAGGAGTGAGTAACGGTCTATGGAGGTTTTATTCAAACTGCATGCTGCATGCTTGTGAAATAACTTTTCCGTCTCTCTCTCTCTCCTCTCTCCTCTCTCTCTGTCTTGCTATATCCCCCTTTTTTCTTTCTCTCCCCCTCTCTTGCTCTCTCCTGCATTCACTCTTTCCATAACTTGCTCTTTCCTGTTTTCTTGGTTCCTTCCTTTCTCTGATACATTTTTTTTTGTCATTTTTCAATGACAACCCCACTTTCCTCACTTGTTTCGCTTGCCCCCTGTCATCTGTTCACCCTTTCTGGATTTCTGATCTCCCCTCTGCATCTCTCTCCATCTCTCGCTCTCTCTCGTTCACTCTCAGTGTGGTGTATCAGGATGGGTTTTATGGAGCTGCAGAATTATATGTAAGTAAAAAACTTCCCTCTACCTCTCTCCCCCTCTCACTCTTTCTCTCTCTCTCTCTCTCTCTCTCTCGCTCTCTCTGAGTGTCTGCATGTGTGTTCGTAACCACCGCACCGGAGCCGTCCAGCTGGGAATGATGGAGAATGCAGGGCTTCTTAAAAATTTGCAGCTTATTTTTAGCAAATCATTCATACCTTAAATACCAAAGCTACATCATGTTGTTACCGGACATTGGGATCCCCTTGAAAGTAATATTTCACCTCAGCCCAAGTTTACTGAGGAGTGAAACTTGTGCAGATATGCTACAACTTGTGCAATGCAGAATCATGTTCCTGCTCAGTTCATACTCTTTAATGCAATGGCATGATGTGTTGCATGCTCTAATTGCTAAGATTACAGTCCATAATCACAGTCAGTGTGCTTAAGCATTTATCTGTTCATTCATAACTGGACAGCACTGTGTGTGTTTGTCTCTGTGCTTGTGTGTGCGTGTGTGTTTGCTCCTTTGTGCGTGTCCGTGCCTGCCTTGCCTGCCTGCCTGTCCGCCTGACTGTGTGTGTCCAGGTTGACAAATGGTTATTTCTGTTCTCTCTATAGAATAGTGTTTCAGGACTCTGTCATTAGCGCCAGGTTGCCTCAGGTAGGGTCCGTGCGGTAACACCCATGTGTGCGTTGCCGTGACAGCGTCGGTGTTGATTTTCTGATGAGGAAATGGTTTTGAATTGTAACAGCTTCTCCTTTGTACTAACTCGCTGCAGTCTGACACGGGAGTTTTAAGGGGTGGGGGGTGTCATTAAAACATCCCTACTTCATGTCATTTAAGTGAGGTTACCAACCTAACCTAGGTTACCTAACCAAAACATTGATTAGTTTTGGCCTGCATTGCCAGAAGAACCAGGCCTACTATGCAGCAGAGCTTGGCTCTCTGAACTGTCCCATAGGTGCTGCCAGAGAGCACGTGGATGTATGTATTATGTATACACATGCCTGGTTTATGTCTCTCAGCCTAGTGCTCATAAGACTGTTGAGGCAGCATGTAGAATGTCAGTGACTAGATAACTTAAATTAGATTTATTTTTTTTTGCTATACAGCAGCTGGCTAGGTAATTAATCCATATAGGCTAATGAAAAGCTTTAGAGAAAACTAGCTCAAATTACCTTATTAGGTAGCTGGTAGCTGGTAAACATATGTCGGCCTCAGAGCATGTAGTAGGTTAGCTGGCTAATAAATTCACAGGTGAGGTCACTAGCTTGTTATCTCACTGGCTTTTGGCAGGACGCCCCATGTGGGCATGTGTAAAGGGAATTTACATGTGCAGTGCTGTAAACCGGCAGGATTGCGCCAAACACTGCCCACCCCGTTTTTTCCTTGTTTTGCTCCAAATATTATCCCCAGAAAAAGGTTTTGACCCCCCTCCCAGTGTTTCCCTCTGTCTGTTGATTGTACGTGTGGCATGCTGATCAACATCTGCATGCAAAGCACATTAATGATCATTTTCTGCCTCTCTCCTCTTACCTGCAGAGCCCTCCCCCCCAGGCTAAAATACAGAATGTTGCTGGAGTAGGGTTGCATGCTGTGTGTGTGTCATATCGTGGCTGTGTGAGTGTGCGCGCGTGTGTATGTGTGCTTCCTCTCCAAGTCTTCTCCTCCTAATGTTTGTTCGTGAGGATGTAACTGCAGCTCATGTAAATTTCCATGCCCCTGGCTGTCTCTTCCTCTTCCTATGTGTCTTTTAAAGATGTTTGGAGTGCATTGTGTAGTTTTACCCCTAAGGCATTGACATGTATTAGCTTTAGCTTGTTCATCTTGCTGTCAGAGAGAGAGGTAATATTTCTCTTGTGTTACAGAAATGCCTTAGATGTATGTGTTAGCTGTCCTCTCTCTCTCTTCTTTCCTCACTGTAACCAGCCTCTCTATTAGTCAGTGTGATCGAGGTCCTTAAGCCCCGCCTCTTTTTTCTTTCTCGTAGGGAGGTTATGCAGCTTATCGCTATGCTCAACCCGCTGCTGTAACTGGGGCAACTGCTGCCGCCGCCGCCTATAGCGACAGGTGAGGATGCTGAGTAGCTGCTTCTTTTCAAGCATTGACGAAGGTGTTCTGTTGAGCAGGGGCTTATTTTTCAGTGTGAATCATAAATATATATATATAAAATGAGTTTGATGGCTTGTGATTGTAGAGGATCTTATGAATTTTATTGTAGCTTATGTATTTTATTGTACACCATTATTTTTATTTCTTCTGTGGTTGATCTTGTACCAGCTGCAACATATTTTTACAATAACGTATAAAATAACAGAATCTTGAACAAGAATTACACCTGCAAAATCAGAACTTGCATAATATATTACAACAAAAATAGGCTTTGATATTGGTTTTAATGCAGTTCAGATTTTTTTATAAACGTGTTGTAATTATGTCTTATGGCCATGCCAAGGTTGTGTGTATCGTAACCTTTAACCCACCCATCTCTTTTAAGTTATGGACGAGTCTACACCGCAGACCCCTACCACGCCCTTGCACCTGCTGCAGCTGCCGCCTACGGAGTTGGTGCCATGGTGAGACTCTGCCCACCTATCTCCATGTGACCCTGTCCCACCAACCAGTAGTGATACCTCAGCTTTGCCTTTGACATGTAGCTGGCAGCCATGCTTGTGTCCCATTTGCTATTACATTTTGTTTTTCTTATTCCTCCAATTTATCGACCTTAATTCTACTGTCTGAATGTCTTGTATTCTGATAAATTTCTGTCAGTTGGTTCCTTTTAGTGTTCAGGTCATTACCTCACACAATGAAATTATTTTGGCCTGCCAATAAATGGGTCCAACTTTTGCCTGTAAATTTGGGTCCCGCTTGGAGCTGTATTGATCCGTTAGTTATGAAAAGTTGTTTATAGAACATATTTAATTTCATCAGTTTTTCAAAAACAAACTTCTGCATGGAATACCTCTGTGGGTAGTGCGGCCATGCAATACTTCTGTGGGTATGAATGCACAGCCTCCTCCTTTCTCTCTCAGTGTCCCTCTACTTCCCCACTCAATGTAACCCCTCTCTTTCTCTCCCGCAGGCTAGCTTGTACCGGGGTGGATACAGTCGATTTGCCCCCTATTAAATGCCCACTGACCATCCTTGGATCTCCCCATTCCTTGGGACCTCTTTTTCCACACTCAAAATTCGGAAGGAGTCATTTCTCAGTCATAATTACGGCTTGGTTTTATTATTTTTTTTGGACAAACATATTTAATGAAGATTGATTGACTATTACTCAGCTAGCATCTAGTAACACACAACTACATTTATGGGGACAGCTACAAGTGAAAAAAAAAAAAAAAAAAAAACACCCGAAGAAAACAGCTACGCAAAAACCACAGCTCCATTACCGGAAAATTGCTGCTTTAAAAATTTGATCCACAGCTGTTGCCACCACAATCATTCCCTCAGTACAGAAGTCTGGCCAGACACTTGCAGTAAAAACACAAATCAACAAGAGTCAGCCAAATTCTTGACTGAAAAGGACGCAGCTGTCAATTTGGACCTGGGGCTAGTCTTACTGCATTGCTGGTTGTCTTGTTTGAATGTGAAATGAACAAGTAAGCAAGTCTTTCCTTTTTGTTACTTAAGACAAAATTTTCTTAGATTTCCGTTAATGAGGTAAAAAAGATAACATCGACTTAGGTTAATGAATTAAAATGAAGGACAAACCAACATGCAGTAGGATCGAATCTAGGCCTTGCTGTCTCAAAACAGTAGACTGCTGTGAATGTTTGACAACGACAAACTGTTGAGCACTGACATAAAAAAGGAAAAAATACATGACTACTTCTATATACACTACTTTGGCAAGGAATAGGTGATGAAAATGGAGGGACCCCACTAGCAAAAAAGTTTTAAAATACTGAAACTGTGGCAACACCGGAAGAGTGGATTTTGCGACAACAGGATGGCACAATAGAAGAAGGACGACTACACAAATGAAACAACGTATGCTCGACAACAAACGGCTGACGTAAACATTCAAAACAATGCATTTGAAGCAACAAAACAAACGTTTATTTTTTGTTTTTCGAGGTGAGGGATAAAACATCAGTTTCCCTGACGTAATTCGCACACTGAGTGAGAGGCTATACCAAACTGCCCAACCAGCTGGACGGAAAAATGACAAAAACAAAGCCGCTGGAAAATGACAAGGAAAAAAACTTCAAAAAGACTTGTTTTTGTTCCGCATTACCTCATTTGTTTTTTTTTTTTTTTTTTTTTTTTTTTGGTCTCTGGAATAAATGTCTCATTTAAACATCAATAATGATAATAAAAATAATAATAATCAAAAGAGTGAAATTGGGACAAATTAACAACCAAACTTTATCATTATTATTATTATTATTATTATTATTATTATTATTATTATTATTATTCATTTTTTCCAGTTCATTATTCCTCATTACTTTTTTGCTGGTTATTAGTATTACTTTATGACTATTATTGCTGTTGATGTTGTTTGAATATATTATATTGACACACAAGTGTTCCAATCTGAATCATGCATTCTCATAACACATAGGCGTACTGGCTACCCTTGTACCTAAGAGGATATGACACAGTTTATTTGTAGAACCAGGTGAGAGGGGGAGAGAGGAAGAGCGGCAGAAAAGAGCTTCTGCTGGGATTTTAACACCCTTCACTGTACAGGATTACATTACATTCCGATTATAGTGTCAGTGCATTTCACTGAATGGGTGCTAGAAGGCTAGGAGTGCTGGGGTAACTCATTTAAAAAATTCAGTTGACAAGACCTCCACTACCCACAGTTGTTAACTTGAAAACTCAGGGTCTGAGACAAGAAATTGGACGCAAAAACACACAAACGTACCCTTTAAACATTGAACAAGTTGAAAAAGTTTTGTTCTGCTCTTTTTTTGGTTGCTTTGCTGACACTAATCCTCCCCCTCTCAAAAAGTGGAGCAGTCCCGTTGTGCCCTTAAAAACACACCCTGCTTTCAGGAGTTTTTGTGTGAATGGTTTAGTCCGTATGTACGGAAAAGTCACTGCCTGTTGCTGTTCACAGTGAGAGAGGATGTGACGTAAACATAAAAATGTATAAATACAGTCTTTGTTCTAGTACTATTATGTATATCTCCATATACTCTGAATATCTTATTCTCACTATTGTTTTTCTTTTGGCTCCAAAGATTCTTAAAAAGCACATTTTTGGTCAAGTGTATACACCTTATTGTACTTTTTTCATCATTGTTCTTGGTGTTATTTTAGCTCATGTTATATTTTTCTTGTTTGTTAAAATTGTAGTTTTTCCCAGAATAAGTTCCCCTGTTTTATGTTTGGTCTGTTCAAAAGTCTTGTGGAGATACAGGTTTTTAAACCACACTGTCCTGAGAGAGTGAGCAAGTGTATTTTTGGGTGGGGGTGGGGTATGCAGGGATGCAGTGAATGATAATTTTCCCAGTCAATTTTAAACATTTGTACAGACCATTGCAGGAATGTGATAGATGGGAAGTGGAGAATCGGGAGGTTTATATATCATCTGGGAACTGATTAAACGAGAAGTCCTCCATATGGAGTTGGTACACTACAGTTTCGTTTGAGGTGGCATGTTTGCGTGCATGTACTGACCGGAGAAGCGGAGGCTTTTGGGGTGGGGCCTGCAGAGATGCACGAATAAGAAATTGTGCATAGTGGGCGGGAAGGGGGGCTATACTTGTGGTATCTGGAGTTAAGAGGGGAATACTTGTGAGAGCAACTGAAGAATCGTAATCCCAGTCACACGGCAGTATGAAGAACCTTTTTAAAGACTGAACTGTCTGAAGGGGAGGGGGTAGGGTTAAAAGAGGAAACAGGATTGAGCCATATTTCAATATTAACATTTTGCTTGCAGAATTATGGGATTCACATTTTGGAAGTTGGTCATTTTTAAAATGTGTAAAAAGTTGCAAGGGTCTGTTTTTAATCTGGTCTAAACCCCTCCTTTTTTGATCACATGATGGGGGAGGTACATTTCAAGGCTGATCTAAGAGTTCTGAGAAACTGGGGGGCCTAAACCACATTTATGAATAAAAAGATGTGGCTGCATGGACGATTCCATTGGTGACAGTCAAGTGTCATGTTTTTAAAGTATTAATAAAAGGATATGATTGTAGAGTGGGTGAGCCTTTGTGAGTTAGTTTTATGAGTGAGAAGGTGGTTGCAAATGAATACGTGCGTCTGTCGTTCACCGCAGACCTTGAAGATGGGGTCAGGTTGCGCCTCCCAAGGTTTGGCCTTGAGAGTCATTAAATGAAAGTTGGGAGTTTCACACAGTATCTTGCTTCTCTGGAAACCACAGAGCTGTTCTCATTTCCATGGAACATGGAGAGTGAAAACAAAACAAAATTCTTCCACGGATTTCAGAATTTATGGGGTGTGAAGACTGCAACGTCTTAAACTACATCACACTGGCTTTGGTCTCAATTTTATCTGGGGGGGGTAGCAGGGGTGTGGGGGGTTTTGCTGTGGTTATTGCTGTTGCAGCCTTTAAATTAGTGGTGACCAAGGGTTTCATGGACCTGCTCATTGAAAGTTGGGTAGCGCAGTTAAACATGCTGTTGTCTAAACTATAGCTATAACTTAAAACCACGGAACATGGAACAGTCTGGTCCAGTAAGCCCATGCCTCTGCCCAACAGTGTAAACCCTGGACATGCTCTGACACAGAGCCAGCTGTCCCATAGTGCACGTCCCTGCACTGTGGTTGCCCTGGGGCATGGAGGAAGTGGGAGGGTTTGAGCAGGGATTCTAATTCTGGGCTGATTTGCATACAGATTTCTTTGTCCCAATGTCCCTGTGTGTGTGGAGACTGATACCCCATTGTCCTTTTTGTTTGGGTGTGAAAGTTTACTGTTGTGAATTTCACTCATGGTTTACCCACTGTCATGTCCGCTCTGTGTTCTGTGTCATTGTTTATTGAATGTACATATAAACGGTTTGTTTGGTTTTTATGTTTTGCTCAGTTGCCTTTTTTGTCCCTCTACACCCCCCCCAACATGTGGGTTGCTATAGTTTGATTTCATGCTGTAAATTAGCAGCAGTGGCAGCTGTGTAAATGGGAAAACTGACATGAGAAGTCCAAATTCCTGAATGGTGAAACTAAAGATGCCTGTTGGAGAGGTCAGAGGTCAGTCTGACTGGGATTTTTCTTCCTGCTGGTGGTCTTTGAATCTATGATCCCAAATACTGCCCCTCTTGATGTAGCATCCTACAGATAGGAAGCAAAAAGCACTTAACTTGTCATCACCTGTTATCTGTACAATGAAAAGTAGTTCCATAGCATCTTTTCTGGCAAGAAAATGTGTTTGGGATGAAGGAAGAATAGTCTCAGCCCCCCCCACCACCACACACACACACACACATATATGCACACACACAATGAAATGATAAAAATCTGTGGTTTGGGAGCCTGTGTGTACATAGTCCTGTGTGAGATAGTGTCCGTGTTGTCTTGTCTCCCTCATCAAGATAGCGCTGTTATCAAGCAGGTCAGGCCATAATTGTGTCCTTTCACATTATACACAAGACCACTACAAAAGTGGGTTAAGAGGCCAGGTTGAAGGCTGGTGACGAGAGGAGTCACTTTTTAGAATAGAGTAACACGCCTCTGACTATAACACGGGAACGTCTTGGTCAAAAAATGTTCAAAGGGAACAAGGCAGGCCTAATGTGACTGTCTGGCAATACCTATCCAGAACCAAGTTTTAAAGAGCTGTGGGGATGTGGGTTTGGGAGGGAAAGACTAAGCAATTACTTTTTCAGAGTTAGTCTGCTGTCTTAAAACTGCAGGCAGCAGCAAAACCCTCAACACTTTATTACAGTGAACACATACTGACAAAAACAGACATGCAAAGCATTTCCTGAACAGTGCCTCTTTAAATTTTAAACTATTTTGCCCTTCTAAATTAGGGAGTGGGTCTGTGATGCAGAGTAAGGAGGGAGCAAGAGAGCAAGCTGCAATGGTGAAAAGCTGACATACCCACACCCTGCCATATCTGATGAAATGTCATGAGAGTTTGTGGTCCCAAATGAATGTGCCTAAGGAATTCCAGTTGCTTTACACTAGAACAGAGGATGATCTGAAGTCCCTTTGTAGAAAATTTGTAGGCTGCAGGGAAAGAAAGACATAGATAATGAGGTTTGATGAATGCCACTGGGATCTTTGAGGATGCAACCTTCCAGATAAGGAGGAATTAAATTTCCTCACAGTGCTTTGTATTTTAATTTTCAGTACAATTGTGTTATGTTAAAATGTATTGGAAAGGCCAGTTAGTATAGAATTAGGCAATCCACTCCAGCAAGATGTTAAAGTTTTACAATTCCTTTTTTAACTGACCATGGGCTTTTATGACTAAAAAGTAAGTATTTCATGTAGTGAAACGTTTGGTTAGCGAAAAAAAAAATCGCGCCGTTAAAATAGGAGTGCGCGTGTGCCATGCACGGTCGACAAAACTGCTGTGCAGCTGTCGATGTGGTAACCGTCTGAACTAATTATCACGGTGCTGTTTAGTTCCGCTGTGCTGCCGCAGGATGGCGGTAGAAAGTAAGCGTTGGGAAGGGCATAAAAGGCTATTTATTGATTACCATTTTTTTCTCGGTTTGCTGTTGTTACACGGTTGAGATGAAAATGTATAAATGATTACCACATAATCCAAAATTTATATGGCAACACGTGCGAGACAATAAAATGCATACCGTGAAACAATCTGCAGTGCACTAATATTATCATTTTACAAACCTGATATTAGTATGGGAGAGTTTTTCATCTTAATCCCATTATGTCCTCTTAAATAGTTTTTTCCATGTTGTTTTCAATGGGAAGTTGCTATTAATCACTTCTTTCTGCTTAATCTTGTCATCTTAAAAATGAGGTTTGACAACGAAACCCAGAGAAACGGAAAGCATCATATATAAATATTTTGCTGTCCTCCATCATAATTGAGTAGTTAAGGTACTATTGAAAATGCCTGTAATAACTATTACCATTATTGTTCCGACTTAGCATCGCAGAATGTCTCTCAGTTGTTTCAGTGTGCGTGTGTGCGTATGTGTACGTGTATGTGTAAAATTAGGAGTTGTTAACTGGCCCTGACTGTGTGGCATTTCAATACTGCTTGTTTGGAATTGGTGCTGTGATGTGTTTGAAGACTTTTTGAAGGCATGGGTTCAAATACCATGATAAATGACATTATAAATCAAAATATTTCTTAACAAGGGTTTATTGTCCTTTGCCTATCTGAAACCAAAATAGGCATGAAAAGCTAAAAGACCATGAACATTGTGTGATTATTTTGAATTACAGTTTAAAACTCTCATGTAACCTTAGGAAATTTTCTAAACAGATGTAGGCATATGCTTGCTCTTGTGCCTGGGAGGATTCTGTGTAGCATCATCATTACCATGAAACATCATCCTTGTCATCATTCATCAACACACTTTCCTAAATTTGGACACCTGTCCAGTGAGTGTTTGATGCCATCCACAGTCTCTCTTCGCTGTAGGGTGAAACTCCCTTTTGCCAGTCCTCATTCCATGCACTCCCTTGTCATCCAGTGCACAGGGCTCCAGAGAGTCTCCAGTGTGTGTGTGAGACACATACTCCTTTCCGGAGTGTGTCACCTCTCATATGTTCAGAAAATACCGGGTGCCTTCATGCACTCAACCTTTGCTTTCATCTGTACAATTCTCACCTTCTTAAAGGGCTCCCTCTGAAAAACTTCATCTAACTGCAGCTTGAACTATTTTAGGAAATGGAAATGCAATGAACCCCAGCAAAAGTGCTTTGTTGGACGTATCAAGCTAGCACCAAGTTTATGGTCCACACAGAGCTGTGTTATAAATGTTTTGTGTTAATATACACTTTGTATATGGCCAGCCAAACACAATCCCAAGTTAGTCACACAAACTGAAGTGTTACCTTAATTATTCTTGCATTATGTCCTTTGTTAATTTCAACATCTGCCATCCTCACAATGACATGCTCTAAAATTCAGAAAAACCTGCAACACTTCCTAAGTTCATCACTCATACTTATGGTCATTTTGGATGGATTGAACCCAGGTCCCAGTTGTCCCTTGAACTGCCAGAGTGTATTTGCAGAATACACTGTCATACACATCTGTAGAGCTACCTGGCTACAAAAAACCCTTTAAACTATGGAATTTCTATTGGAAATGTCTCCTAGCGCCCCTCTGTAAACCACTGTATGTGTGCCAATCTACCATGACATTATATTACATTACATTACATACACCATTTGTGGTGCCATCACTAGAAGGCGCTGTTTATCAGTATAAAATACAGAAGTGCAAAATGAGAGGCCTGGAACACAGGCGAATGTTTTCTCTGAATGTGTCTCCTTTGTCCTGTGCATTCATGTCTGTGTACATTATATCACACCATAATGTGTAACATATGGTGCTTTTCTACAGTTGTAGCTAAATACGTGTCTGTTTGTGTGGACATCAGTCCATGTGTGTGCATGTGTATGAGTGTGAACGTAAATCAATGCGGTCTTAATCAAACTGCATGTGCCCACAGAATTCATCATAAGATTCAGAGCCATTTGCAAGTATGTACGTGTGTGTGTGTGTGTGTGTGTGTGTGTGTGTGTGCGCATGTGTGTGCATCAGTCCAGTCTTAATCAGCCAGCCTGTTTCCGTAGTAGTCATCATAAGGTTCGGTGGTGTTAGTGGTCTGAGGGCGGGGGATAGAGTAGTCCCTGTCTGGGTCTATTTCCTGAAACACAGCAGCACGTTGGTCACAGTTTTAACACCGTCATGAATATATATGAGTGTCCTTATTAAAAGCTTGTATAACATGATACTAATGTATCACTTCGACCATTACGCATTTATGTTACTAGATCAGATCTGTCTTCATGAATTTCCAAAACTGTTGACAATAATGGCCACATTACTGGTGACAATAACGGTAAATTACCAGGTCACTGTGCTGTCAAAAAAACTTTACAAAAAGCAAAGCAAAATTACAAAAAGCAAATATTACAAATATTATAGTAAATATTACACACAATTGTATTTATTTTTCCAGTACTCACTGTCATGGAGAATCCAGACTCATAGGGTGAGCGTAGAACTGGTTCCTGCCTTTTACCTGGGGAAAGCAACACATTTTCACAAATCACACAGGATTCAAATCTACAGTCCTCTCAGACTGCCAGCATAAACAATCACTGGGTGTGCCATTAGATTACGATGTTACATTACGTCATTTGCTTATCAGAAGCTCCAGTACAGGGAAACTTCTACATCTGGATGTTTTGCTGAAGAAAAACTAATACTTTGTCCCAAGTGCCACACCTGGGGGTTGAACAGCACAGTCAAAAGCCCAGTTCCTGAGCCGCTAATGGTTCCATCCACGCTGCGCCCCCTCTCGCTCCATCCTCTCGGCATCCCCCTTACCTCTCCTGTCCTGCCCGTCGCTCTCAAAGCTGCAGTTTTCCCGGCCTGTTTTGGTGGAGCTGCCCAACCCAGGCATGTCGGTGCTGGGGCTGGTCCACCCAGTGAAGTCCAGCGGCCCCTCCTTGCCCCTGGCTTCCCCCCTGCAGAGGAAGCTGGTCTGGGCCAGCCCGTGGGCCAGCAGCAGCACCCAGCCGTTGGCCACCAGGGCCACGCTGAGCACGGGGTCGTCCCACGCGGGCCTCCGCCCCATGTCGCTGTTCCCGCGGGTCAGCAGGGCGATCCAGACCACCCAAATGGCGGCGGAGAGGACGGCGGCGAGGCAGAGGAGCGCGGCTTGGACCCGCGTCTGTGTTCGGCTGGCGCCGGTGTAGCTGTAGCTGTAGGCGCAGCAGGAGCGGCAGAGGCCGCGCGTGGTGAAGGCCAGGGCGGCGGCCAGCAGGCACAGCACGTACACCAGCAGCGCCACAAACTCGCCCTGCGTGTAGGAGCAGGGCAGGCCGTCCCGCACCAGCACCGTCACCAGCCACTCGGTGGCCACGATCACCTGCACCGCCGTCAGCGCGAGCACCAGGCCCGCCTCGCCCGGGCCGCGCACCACTCCGAAGCCCTGCAGGGCGAGGGAGCGGGCCAGCAGCGAGGAGAAGGCCAGGGCGAAGAGCACGCCGAAGAGGAAGACGCGCGTCGGGCAGGTCTGCGGGGTGAGGCGCACAATAAAGGCGAAGGTGAGGCCGAACAGCCCCGCTGTCGCGAGCAGGGACAGGAGCAGGGACGCCACGGTGCCCGCGATGCCCCGTCTCCGCCGGAACGGCACGCACACCCACAGAGCCCAGCCGGCCAGCCCCAGGAGCAGCCCCGCCGTGACCAGGAAGCCCAGGGTTGCCAGCGTCTCCACCACGATCCCCCACGCTGCCTGCCTGTCGCACAGGTTGGAGTAAATCGGGTCCAAGCCGACCCCGCACCCTGGTGCTGGAGCGGTCGCGTTGCTGGTGGAGGTAAAGTTCGGCAGAACGGAAGCAGTCAAGTTTGGGTTATTGGTGGCACTGCCACTCTCGGTGCCATTAGGGCTACTGGTTGAGGTACCGTTTGTGGCCTGGCTGCTTCTGGGTAGGGGGATGAGGAAGAGGAGAACGAGGAAGATGGATGTGTTGAATGGGAACGAAGGCGTGCTCCTTCCCTTCTGTGTCATCCTGGTCTCTTGTTTTGTAATGTCTTTTACTCCTGACCTGTGAGATCTCTCCATTCCACTCCTGTCCTTCCTTATAATCACAAAAGCAAGTCTTTGTTCCCTGAAATAAAAAAAAAAATCTGAAGGTTGCCATGGTGTTACTTTCATAGTCACCTCATTCACCCAATCATTGTCCCACTTGAACCAACTTAGTTTCCATGCTAAGCTGTAAGAGTGCAGCTGGATTTTGTGAGAACCACCAAACCTGCTATACCATCCCTATCTGGGACAGGATATGAGCTGGGCTACAGCATCATTTGGTGTTAGTCCATTAAATAGCAAGGAAAACTCTAGTTTATTATATTCTTGGCCCACTGTTTGCTCTTACTGTGGCAGACTATAGAGTTCATCTTGTCTGGCTGCAGCTGAACAACAGGAGAGAGAGAGATGGAGAGGAGGGAGGGGAAGAGAGGAGGGAGGAGAATGACATGAAGGAGCAGACATGCTGGAACAGGGAGCGATCTGGAAGTGAGAGAACGTGTGAGGTCGAAACCTGTGCATATGAACAGAAGTGGAGATATAGCAGTGTTGGCTCTTGTGTCTGGTGTTAGAGATTCACAGTCCTGAGAGTTTCATTCAGAGGTGCCTTACAGCCAGCAGCTGATTGGACAGCTGGAGCAATGGGTGATTCAAGCTCCCAGCCAAACAATAGCTCTAGTGAAGCAATCAAGCCCTGAGCTGGAATGACCACCCGAAAGCCCTGGATCTCCAGTGAACATGGCTACACTAGGTAGCTCAAAATGAAGGGGAAAAGAGGGAGTGAAACATCTGGAGTGACAGTGAAACAAGGAAAGATGGACAAAGTGATTGGCACTGAAATGGAATGAGAGAGAGAGAAACGAGGGAGAGAGATGTAATCTCCTGATGGCCGGTGGCCACTTCCTCCAACCCATAAGAGTGCCCTTGTTTCAGGGGCAGAGATTCACTGATGACATTTAGAGTCTTATCACAGAATAAATATGCCCTCTCTCCATTACTCAACCCCCTTGTGCTGCTGTATATCAGTTTATGCAGTGAAATGAGTTTATGAGTTTTTAGAGAACAAGAATTTAGAACAAGTAACCTTTAACCTTCAACAGCTGTGTTAATTACAGTCAATTAAATAAATAGAATTATAGTTCCAAAGTAGACAGAAACTGCCATTTCAGTCCATGGGACACCTAGATATATTGAATGCCCTGGCATTGAAGCATTTTATTTCCAGCATTTATGGAGTATTGGTTTCAGAGGAACTGGCCCTAGTCAAATTAATTAGTTATCTGTGGCCATCAGGGCTGTATTTATGTTCATAGGGAACATGAAAGGTCATATTTGGTAACAGTTAAGGCTCACAACAGTAAACTTCAGTACAGTGCAGTCTGGTCCTCTATGTTTCGGCTAGGTCAGTTTGACTTAAGCAAGGCTAGGCTAACCACATAATTTATGTTTACACATCCAATGAACACAATGAGTATCTGGTGAGAACACACAACAAATGCTCTTTTTAACTTATTTCTGCGTTTAAACCAGCAAGAAGTCATTTAGCTGTTGACTCACCTTTTTTCCCCAGAGCTTTTTGGCCTCAGCTTTTTTTTAAGTCCGCGTACTGAGTCTAGCAATGCTTGTGTCCTCTTGCTGCTGGACGGTAGTTCTGTAGCTAAAATTTTGAGTCACAGTGTCAGTAGTTTTGATTGTAAAGAGTGTACATGGCTGTAATCAGCCAAACGCACGGCTTCACCTTCTTCAGCGCCGAGTTTGTCAGAGAACAAGTGGAAGGGAGGGAGATTAGGAGGAAAGGAAAGAGGGAGGGAGAGAGGGCGAGGAGTGTTTTTACAAGTCCCCGAATTTACATTGACAGCTGAAAAGAGGAGAGGTGTGTGTACGCACTGCTACTCAACCCCCCGCCCCCACCACTGTCCTCATGGGCCCACATAGAATAGGTGTGGTTCATGCACCTGGAGGATATGGAATACTGACACACTCAGACACACTCAGTGGGATTAAAGCACATGCTTACGCACTTACGCACACTCATTTAAACACCGTGTCATTGCTGCCTTATGGGACCCCTCATGTCCTGTATGGGTTTTGCCTGTGTTTTTATTAAAACCTCCATGAAGAGTCGAAATGCGTTTTTTTACAAGGCCATTTTAAAAACATGACTTCAGAAAGGCAGTTGCGCCATGCTGCCAGTTGCCTGTTGCCGTGTTTGGTTGAAGAAGGAGATTATGCGGATGGGAAAACGGGTGAATAATAACCCTGACTCATGCTGCTGTCGTTACAATGACAGTAACCAGCTCAAGGCACCCCCCCACCCTCCTGAAGTGGCAAGCCTCTTATTTGTCTGTGTTTGGTGGGTAACGCTGAAGTGAGGTATCTCGTTGCGTAAGCCGGGGAAGAATGCCTCAACCCGATGAGTGTCTCAACGCAAGCCCGTGCACAACGCCTCTGCTCAAGTCTGAGCAAGCTGAATTTCTCTGTGAGGCATGCTCCACGGGCGACAGAGGGAGAGGAGATGAAGATAGGGAGAGAAGAAAAGAGGGAAGGCGAGAGGGTACTAGAGGGAAGGAGGAAAAACACACATGTACATGTCCTGATAGGCAGAGAGGGAACCAGGAGTAAGTGAGAAACAGATAGGCCTCACTGAAATTGAACATTGAAGTCTTGAGTCATAATGTGTCCTTTTTCCATGTGAAAAAAGTAGTGAAAGGTACACCATAGGTATGAAGATATATGTGTATATATGTATATGGCCCATTCCAGAATTGTGGGTACATTTCAAGTATAGAAAGAAAACAAAAAATCAAAAGTCAACTCTGTTATCGTTAAACTGTTTAAACCATTAACAGACTTGACGGTAACAGAGTTGACATTTTCCACCATTTTGTGCCTTAACTCCTCAAACGAGATACCACATGGCATGTCTAAAAACAGAATTTCATGGATTTTCATCATACTATCATTTTTTAAAAATTGAATGAGATTCACTGCAATATCACAATAACAGAGTTGACAAATAATTAATCTACTGTC
This sequence comes from Megalops atlanticus, assembly GCA_019176425.1. Taxonomy (NCBI): domain Eukaryota; kingdom Metazoa; phylum Chordata; class Actinopteri; order Elopiformes; family Megalopidae; genus Megalops; species Megalops atlanticus. The sequence goes on from CM032893.1 coordinate 3,979,882, forward strand.
GGTGTATCCTCAACATTTTGTTCAAAATAATGAGAGAAGAAGCATGACATACCTCACTGCCTTCCAGATGTTTCCCACCAGAGGAAGAGACATCACTGGGTGCAGGTCACATGTTTTTTATTAGAACTCTTTGCAGATTTTTATGCGGTTTTATAACAGAGGTAACAGAGTTGACCAGAACATTGGGATAGACACAAAATATATTTTTTTATTACTGAAATTACATATTATACAGAAAAAAGATATTCTATGCAATTGATTTTATAACTGTTAATAGAGTAAGCACAAAAAACTGACTGAAAAGTAGACTCAATTATTTCATGTTAATTCAAGTTGAATGTATGAATCAGGAGCCGAAGACAGTCAATAATGTGTGCGGTGGGAGTCATTTAGTTAATGTTTTATGTATAAATTGTGCCTAAAATATACATCAAGCATTATTAGTGAAAGTTTAATATAATTAATATTATTATTCAAAACTGATTCAATAAAGATTTTTTTTTTTTTGAAAAATATCAGAAGGCTTATCTGGGAGACACAAAATGTACCCCCAATTCTAGAACTAACCATGTATATATACGCAAAAACAAATGCATATATGACCCTACAGTAGCAATATGTATTTTGCAACATAAAATACATGCATATTTTCAAAGGAAGGGACCTTGAGCAGTAGTGTAGGGTAGGAGGTGTTGGTGAGGTGGGGGTGGGGGTTTTGGGAAGAGGGTGCAAACCTGGGTAGCTGTAAGAATCTGAAGGAAACATAATTCTGACTGTCCAGAGCTCTGGAATTTTGTGTTCCCCACCTCCCCATCAAATATTCAAAGGAGTTGGTGAAGGGTTAGGGTTAGGGGTTAGGGTTAGGGTTAGGTTTCCTAGGAATTATGTTGAATCAAAATAAGCTTTTCAAAGCTTTTTGTTGCGCGGGCCTGTTGGATCACCTGGAAATACAGTGAGAAAGCCCAGAATGGCGACCCCACTCTGGAATTGCTGCAGGAAAGCATTTTGCAGCTGTTATGGGGGGCCCAGTTAGGAGGGGTTTTTTTGGGGGGATTGGGGGTCCGATTAGGGTTAAAAGAGCAGTTGGGGGTGGTTTGGTGGTTGGAGGGGGTCCGGTTAGGGTTAGGAGGGGTGTTAATCCACCTACATACGCATATAAATAATGGCTATTATCTCCAAATTAATTAGATGGACCCAGGCCAAGACAACATCTATGTTTTGTCCCTTGCCTATGTTTCACTTACCTAGGACAAAATTTCATAAAATTTGACAAAATTTCTTGAACATTAAAAGTAAGGTCTCTACATAAGTGCTATTATTATAAAAGCGCTAAAAGTGGGGCATGCACATATAAAATCAATTGTAGTGAATTGTAAAAGGGATAAAAACACATTAAACACCCCTAAACCACACCTTAATATAAAAGGCTGAAAATAAGGTGCTGGTAGCTGCCTCAAAGTCACTCCGAAGGGAAAATATTCTATGGAATCGGAGGACCTGAGACTTCATCAGCCTCGTGAATGTGTGTTTTGGGTGATGACTATGTTTATCTTGTAATGCATGTGTGTCAGTATTTTTGAAGTAGACCTTTGTTAGCAGCTGTCTGCAGGCTGCATGTGAGGGGGGAGAAAAGAAGACCGTGGTGTCCAGAAAGTTAACCAACTCCTGCTCCAATGTGTATGTCAATTTGATGGATGGATGGTGAGTATTGAGAATCTGAAAAAACTGTTCAAATTGTTGAAGGCTATGTGTCCAGATCCCAGATGAAGGTGTTCATCAGGCCTTGAAGGATCCAGGTTACGGGAGAATATGTTCCTTACCGCCTGCAACCCAGCCTCCGTGTCTATGTTAGTGTATAAGCTGTCCACATCTATGGTAAAAAGGTAGGCCTTGTTTGGTGCTTGTACCTGTTCAATCTTCTCCAGAAAGTCATATGTGTCCTTTAAATAGCTGGTGTGCTGATGAGACAGGGGATTCAAATAAAAGTCAATATATTGTGCTACATTATAGGACTCGCTCCCACGATCCAAAACAATTGGACGTCTAGCCGGGACCTGAAAAGGGACCATCCATGCCTCAGGTTCTTTGTGGATTTTCGGCAGTAAATAAAATATCCTGCTTCTAGGTGCATCTGGTCCTATAAGAAAGTTCCTCTGTTTGTGATTAATGTACTTTTAATGATATGAATCTTGTATGATACTATATATTTCTTTCTGTGTTGTTGGTTGTAATGATTCTGATATAGGTATGTGATGTTTTGGATTGGATAACTGCCGATTAGCTTCCAGTAAATATTGCTGTTTGTCCATGGTAACAATTTTTGAACCTTTGTCTGCTGGCTTAATAATGATATCTTTGTTTTGTTTCAGGTCCCTAAGTGCTTGCCTCTGGGAAGGAGTGAGGTTATCTGCTCGAGTATTAAGGTAGGTATGTGTATTAATTGCTGTCATGTCCCTTTGAATTAGTTGTTTTATGTGTGGGTCTACGTGTGTGATAGAAGTGTAAACGATATGTGTCTGTCTGTTTCATAATCAAAATAATCCAAAAGTTTGATTTTCCTGTGGTAGGCATGGAGGTCCCTCTGGAGGTCCCAGCATCTGTCCTGATTGGGGAGTGGGATAAAAGTGAGTCCTTTCTCCAGCACTTCAACTTGAGCCTGTGTGAGCTGGAAGGTAAGCGATAGATTAAGAACATTAGAATGACCAGCAATGGGGGGAGGCCTGTGCCACGTGTCCCCCTCTACAAGTTTAACTGGCGATGCCAATGGTTCAATATTTTATTGGCTGTAGCAGGGGTCCAATGAATGTTATCCCCTGTAGTAAAGAAGGAACTGCTGTGTATTTTCAATAGAGGTGTGCAATAGGTTGCAATGTACTAGGTGACTTCAAAAGGGGCTCCCCTACCACGACTGGTGGTTGGGCCGGAGGCTGGCCCTCGGTCCAGTTGGATGAACCGGACCTGGCTGGGGGTGAAAGAGGTAAAATCATGTCAACTCGGAAAGTACTTACATTGCTTTCTCTTTTCTGTAAGTTAGATACCCTGGAAAAAGTTAAAGGTGAGTCTGTTGACTCTACTGCCCCCTGGTGTACCTCCCCTTCCATTTTTCGTCGGTCCCGAATCATGTCTGTCCTTGTGTCCGTACAACAAACAATACATCGTCATTAGGTTCAGTGAAGGTCAGAGGGTTAGGGTTAGGGTTAGGGTTAGGGTTAAGGCTACGTCTAGGGCTAGGGCTGTTAGGGTTAGTCATTCCCATTGGGGGTAAGCGGCTGAATCCAAATGCAAGATGTGAGAGATCCAGTGCGACAATAGGACTGCACTGTTCAGGAATAGGGCCAATAAAGTGATCTCAAGTCATTTCCGCACTGCCCTGACATTCATTCAACAAACAGTGACCAGATTGTTCAGTATTATAATGAGGCGGGGGCCCCAATATGATGCATACATTCATGCATGTTAGCTGAGTTGCCAGTGTGTTATAATGCAGGGGCAATGTCTCCTTCAAAGGAGCAAAGGGTATTGAATTAGGGATGGACTCAGATGTAATTTGGAAATCTATTTGTATGTATTTCTGTATTGGAGGGTACTGTACAGGTAAAGATAAAGATATACTGCACTAGACATGCATGATTAGTGATTTCTGCTGCGTTGGTGGCTGTCAAATAAAAAGTGGATGTTTATCTTTTGTTACAGGCGAGCACAAGAGGTAAACCAGGAGCCAAACAGGGCTATAAGCGTCCATAGTCAAGGGGTAAAGAAATGTAATGTCTCATGAAAAACCTCCCGTGCAACATCCTAACATTCCCTGCACGCCTCCCTCAGACCCATGAAAGATATCCGGAATAATTATCCTGGGCTTGAAATGGCAGCCAGTAAAGACAAAGGTGCTTTCTGGGTGAAGACATTTACACTTGCATTTACATTTATTCATTTAGCAGACGCGTTTATCCAAAGCGACGTACAAAAGTACAAATAGTGGGCAAATAACAGGCACAAGGACAAGATGTGTACAGGTTATACAATGCAGATAGTGCTGAAGCTGAGCACAAGGTCAGTGTAGCAAGACAGAGCTAATCTGATCTGATGTTACATATATCAAATACAGTCACTGGGACAATAAAATGCTGCTATACTACCTAGGCAAAAACGTGCTACAGATACAACGTAAGAGATAGTGCTACAAGTACGAGCCAAGAATCTTAACTTTACAAGGTCAAATGGCAATGGTGTCAGTCCAGGTATAGTCTGAAGAGGTGTGTCTTCAGCCCACGTCTGAAAGGTTGGAGAGAAGGATGCCACGATACCCACAATATGATATCTCTCGTGTCCCCGGCCAGCTCCAGCGTGCAGTCTTCAACTTCAACAGTCTTCAACTTTCACCAGCCAGCTCAGTCTGCGTTTCCTTTGTTTGTTCAATGTTTAAGTTGTTTTCTAAAAGTCAGCTACTGTCCTCCTTCCTTTTGGGCACACACCATCAACCCCAACCCCCCCCCCCCATATTTGGTCTCCAGGTTACGGTGGGTCTCCGGGTCGTGGCTTTCGAGGTCTTCTGTTGCTAGATGCGGTGCTTAAACAGTGCTTGCAACTCTCAGCCCCCCCGAGGCGGCCATGACCAACCATCTATATGCCTACCAGCATTCAATCACTCCGCCCACTTCCCATGAGACCCAACCAAAACAATTAAAGGGGCAGGTGCACCTTTACAATGTCTGTCTCAAGCCCAAGAATAATTATTATTACAAGGATAACTTTTTCTGCAGCTAATCAATAAATAAATATTTATGGATCTTTATTAATTTTAGCAAATTTAAACAAATTTCATCCTAGACTAAACGATGTGACCCTAAATGTGCACACAGGATCCCGGGTGATGACCGTGGCAACTTGAAAATAAATTTACCAGTGATAAATACAGAGGAGATCATGGAAAAACTCCACAATATGTCCTGGCTTTGCAAAGATAGGTCTCGGTAAATGATACTTCTCTTGTTCCCCTTTTCTGTAATATTTTTTGCCTCTCTTGTACTTCATTCCACGAAGAAATTCCTAACATTTGCTGTTATATTAATATGAATATTACATGTTGTATGTTGTTTTTATAGACATCTACTGAAGGGTGAAATTGCATTTGATTACTTTTACATTAGATTATTATGCATTCCATGTATCTATTTCATGGATTGCATAGTGCTTTCACAGTGAGTAGTGTGGTTGAGAGGACTCATTTCAATTATTATCATTGTGATGTGCAGCAGCCATTTTGTGACAAAATCCTCACATTGCATATTGGCCGAGGGGTTGAGATGATCCAGTGTGACCACAGGACTGCACCGTTCAGGCATGGGTCCTATAAAATGATCTTAAGTCATGGTATTTACTTAGCTGTTTGAATCTGGTTTATAATTTGGTAGTCAGATTTAAAGAATTTTGCCAGGACACTAGGTGAACTCTGTGAAAAGTATCACACGATCTGCAATGACCAAGGACCCAAGATCTCATCCGAACTATTGCACCCCCTACAGAGCTGTGTCCCCATCAAAGTACAAGGGTATTGTAATGGTGGTCATATGTATTTCTGTTTAGTCTTTTCCGTTTAGTCACATTTGTGTATCTGCCATTGGAGATAGCCATCAGGGTGACACTGACTTGAAGAGTTTAGCCCACTATCCACAAGACAAAGAGATTTAGAGAAGCACTCTTTTTTTCAAAGACAGCAGAGAAAGAAAGAATGGAAAAATGTACGTATTTACAAAAGAAACTTTAATTGAATCTATGCGTAGATAAATGCACATGGACATTCACATTTAGTAATATAAATGTGTCTGTTTACCTATGTACATAATATATGAGGATAGTTTCGCAACATTTGATATAATGCAGCTGTGAAAGGAGGGGAAGAAGAGGGAAGGACAGAGAGAGGGACGGGAGACTGTCTGATATTCCCCTTCATACAGTCTTTCAGCTCCAGTCAGTATAAAATATATCCCACAATTCCCTCACACGCACAAGCCTCTCTTTCTCCGTGTGTTCAGGAGCAATCATTACACAACAGAAAAAAAAAATCTTTCTTAGGAATGAGTGCAGGAGATTCAACAGTAGCTGAGGACGGGGTTAAAAAAGAAAGAAAATTAGGAAAATAAAACTGATATGATTTGCGAATGAGGTTAGAAGCTTTATTAGCATTTTCCTATGTCTCTAGAAGCACGTACAGGCCAATGTTACATAGTTTTACTCAGGGCTGGCGCGTTTTCTCTTTTGTACATTGCTCTCTGTAATGGTTAATTGGTAGCGTGTGTTTCTATGCATTTGCTCTGGCTATTTTTCAGACAGTTTGGAAAGATGGGGGGAGGAGAGGCATGGTCGAGGTAGACTATCGTGCAGCATCCTCTATGGGGGAGGCCTTGTGGCTGTCCATGAGGTGTAACCATGCGCCACGAGCTGTCAGCGACGCCGTCAGATGGCTGGTGGTCGCGGCGTAAGGCGCAAAAACTGCAAGAGGGAGGAACTTGCCGGAGGACCAGAGTTACGGGATTGGACTAGACGGGAGTGAGGCGGGCGGAGAGAGGATCGGTGGACAAGGCGGGGGAGGAGCTTAGATGATGCCATATTTGGCCAGGTCGCTGAGCTCCATGTCGCCGAAGGCCTCCCATGGGCAGACCACAGTGATGTCTGAAAGAGGAGAGAGAATAATTATCTTAGGACAACTGACCATCGTAGTAACTAGGCAATACTATAATGAGTAATAGAACATTTAGATGATGGTATAATAAAGATAATAAAGCAAGGTGTCATTGCACATGACATCATTCATGTTGGCTATAATGGAGTACACACATACAGAAGCAGTCATTTAAAACTATGATCCTGTACATAATATTAATGCTACCACAACTATGATTAATGCTAAACCGTCCACAGGTACACATCAGTGGTCATAGTTACCTGTGCCAAGACCTTCCATTCCGGGAATGTCGTCACCGAATCTGAGCGGAACAGAGAAGGCAGGTGTCAAGAACACTGGGACTGCCATCTCAACATTACCCCACTACTGAGCAGGGTCCTCCAACTGACCCAGATAATTTAAGCACATAGCTGACATCAGCGTGGATGTTTTGGTTTGTATACAGTATACCGTATCCATTTGAATGGATTATTTCAGGGGGTATGTGCTGAGTGTGTTTGTGTGTCTGTGTGTGTATGCTAAGTGTGCGTGTATGTGGGACTCACCCCTTCTGGCCGGGTTTGGGGGCCTTGCTCTTGAATGTACGAGTCTGCCTCTGCTTGAATTTGGGGGGTCCCTTCTTGGGGGTGGTTGGTCCTGTACCACCAGAAGGGGCAGCCAGTGCACTTCCTGCAGGGGGCTGGCCGTTCATCTCCACTGGTTACTGTAGGAACCGGGGGAAGAAGTAAACATGACCTGGTAACTAACTAACGTGGCATGATAACTAAGGCTGGAACCTAATCTGACCGCAGTGTGGCTCGCCTTTCACAAGTTTAAGGAAGTCTGTTTTCACCACCTTCTCTATCTGCACATTTTCAGTTCTTGTCTGTGACCGCACAACTCCTAATGCTGTTTGAGAAACAAAAGACAACCTTGCCTGGATCCAGGGGTTGTTACTCTACTCCAAATCCCAGTCAAAGATGGGTCATATTGCGATGAGACTGACTTTTTGTGACACAAAGTTAAGGGTTTATATGATAATAATTATCTCTCTCCGATGCTCTTCCATCTTTCTCCAGTTTCGTTTTCTTTCTTTATCACTGTCTCACTCCGGTGTGTTCACTCAGCCTCTTTCCCTTTAACTTCTTTTCTCTTTATCCTTCCTCTACCCCTCTTTTCCTCTACCTCTGTTTCAACTCTGCTGGCTTTTGCTTGGCATGCTCTGACTTCTTTCTGCTGCCCTTGTCCTGTTAATCCATGTAGATTATGATGGATTATGCAAATAAGAAGATTAACACTAATTCTGAGGCAACACTGTATTACATTAACTGTCCTTTTTAATCCCGAAAGAATATCCTGTCTGCTGTCTCGAGGTATAACACGCGCATGTGCTGTAGTGTCAAAATAAGGTAATCTAATGTAACTCCGATCATGTAGAGAGGGCTACGGTACATGTTAGGGGAAACAAACAGACCAACCTCTCCCTTTGTCACTCTTTTTTCTTTTTCATTCTGATTCTCTGTCTTACTGACTGCTCCTATAAATTCCTTTTTCAAATTTAAGGGAGAACAGTATTTGACCGAAACACTTCATATTTTTCTTCCTTGACCCTACCTGTTATTCCCTCGCATGCAGGTATACATATTTATATATTTATAGTGTGCATTGCAATGTTTTCACGTGAATGACGGAGCCATTCATTTATCAACCTAAAACTGGTAACATGTGGATTTCATTCAGTATGACAGAGTCAATAAGTGAATATCTTAAATTTCCTCTCCTGTCATTGGTAATAGTACCGCACATTGATACACCACTGTAATGTGCGTGAATTGCACTGGTCAGATCATAGAACAGCTGTAAATTCTGTAAGCTGATTTATTCATTATTAATGGTACCAGGCCTGAACACTCTTAAGGCACATGCACTGCAGAGAGGTGCGTGCGACAGTCCGTTTTCCTAATCAGCTCGTTCGGTTTGTGTCTTCCCAATCTGCCCTTGCCCTCGATTCCCCGTCTGATGTCCGCACCTGGGGGTCGTGTTTCTTTCTGCTGTCCTCATTCTTAGTGACACGCTAATCCCTCTGCCTTCTCAGAATCTAGCAAAGCTTGTTAGCAACCTTAAGTTGATTGTTCAATTAGAAGTCAGTGCTTCTAGCTTGGTTGCATTACTGAAAATCAGACAGCCTGGTTTTAAGATGCCGGCGTCTGTCACGAAGGAGGTTCCCGCCTTTCACATTTTAGCACAGGGGAACAACTTAATGAATCAATCACAACATGTTTCTGAACTGCGCGTTTCTTCTGAGATTACTTACAGTGGATTAGTATTGTTATTTTTTTTTAAAGGAAAATCAAAAAATTACCTATCTCTGGCACTGCTCCACCTTGTGGAGAGGCTGGCATTGATTCTGATGTTGATAATGTGCATGCACGTGAGTGCATTTTCCCGAGTCTGCAAGATCTATTTCCTTTGCGCTGTAATAATACCTCTGCAGACTTGTGTCTGTGAATCTATCGCTGTGAGTCTGACTGGACCTTGCTGTCCCTACTTTGCGCTAGTGCTGAGCACATCTCCTCCACTACCTCATACTGAATGACTCCTCAGCTAGGAACTGTACTACAGATATTCTGCTGTGTGCTCTTTTTCAGATTTATATTATCTTGGATTTGATCATTATTATATTGATCTGTATATTATTTATTATGAGTATATATAGTATTGCGTTGACCTACTCTGCATTAGTCTTTGATCCAAATATCCTTGTAATTAGGAAAATGCTGAATATTGATATAATTTTAACCTCACTGCAGCACATCTCACTGTACTATGTAATCAAATGTTATATTTGCTCAGTTCCCACTGAAAGAAAATGTGTATAGGCCTATAGTTCATGCAGAGGGTTTGGGCCATTGAAACCAAACAACAGGTGACTAGAAACCCTTCATTAGATAACCCAAAGCTTGTAAATGGACCGGCCTGTAGCTCTGTGGAAGAAAAAAAAAAGCATTTCTTACCTGTATTCCCACCAGGATTTCAAAAGACCCTCTCCTTCTCTCTCCAGAGAGCAGGTGAGAAAAACTGAAGACGTTCAGTTTTTCAGCAAGCAGCAAACGTTCAGCAAACAGAGACCATCTCCCACGGTCACACCCTAAATACCCCCCGCTTGTAATCCCCTGTCTCCTCTCCTCCAATCACGTACGTCCTCAGGTTTTCAATCAGCTGTTTTGCTGTTATCAACCACCCCACTTAACCCCCGCACCCCCCCCATTACACACACACACACACACACACACACACACACACACACACACCCCCCTTTAAATGTACTCTTTCCATTCCCCCTCCCCTCTATGTAAAGAGTGTAGGTAGCACTGATTGTGTTGTAATGGACTTCCAGCCCTCTTTCGAAGGGGTGAGTAGGAATGGTGCCTTCTGTTTAACTTGCGTCTGTGCATTACGTGATCCTGCGTCACTCTCCAGTGACAGTTCCGGTGGGTCTGCATTTAGTTGAGTGCAGGCGCGTCTGAATTCACGGGGTCAGTCAATTGCTACACCTGACCTGAGAATTCCTCGTCCCTCATTCTGAGTGAAGAAATAAAGCATGATTTTTTTTTTTTTTTACACATACACTGCATTTTGTCCTCATTTCAGCGCTCAGCACCCAATGTTGTGTATGATAAGGTGAAAGAGTTATTCAAATGCACCTGCTTAAATGCACCGCAGTTCAGTTGAATCTGGGCCCTGATCTGAAACTGCCCTGGTTGAATTAACACACTGAAAATATCTATTACAGGGCCATCACATATTGTGCATTTTGTAAGAGCTGACATACAAGGGCAATGGTCCAGAATAGTAAGCAAAACGTCAATGCTAAGACGTCACTACTTAAAAAAGTAGTGCCAAGGTAATCTCACATCCAATGAGACAAACCCACTTTAATGGAATTGTAATGCCCCAATGCCCATGTGTTAATCTGTATTAATCTGTATACTTTTATAGATGTCTCTTATTTATACCACCTGATACGTAAACAGTGACCACACCTTTCATAATAGCACTGCTGTCCCAAATTTATATATTTATGTGTGAATGTGTTTTCTGTGATGAGAAATGTAATCTAACATATGTTCAAATATGGAGCAGATTTGTATGTAGATGAATATCAAAATAATTGCAAAGTACACTAGCTAGTATACTGCTTGGTTTGATTAATATGGATATCTGTGGAAGGGATATTGTGTGTTTTACATGTATATTTTGTGACCTCCCCTCAACCACTCTGATGACACAGGTTTGGAACCGCTGCCTTAAACTGTGGTCACTATCAAATGCTATTGTATGCTCCATGATTACTTAAATACCTTTTTGTTTTTAGCATTAAACACATTTTGTTGTGTAACAATATGTTAAATTGCATTCATTTAGCAGATGTTCTTATCCAGAGTGACTTCCACTGCAAGAACAGAAGTGCATCCATATAAGTTGAATGAGCAGCAGTGTCAGACCAGGCTAACAATACTCCCAGACCAGTGAGTGCAAGTGCAACACCATTCAAACTCAACACGAGTTAATTTATGCTAATCTGAAACTAATACAACCTAGAAACTATGGGAAGGTGTCTTACAATACCATAAATCACATATAATGCCAATAAATTACAAAAGGTCTGTAACTCATGGCATTAATACAAGTAAGCTGGTAATATGTATATCAAAAATAATATATGCATATATATCAATCTAATTAAATATGCACTAGCCAGTATAGTGCTTTGCTGGATTAATGTGAATGTCTGTGGAAGGGACCTTCCTTCAACTCTTTTTATGACACAGGTTGGGAACCACTGCCCTCAGCTATGGTCATATTACATTTAGTTACTTTGCAGGTGGTCTTATCCAGAGTATTATCCAGTATTAAATGCCCCTGTCCTCCCCATGATCACTTAAATGCCATTCTGTTTTTTGCATTAAACACATTTTAATGGGCAACGAGCATATCAATCATATTACATGATAAAAAGTTTAAGACAAAAAGATGTGAAAGGTGTTATGATTTTTTTACAGGATAATTCTCAGCAGAAACAAGGAAAATGCAGGCAATAAAGCTGAAGAAAAGCTAAAAATAATAGGAGAGAAAATTCTTAAATAAAGTGAAGTAATGCCAATGAGACAACCACAATCTGACACTTTGCATATGCCTTTGTGTGAGGAGATTAGAACATTCAATTGGATTACGCAGCAGAGAGAGCACGCACTAGCAGTTGTGTATTGTTTTACCCATTCACTCACAGTTTTATTCTGTTAATGTCTGTGCATCCAATTTTTCTTCTGTCAGTGAGAATTAAAATTATTTTCACAGGCTGCTAGTGCACCTTATGGCCATGATATTCCATGTCCTTTCCTGCATTTTGGCTGATTTCAAATGCCCACTGGCACTGCTTACAGTGCCCATTTTTCAGTTGATTGGCCCTTTTCTGTAACTGGCTTTGCTCTGACTGAAATTAGGGACCTGAGATTGTCCTTGGAGTGTATTTATTCCATGTGTTGTCGCAATGCATATGTATACATTCCAACGTTGTATCAATTTTTTTTTTTGGTTATGGTTTCTGCCTCTGTGAACTCACACCCAAAATCAGTAGCAAGTACACAGCATTATGTAACTACCAAGAAGCCTGCTCCATGACCCTGATAAACAAAGGAGCCCAAGGGAGTCCCGAACTGTCACTTAGTGCGTCAGAGAGCTTTAAAGGCTACCCTGGGCCGCACCCACCAAAATAAACCAATTAATTGCACTGCTTATCTGATTGGCGCTTGGACTTGTATTTTAAGTCTTACGGAACAATAAGCCAGTGAGCGCATGATCTTGAATCTCAGAGAAAGTGTTAAACTGGATTTTCCACACACAAGTCACATTATACCAAGTCACATTATAAAGTTTTACTGTCTTATGAAGAAGGGTTGAGGTGAGGCTAAGCTTTCTGGGTGAGCTGTCAATGGTCTGTCATACTTTCTTTACCTCTTTACCAAAAAGGAATGGATATCATTTTATTTCTGGATAGAGTCTGTACAAAATTTTATCTTAAACATTTCCATTCACAAAAAAATAGGGTTTATTAGAAAACTCCCTTAACAACAACTTCTATTACCCAAAACAAAAGATGAAATATCGTGTTAAGCTGTAATTATGTCTGTAGTAAAAATGACTCGAACGCTTAACGCATAACATGACGCTCAGGGCAGCAGTGGGCCTTTTACTGTCAGTTCATAAGTAACCTCAAGGCTGTAGGTGTGAATTCTGATGTGACACAATTGCTGTACCCATGAGTAAGGTGCTTTCAGTAAATACCCCATTGTATTGATAGATAACACCATATGAATTTTAAGTTATGAAAGTCATGGGTAAGAGTGTCTACAGAACCAAGTGAATAAATCATGCTCTTTTTGTCATAGCCAATGATACTTTAACCTGGATTCAATCAACATTTGTTCACAAATTTGACTCAAATTTGAATGCAAGTTTTACTCTCCTTTTTCATGAAAACATTTGGATGAGTTCAGTAATTACCAAAACTAATTAAATAAATTTTGTCTATATTGAAAAATTATTACATTACATTACATTACATGCATTTAGCAGATGATCTCATCCAGAGTGACTTCCAGCACAATGGAACATAAGTGTAGCCATTAAAGTTAGAGGAGCAACAGTGTCAGACCAGGCTAACAACACTCCCAGACCAGTGAGTGTGAGCTTAACACTATTCAAGTTCTACCACAAGTTAACTTGTTCAATCTGAGTAGTTAAGAGAAACCAAGTATACTATAGCCAAGAGGTGAGTCTTCAGTCTGTGATTGAAGATGGCCAGCAAATCACTGTCCTAACCTCCGTGGGGAGTTCATTCCACCACTGAGTGACCAGTACAGACAGGGATTGTGTCTGAGAGGAGTGACCCTGTCGGGATGGAACAGTCAGTTGCCCTGTAGTTGCAGACTACAACACTGATTATAACACTGAAATTTATTTGCTAGCCCAAATAAATGGCAAATAATGACTAGACCCATGGCCCTTGTATTGAAATATTTGTATAAAAAGTGAAATGAAGAGGAGTATTGACAAATCAGATCAAATCATTTTCAAACAGTATTCATCAGAATTGATAAAATTTTACAGTGACCACTTTTTTAATATATTGCATGGCTGTAATTCCATGAAGTGAGAAAGGTGAATTTCAGCTAAAATCTGAAGCAGCACTGAAGCACACCAGCACCTCCATCGTGAGAGCTATGTAGGGATGGTAGCAGAAATGCCTTTGCGTTTTCCTGGAAGGCGCTCAGCAGGAATCACGTTCTTGCTCTTGGTCTGCATGTTTACTGCGGCTAAACCAAGACTCGTGCCCCAACCATATGTCACAAAACCAATTAGTGTGGCGTGGTACAGCATTAGTGTTTTGTCTGATACTTCTTGCCTTGTGTCTATATCAGAGTTGTTTTGGCTGTGAAATACAAATGTTGCTTGAACAACAGGTCCAGTGTGCTTGCTATGTTACATACCACTGCCAACTCTCCACCAGTCTCCAGTAAGCGAGAGTGGATTGAGAAATCTTTGATGACATTTACTTTGTGTCTGTATTTAATTTTTGATTAATATTTCTTTTTTAGGAGCATAAAATTTAGACACATGATATGTTACTTTACCACAGTTCCCCCCATCCTTCCCACACACACACGTCTCTGGTTCAATGTCACCAGTGGGTAAGTTGGTTAAGTTAGCCAAGAGAGCTTAACTCTGTATATAGCTGCCACCTGTATCTTCTCTGGAGCAGCAACGTGAAAGCAAGAGATGTTGTTCCAACATATGAGTTAAAGGGAAGACACGTATAACTGTGTGTCTGTGTGATTCTGTAGCCTTACAGCACTATGTAGGTCAGAAATTGTCTAAAGCAAAAGGTCGTACACAGCTTTTGTTTTATAAAATATCATTGTTTAAAAAGGCTCCTGAATTTTATTAATGACTGTCCTCCGTGTACTGTATGCCACAGTGTCAATTTTCCGCCCAAATTGTTGACTGATTTTTCCAGTCAAAGCCATGACTGATTTTATCTCTCTGGTCTGACTTTCATCACACTAATCGTTTGCTCAGCTTGACTTGATCACTGGCCTGTACTTTTTCCATCAGCAAGTCCTGTGTTTCTGTAGCTAGGGTTCAACTTTTTTTTGTCTTTTAGACTCTGTTGTGATTCTACCCATCAGTTTATTAGTCAAAGTTAGTTAATATTCTGCCCTTCTGACTGAAATTTCACACATTGCATTTTAGTAAACATGCACTATTCTGAGGACTGAGCTGGTAACATGCACTATTCTGAGGACTGAGCTGGTTTATTAGCAAGTCACTACAAATACAGTAGGAATAAATATTGGATATTGCATATTGTCAGCATTTAAACATATTTCTGACATAATGTGGCCCTGGAAGGGCTGCAGTTGTAAATGAATAACGAATCAGCATTCAGTGAAGAGCTGTGCCCTGTAAAACACATTCCACCACAAAAACAAAGCAGATTTCTGCAAAAACAAAGCTTATTTTAAACGCCAGTGGCTTAGATGTCATGACCGCAATCTTTGTGTTGTGGCCTTTGAACTTGACCTAAACCTTTACTGTCCTCCACGTATGCGGGTTGCCTTGCGCGAGTTCCATGCCCCCACACCCCCTCCTTAAATGGTCTTGGGCGGAGCCACTTACACTATGATACTCTGGATGTTATAGGCTGCACTGTGAACACACACAGTGGTCTGAACTCCTCCATCACAGAAAAACAGGCTGGCAGGACACAGAGAGCATGATTATGAAAGAATGGAGTCATTTGAGAAGAGAAGGACCTAGAAGGAGAGGAAAAGAGATTGGATTGATGGGGAGGGCAGATTGAGGAGATAAGAGTGAGATGGTAAGAGAACAGAAATCGTAATCCAGGCTTTGGCGGGTTTGGCATTAAAGAGACAAACTAATTCGATTGGATTGAGCGCTTCCACCTCTCCAGGGAGGTTAATTGGATCAGACCAAATTAGCGTGTGACAGCAGAGGGATATGGGGCGGCGGAGGCTGATGCAGGATCGGACCAGAGAGAGGAACAGGAGTAGGCACTGCATGCTGTATGCAGGGGGGTCCCCAGCAGTCTGATTCTGCCGCTGTCCCAGAGGAGTCTGGGCCCTGTGGGAGGATAAGGTTCCCCCAGGGAGAAGGCACTAGAAAAACAGAGGCCTTTAAACCGTCTGCGGTTTCCCTTTGCATGTACACATATCCTGTTTTAAATGAAGGGTGCCCGGAACAGTAATTTACTCATTCACATTCAAAAGCTTCAAAGAGCTTTCGAAATATTCACTGTATTGCTAAAACAGAACAGTTGAAAACAACACAGTTAACAGTAGAAAAAAGGCAACGATATTAACAATAAGACATGAGAAATAACAATTGACAAATGATGACATAAACAACAAAAGCCATACAAATAATTATGAAAACAGCAATAGCAGATCATTTGTTTTTTGGTAATGTGAGGCACAGTTTTAAGTCCAGGTTGCTCACTCTGTTTCTAAGCCTATAGCAGGCTCCCACATACCAAGCAACCAATGATAATTGAATATGACAATGGCTGGGCATTATGGATGAAATGTTAATTTAAAATAAAAAGGACAAACCGTAGGGTATTACAATTATAGTATTGTATAATTAATAGAAGTTTGAAATTACTTTCTGGAATCAAGATAAATATTTTAATATGAATGTGTTTTTCTGGATGAACAAAGCATCAGTATCAAAACACTGATCTTTACAAAGAGATATAAAACCTGGGATTTGTGTTCCTGTAAGCTGATTGTAATACAGGAATGATGGTATGATCTGAACCCACTTCTGTCAATGGCATAGATTGTGCGGCCGTACCAAGTGTCCAGAGTACCGTGTCTGTAAAAATGTGAGATGTGCAGTGGCCCCTGGTGGTCACAGAAGGATATAATAGACAGAGGGCTTTTCACTACTAAAAGCACAGTAGCATAGCATTTCCATAGTAGAGTATTGAGAAGAGGCAATGCGCAGGGAAGGCATTCAAGGACTTGTTTGTTCGTATACTATTTGCCTTTTGCCTTAAATTCTTATTAAACGCTACACTCATTAGATCAAATGATCTGATCCAAATGATCCAACTGAATCCCTTGCATGTGAATGTAAGTCTTTCTCCTGACAAGCTAATTGACCAGTTGAATGAGTGAATGAATCTTTTAAGTAAACCAGTCAGAATTTGAGTGTAAATGGTCATGCAGGGGTACGGAGGCACAGGGGGTGCCTGTAACAGGAAGGGGAGGCCGGGGGCTGTACCAGGAAGTGGTGAGACTAATGAGTGAAACTCGAGACTGTTAATTGGAGACGGGCAATCTTACATTCTGTATAGCATGACAAGTTTACGGTGTTGCAGAAATATCTGGGCAAGCATGATAGCTAGGGTTATAATGTCTTTGATCATGTGAATTAACACTATTCATAATAAGATAGCAAATCACAGCGCATGTAGCCCCAATGCTGTCAGAGATAGAAAAGTTACTGCTAATGCACACAGAGATGAATATCAGCAGATGGAATATGAACACACTATGAAGCACACTATTATTGCAGAATAACATTCTCACCCTTTCCCTCTTCTGCCAAACATTGCCCCCTCAAGGCCACTGCTGTCATTGCGGCGAAATCTTTAGGAATAATTCTGAAAGTCATCAATACGAGCTACGTGATAGATGGGTTCTTATAGAAGTTATAAGGGAAATGGACAGAAAGAGAAAGATGCCATAATGGGGCTATTCTGCACAGTGTAGCATTTATAGCTACTGTGGTAATGGTTGATGTTTCTTGATCTTTTTTTTTTTGCATAAACCTCAGAATTGGCACCCGCTGGGGCCGTCGCCGTGGCAATGGGGCTGCAGGCGTGCATCCTAGAATACTGAACCCTTTTGCCCAGACTTCCTGCGGGGGAGGCAAGGGTGCAGGCGGACAGGAAACGAGGGTGCAGCTGAGGAATTGTGGGATTGGCAAGGTCTTCAGCAAACCGCAGTAAACCGGGGAGGGAGGGAAAGAAAGAGAGGGAATACGAGAGCAATGTTAGAGAGATGAGAGTTAGCACCAGGGAGAGGGAAAGAGAGAAATGGAGGGAGAGCAAAAAAACAGTGCATTGAGAGCTTGTACAATTATTATACTTAAACACTGTGGTTATACATGTCCACTACAGTGGTTGTATATGCTTAGTACCTGTCACTTCCAGTATTGAGGGTTCCTGCACCTTTTGTAGTAAGAAAAGATGGGGGCCACTCATAGTAATCATCTCGGATACACTGTCCAGTCATTTTTGTTGCTACTGGATTACTCCAAACTGCTGTTATTAGCTTCTGTGTAGTACAGTATCATTATATTAACCATGTATCGGGATTCTGCTGCATGTGTGCAGTTTGCCTATCAACTTACTTTCTACTCCTCACCAGTAGAGGGCGAGCTGACTTTACTGAACTCAAAAACAGGATGGAGGGTCTGGCTCAAGAATACTGCTGGATTGGATTAGACTGTGCAGAAATCGGCCAAGATGGCCACATTACACTGTGTTGCATTTTTCAGGTCCTTAAATGACATGCCTGCAGTGACCTGAACCAGATTTTATTGTAGAGGATAGTTACAGTATCATGTACTGGTTATACTGTACTGGAATGGATTCTTGGCTTCTAGTTGAGTTTTTGTTTCTCCGTCTGGTTGCAAGTGTTAAATTTGATACGCCAAGCATTTCTAAACAAGCCTTGAATGGTGTGGTTATTCACTTGTTGTGTGAACCAAGGACCTTATGCATTAGTGTATTGTCATTGCTTATTTCTATTAGGATCAGACATAGGAATTGAGAGAAGCAGTCAGTGAAGTATCAGATCCACACTTTTCAACATGGACTAAACGCTGGAATTTAACATTTTCACTGAGTGTGCTTGATGGAGTGGAATGTAAGGACTGGAATGTGCTAGTACAGTGTGTATACCCTCCTGTGGTCTGTATGTGTGTATGTGTGTGTGTGTGTGTGTGTGTGTGTGCAAGTGGAACGTGAGGACTGGAATGTGCTGGTACAGTGTGTATACCCTGTGTGGTCTGTATGTGTGTATGTGCGTGTGTGTGTGTGTGTGTGTGTGTGTGTGCGTGTGTGTGTGTGTATGTGCGTGTGTGTGTGTGTGTGTGTGTGTGCGCATGTGTGCGTGTGTGTGTATGTATGTGCGTATGTGCGTGTGTGTGTGTGTGTGTGTGTGCATGTGTGTGTGTGTGTGCATGTGGGTGTGCATGTGCGTGTTCATGTGTGTGTGTGTGTGTGTGTGTGTGTGTATATGTGCGTGTGTGTGTGTGTGTATGTGTGTGTGCATGTGTGCGTGTGTGTGTATGTATGTGCGTATGTGCGTGCGTGTGTGTGTGTGTGTGTATGTGTGTGTGCATGTGTGTGTGTGTGCATGTGGGTGTGCATGTGCGTGTTCATGTGTGTGTGTGTGTGTGTGTGTGTGTGTCAGTCTCTGGGCTGGGCAGTAACTGTGCTCCGTGTGTTGGCATGTTGGCGTGTTGTCTTCGGCGGCTTTGATTACACGGACTGCAGCCGACAGACAGAGGGAGGAAGGGAGAGAGTACAGCACCGGACAGAACAGACAGAGGGAGGAGCTGAGAAAGGAGTTCACCAGGAAAAATGGAGGGAGGGAGAAAGCAGAGGATAAAGGGAA
The DNA here is from genome assembly GCA_019176425.1 of Megalops atlanticus. Taxonomy (NCBI): domain Eukaryota; kingdom Metazoa; phylum Chordata; class Actinopteri; order Elopiformes; family Megalopidae; genus Megalops; species Megalops atlanticus. The sequence continues at coordinate 3,999,316 of CM032893.1, forward strand.
AAAATGAAGAAAATATGAACAAAACAGATCCTAACATTTCTGTCTGGGGCGGAGGATTCATAATAAAGTCCTTCATAAATGCTACACTAGGCTTTTCCTTCACTAAATATCATAGCTTCTTTCCATTGTCACAAAATAGAGCACAAGGTAACATACCAGTACACCAGTAGCACTAAGCAAGTATGACTTGATAAAGGGTTATGAATACCATAGGCTATCCTTATGTAGTGCTGAAGGCATAATGAGAGGCTCATAGGGCAAAGTGACACCAAACAGACAACAAATGAAGCAGACAAAATTAACACTGTCCTTTAATACTGTAATACTATAGAGTAATACTGGGAGTGTGTTACGACAGAAGTCAGGAGATAAGATGTACTGAAAAACACAGAAAAAAGAGTTAGCCTGGGTGACAGCCTCTGCCAGATGAAGAAATGAGTGTAAACGATCCTTTTGTGCATGTCTGCACACGGAGAGCCCCAAAGACTCAGAAATCCAGCTGGAGAAAGAGATGGAGCACATAAAGTCCCTAAAAGAGCGGGGTAACTTCTGCAGCCAAGAGGAGTCGGGATAATTAGCGGGATCCCTCAGCCAACAGGATACAAGCTTTGGCGGGGAGGGAGAGATGCGGCTCTGTTCTGAGGGAGGGAGCAGGAGCGAGAGAGAAAGAGAGGGGAAGATATTTAAAGATGCGCAGACTGTCGCATGTCACCGAGTGTGTCTTTGTGTCTGTGCCTGCGGGCGTGCACCACAATCAGCGCTGGGGTAGGATTAGTGAAAAAGTCCCCGCAGTAGCTGGTAAACTCTGACAGCGTGGTTGTGCTGAAGTCTCCTCACTGGCTGCTCCTTTCAACTGTACAGAAAAGTGACAGCAAAGCCTTTCTCTGGACATGTGAAAAGGAGGGCCTCAAGCGATAGCAATAAAATGTTTTGTTGTTGTTGTGTGTGTGTGTGTGTGTGTGTGTGTGTGTGTGTGTGTGTGTGTGTGTGTGTGTGTGTGTGTGTGTGTGTGTGTGTGGATGTTGCAAGTGTCTATGTGTTTGAAATGTGCATGCATTTCTCTCAGTGTTAGTGCGTGTGTGAGTGAGCATAACACTAACATCAAGTATCACACTATTTGGCCAACAATGTTTAACTGTGTGTGGGCAAATGTAGGGAAAATGTGCTGTAATGAGGCTGCTGTATGTTTGACCCTCCATACATCACTGTGTTAATGAAACAAGTTCAACGGACTGGATTGTGAGATTATTGTTATTATTATTATTATTATTATTATTGTTGTTGTGTGTGTGTGTGTGTGTGGGTGTGTGTGTGTCTGCGTGTGGGCATCTGGTGAATCTGTGTGCATACGTGTGGGTGTACATGTGTGTGTTGGTGCATGTGTGAGAATGTGTCTATGTATGCATGCATATGCAAGAATGTATGTGGGTGGATATGTTTGTGTACATATGTGTGCATGTACATGAGTTTGTGTGTGTGTGTATGTATATGCATCTGTGTGTAAGAGTGTGTGCATATGTGTGTATGTATGTTCATGTGTGTGTTAGAGTGTAGATGTGTGTATGTACTTGTGTACATGTGTGAGTGTGTGTGTATATATATGTACATGCATGTGTGAGAGTGTGTCTATTTGTATGTGTTTTCGTGCTTGTGTGCGTGAGAGTGTGTGTGTATGTGAATGCATGTGGGAGACTACGTGTGTGTGTGTACTTATGTTCATGCATGTGTGAGAGTGTGCGTGTATGTGTGTGCCTCTGTGAAGGTGTGTGTATGTGTATGTGTCTGTATGTGCGTGCGTGTGTGAGAGTGTATCAGTATCTCAAAGTGCTGACAGTATGGAGTTGTTTCTGGCTGGGTACATGACACTGCTGGCACTGGCCCCAGAAAAGTGACCAGGTTCCGAGGCTGGAGACTGTGATGAATTTAAAGAAAGGGTCTGTTTACAAGAAATAGAAACATATGAATGTGGGGAATGTAGACAGAAAGATAATGAGATACACACTTCCAAACATGTCCTCAGATAACCCAGTACCACACAAAGAACACACACACACACACTCAAACTGCAAAACACATCCTCAGATAACCTCATCCTACAGCAGTACACACACACGCACGCACACCAACTAGCACAGTTCAGTAAATATTGTGGACCACCTGATTGCTATCACAAAATGTATCATTCGATCCAAGTAGTTGGGAATCTGCCCTCACATACAGAAATTCAGAATTGAAACAAACGTCGATTTTACATGATGTACTTACTGGAGGATGAATCAACGGAAAGGACCCATGTCCCTGCGTCATCGCTTCCTGTGCGGCCTGGCGCTGCCTTCATCCACAGGTCCAACACCCAAACAGATGGATAGATCAGACCAGCGATTGAAACAAGGAGCTCTCACTAATGCCCAGCGCACAGATGCCAGCTGTGGAAATTATCCAGAGGGCTAAGCGAGATAGTCACGCCGCATTCAACTTCCTGTTTACAAAGTGCACTCCCACTTAGATGTAAAGGGGACTCTAAGACAGAAGATAGGAAAGGAGGCAAGAGCAGGAGAGAGAAGGAGGGCTGTGTTCTGCAAGTGTACAGGAAACATTTTATCCCATTAAAGGCGGTGTAGGAGTGTTGTTAGCAGCACAGATTGGCATCCGGGAAAAAGAAAACACCCTATAGGCCAGGGCTAAGGTAGAGGTACCATGGAAGGAGTCTCTTTCAAGGCACACCTGAGGACTGACCACATGCTATAAAGACAGCCTGTATGTACACTATGTAAATAAGCTCACTATAAATAATTCATATATGTGTGCCATGTAAATAAACCCATGGCCTGACAAAATGTCCGCCACACAGTAAGAGTGTGCCGTCATGCGCTTTATATATGCTGTCATGTGGGCACATCTACACTGCATAGCCTGTGTCCACTCCTACAAATGCAACACTCACAAACTTGACTAGCTAACCAGGTTTTGCCGTGAGAGGGTCATTTACTCAGTGTGCATCCCATGAAATCCTTTGCCCTGGAGCTTCAGTTTTATGAAGATTTATCGACTTTTTTCCTGAAAACATTCAATTCTATTGGAGGTCGAGCACATGAGTATTAAATGACATCTGAAAGGCCTATCAGCGACGGCGTTTCAGAGGAGAGACACAAGGACCCTTTAAAGGCAATGTGGGCATGATCTGCAGTGTTTGGATATTCAGATTTCCATGTTTGGATGCTCAGATGTCGATGTTAGCAATGATGTCACTTTTCACAAACAGCAAAAGCCATGTATCATTCCCCTTATTAAGCAGGCAAGACGTCTGCAACCACACAGACATGCACATGCACATACACACACACACTGATGTACAGACAAGATCTTAGACAAGCCCTAAGACATTTGAAAACATGTATTAAGGCACACACATTTATGCTGAAGTCCGAACAGGTGCCTCAGCCTTCATGGACGTGTTGCCCCTGCCTGAGTGATGCTGGGAGGCCATTTTGCACCAGAACACTCACCACACGTCACCAGTGGTGAAGAGGGAGGGAATTAATTAGCCAATTAAACTGGGCGACAATTTGATCGCCAGATTGGGAGTTTGGCGAGGACCCTAAGGAACCCCTCCCACTCTCCTCCCACTCTTTGCAACGGGCGCCATGGAATATTTAATGACCACAGTGAGCGAGGACACTGGGTTTAACATCTCACCTGAATGATGCCTCCTCTTGCATCACAGCATCTCCGTTATTGCAAGCAGGGGCACTGGGTTCGTACGGGAAAAGAAGGGTGGGGGATTGCGCAAGGAGGGGAATTCAGAGAGGCAAACAAGCATTTCCTTTTCCTCCTCCTTGCGTGTCTCTGCCTATCTCTCTATCGTTGCCGCCGGTGATCCCGCTGTCCATCACAGACAGCCTGCCCCTGCCCCCCCGCTCTGCCCTGCCAAGCTCACAGGTGCAGCCTGTTAGGCACAGCTGCTCCCCCTCCTGTTTTTAGTTCAGGGGCTATTTGTCAATTGTTATTTCCTACTTAAAAAATGCATCCAGATACATGCTATGGGGCCAAATACAGTATGGGGAGAGGAATAACCAGAGGGAAGTGAAAAAAACAGGTGGCTTTGTTAAAAAAGAGAGAAAGCATGAGGGAGAGAGGAAAAAGAGAGAAACAGATGAAGGACAAAGAAAGAGTGTCGACACAGATGTCAATATTTCCATGTTCTCACATTCTCCTTCTTCATATTTCTCTCACCCCCTCCTTTCCCCTCTTGTTTTCCTTCTCTCTTTCTCTTCCTCCCTCTTTTTCATTCTTACCCTCTGTATCTTCTTAGAATTAAAAATCAGATCTTGGATCTTGGCACAGCAGTGAAATAATTGCATGCCAAAGCACTTTTGTGAACATAAACAACATTAGACAGGCAGCAGAAATAACACAAACTCCTGCTGGCCCACTATCGCTGCTTCTGTTTGGTCGTCCCTCTTTCCTGTTGATGTTTGCACTGGGGAAGAGAGCTTTTAATATCTCCATTAGAGAATCAGCCTCCGTCAAACCACAAACGCTCGTCGCTTTTACCCCAAACTGACCGCCTTTCATAGTCTGGCTGTCCTAGCCAACTGTCTGACTGTTAGACAGCTTGTTTTTATCTCTGTCTTTTTTAAACTCTCTCTCTCTCTCCATGAATCTCCCTTTCTCCCCCTCTCCTCTCTGAGCTACCTGTGTTTCCTTCTGTTTATCTGTCTGTCTGCATCCTCAGTAACTGGTCCGTTTTTATTTGTTTAACTGTTATTGGTTACCGCTTAGTTATTCTGAGAATATTCCAATTTTAGGAAGCTCAAGGTTAGATTAGCTATCTGGGGGCACTAGTGTAATCTGAAGTGCCAACTAAAAAGCACAGTGTGAAAGTAAACTCTCGTGGAAGTAAATAAGATAATATTCCTTCATGACCTTTTATATAACCACTTCTCAGATTGGCTTCAGGAAGCAAAATGCAATTTGTAATCAATTCATAATCAATGAAAATGAATATTTCAATCCATTGACTGGAAATTGATAATATTATTGTGTATCAGTTTTTAACAGGTAATCAACAACCTATAAATATATAATTTGCACATAAAAGTACATGTTGCAAATATTCTGTCAGACAAAAGTCAAAAAAGATGTAAGATTCAGTTAGCAACCAAGTCAGTAGTGTTAGAACTGAATGTGCGATATCACAGAGCAGTGCAATGCCCTCTGATATAGAGCACTGCCAATTTCATTGTGGAGGGTGATAGATAATACAGTAGCTAGCAATATGAATAAGAGTAATGGGTTGCATTTCTATGGTGCAGTTCAAGGACCTCAAAGCAATTTACACTGAAGAGGGGGACTCACCTCAACCACTACCAATATGTAGTGTGGAACACAACCCTGGGCAATGCCTGACAGCCAATGGGATGTAGCTCTGGACGTGGATTTGATCTGTGGTGGGGCATCGCTGATGCACCCTCAAACAAAGGACTTAACCTACATATAAATTGCTTCAATAAAACTTCAGTCATCTCCATGGATAACACATTATGTAAACTGTTGGCAGTTGGCCGTTTGACCTGGATAAAGATGTCTGCCGAAGAAAACAGTAATATTATTACATGACATTATTTATTTGCTTAGAAAACACCCTTGTCTAGGGCAACTTGCATAGTTTCCACTTCACATATTATCCCCTTTATGAGGCTGAATATTTACTGAGTCTGTTTTATTTACCATAATCAAGGGTAAAATGTCATGCCCCAGAATGGGAATCGAACCTGCACACTTCAGGTTCAGAGCCCAGTCACTTAACCATATGCTGCTGTGTTGTTGAGTGCAGGTATTTGTGCATTACAATATACAATGATGCAAAGAAGCACCGCATCCCTGGATCTGTATTAATTGATTATGTTGGTTCACTACAGGTGCTCGGTCTTCACAGGTAGCATTAGTGTGAGGTCGCAGAGAGTCAGGGGGCGTCCAGAGAGGAGCAGGGCAGCCAGAGGCCAGCACGGGTCCCTCTGTCCACCTCTCCCCCCTCTGTCTGTTTACCTCTGCCTGTTTTTCGTCTCTTGCTCCACCTTTCCATCTGTTTCCTGAGCGTGTTTATGGGATGGAGAGGGAGAGAGTGAGCTAATCGTTCGGTCTGATTGAGCGGGCGGGAAAGGGAGGAATGAGGAAGGGAGGAGAGAGACAGGAAAAGAAAGTGGGAGAGATGAGAGTGAGGGGTGGGAGAGGAGAGGGGGGGACGGGAAGGGGGGCCGGGGAGTTGGGTATAAAAGTGTGGCTTCACAGAGCCAAAATGATTCACTGAGAGAAGGAAACACAGAAGGAGGAAATCAGAAACACGAACCTCGAGAAGTTAATACATATCAGCTGTATCCTCTGGGTGAGTACAGTGCAGTCATCTGTTCAAAGATATATCTCTCATAAAAAACACACACAGTGTGCACACAGTATATGCCTTCACAAAATACAGGGATCCATTCACTTACAAAACCTCACCAAATTCACAGCAGATTGTGCATAACACATGGCTTATTTTTAAAAGAATGTTATTCTAAGAAAATGCTGGTCAATAGCTTTTGCATGTTTTAGCAATTTAGCAGTCTTTTTGTTCATTGATTACACCCTTATTTTAATGCAGATTCCAAGTGATTGAGTTAAAGGGAACCTGTGGATGTTCATGTTTATCTAACCACTGTAACTGGAGCTTGAGGTTTTCTAGAACAAGTCAATTAGTCTTGAAAAAATGAGCCCCAGGAAAATGTTCAGTGCTTTAGTGGCTGGTTTGGAAATGTTTGGCATGTCCAACCAAACACTTTCCTTGGGTTGTATTTCCACGCCGACTCTACTGGGCTGAAGTCAATTTTCACCTGTCATCTGGGCAACGGCTCACCTGGCAGACACGCTGTTGACGACAGCTTGAGGGTGGCGCATGTGTTTGTGTGCGGGTTGAGGAGGAGGGGTCCAGCCATGGTGTCAGCCAGCACAGACAGCGTGGCTGTCCAAAGGCTACAAACAGCGGTTTCTGTGGGGGATGACATCAGCTCAGGTGGGGGGGACGGCACGCAGAGCTTGGGGTCGTGTGTTTTGGTCCCCACATCTGGCTCCAGCTGTTTGTACAGGTGTCAGGCACCTGGCACAACTCTCACTATGTATCTCTCTCTATCTACCTCTTTCTATCCCACAACTCCTTTGCTCTCTTTGTCTGTATTTTCAATTCAGTGTAAAGTTTGAAATTACCATATTTAAGCAAATCTCACAACCTCCATAACAGAATTTATTTATTTATTTATTTATTTATTTATTTATTTATTTATTTATTTATTTATTTATTTATTCATTCATTTATTTATTATTCAGTAATTCTTATTTGGGAATGGGGGGGGTGGTGCTGCTGCAAATATACTTGTATATATATATACTTGTATCCTATGACGTTAAAGGATTCATTTATTTGCTTGTTTGTAGGGGCTGCAGGTATAGTCTTTCTTTCTTTTTGTTTTTAGGAAAGCATTTGTTTGTTCTGAGGGGTTGGGGGGGTGTCCTTCAGGTAGCTGTATACTTCACACTGTATACCCATGTGTAATTCTCATTGAGCAGGTGTACCTTATTGATGTCTTTCTCAGCTTTTGGAGCTGTACTCGTTTGTGTTTGGAGCTGTCCTCACAGTGCATGGTGTTAGTAGATGTTAGTGCTGTCAGCTTCAGGACCAGCTGGCTGAGGTGACTCCTCTCTGAGCTCAGCTTTTGACACTACATGTCTTTGTAGTGAGAACATAGGAGTGACGATCACAAAGTGTTTCTTCAAATGCATTCCGTTTTCATTATTTACAGATTATAATGTTTTATCTAAATTTTAATCAGTATTTCACTCGCAATATTTGTCGACATGGTATAAAAGCCCTTTAAGCATTTTTGCTTTATTATTATAAACTATTGTCATTTAGCAGACATGGTGTGTACCTTCAGTTCAGTTCAATGTTCATTTATGTTTGTAAATAATTTGTATCTGTTGGATATAATATGGATAATATGGATATATTGGGCATATGGATTTTTTGGTGTTTTTCATCATTACTGTCAGGGTCCTGGTCTGACAGTATTTCTCCAGCAGGGCCTGGTTCTGCTGAAGTTCCTTTTCCTCCTGCCCCCACGCCCAACTTTGCTGGCCTGCTGGGAGGAGGAGGCTTTCATGTTGATGTGATTGGAGCTCAAGAAAGGCTTTGTTTTTATACGTTCTGAAACAAGCTATTGTCTTCATTGCTACTTTTCTTGTTTTGCCTGTGGTGTTGCGGTCATTTTTGCAATTTTTGCATTTGGAAGGTTTGCAAACAATTACACGCTTCTGTTTCTCTTTCTCTGTCTCTCAATGTCCCTCTCTTTCTCCCTCCCTCTTTGAAGCTCTGACTCTTTCTCTGCCACGCCGTCTGTCCCTCTCTCTCCCCCTATCGCTCTCAATTTCGCTCTTGATAGTTCTCCCTCTCTTGTTTCCTGGGGCTCTGGCCCTGACTGGCCTCAGTATTACTAAGACACATTCCGGTTTACAGGAATTCAGGCAGCAGGAGACAGAGCTGACCCTTTCCTCAGGCAGACAGCTGGGCTGCAGAGACAGAGAGTCCTCAAAGATTGGACCAGAGCTGGAAGGCTAAAGCACACATTAACATTGCGACCACAGGAACTACCTGCAGGCTGAACCTTTCAACTTCCTGCAACTCATCATCTCAGCTCATGTACTTTTCTGTTCTCTTCTCTGCCTTCATGCCTTCATGACCATGTCTGCCTTTTGCTCTCAATCAATCAGTAAATTAATATACCAATCAAGCATACAACCAGTCATTCAGTCATTCAATCAATCTACCAACCTACCAACCAACCAATCAATCAATCATCCAACTAGTCATTCAATCAATCAACCAATCAATCAATGAATCAATTTATGTACCCATCAACCTGTCTATTAGTAAATAAATCAATAAACCTATTTATATATTAATAAATCTCTTTCTATCTACAGTACCTTGCTTAACTCTTTCATCTTTCATTGCTGTCTTTCTTATCTCTCCTCTCTGTCTCAGCCTGTTTATGTCAAACTTCTCATCCTTTCCTCATTGTCCATAATTGTATAATCCGATCTGATTGCTAGTGATACATTCTTACATATTCATTGTACTAATTCAATAAGATAATACATACATTACATATCATTCCTCCTGTTTATTGTTCTGGACTTTACATTGGGTAGCACCTTTTAAAGTGTTTCTTTTTGTTATTTACAAAATATTTCTTTTGAATTAAGTCTGAAATAATGAAAAAAAATATTGGGTGAGTACAAAGAAGTGATAGGTCTGTTTAAAGTTGTAGTAATACTGCAAGTGTGGGACTGTTTGATTTGTTACACTGTCTCCCCTCTCACAGTATCACTCTCCCCCATCTCTTTCCCCTCTTCCTAAGCATCTCTGATGATATTTTGGCCCAGATTTAGTCAAACCTTTCCCTTAAATCCGAGAAGCTTATCTGAGTGTTGGTTTTTGTTTTGAAGGAGCAAGTTGATGCAAGTTTAATGAAAGCAAAGTTTTGAATACTCTGAAAAGCTGTTTAAACAAAGGTCCTTTAAAAATCAGTCCCTCTGTGTGTCCTCCTGTCAGTCACTCAGAGTGTCTTTCTGTTTTTTTTTTTTTGGTTTTTCCATCTGTTATATTTATCTGTAAGGCTGGAACAGTTCATGGAGGGGTACATAAAGCAAGAACTATTCTCTCTTCTGTTTCTCAGCCCAGTTTTGTCAAATCCCTAAAACACAATTAAGATGATAATTGAACCGGTCTTTATTCATTTCCTTAATATAAACATCTTCTGCTTTTTCTGTCTGGTATGTTTGATGGTGACAATGGAACAGCTGAGAGTGATGGAAGCAGAAATGGAAAGCAAGACACTCGGCTGTCCTTCCTCTTCTGTTTTTCATTCTCTCTCTCACTCCCTCCTTCACCCTCTCTGTCTATTCCTTTCTCTCTCTCCTGCACTCTTTTGTTCCCTCCTTCAGTCTCTCTCTATCCCTCTTTTTCTCTCCCTCTTTCTCTTTCTCTGTCTCTATCCCTCTCTCTCTCTCTCTCTCTCTCTCTCTCTCTCTCTCTCTCTCTCTCTAGCTTTTTATTTCTACTTCCCCCCAAGAGTGTTGCTTCTAAATTCAGTTTACATTGGGGCAAGCACCAAACTGGCCATGCTATGAATACACAAAGCAAAACACAAGCAAGTTAATATTGTGACAAAAACAATGACAACATTTTAATCTCTCTCTCTCTCTCTCTCTCTCTCTGTAGTCCAGTAGGCAAACAGAATGAAGGTCATTCTGCAGTGTGTGGTGCTGAGCATCCTCGTCGCTCTCTGTCTCTGCTATGGTACGCCTCTTCCATTCCCTAACATTGGTTCAAACTGATCACTTTATTAAGAGATAAAGTGTGTAACACGCAGTGATCTTTCTCTCTCTCTCTCCTCTCTCTCTCACAACAGATTCCCATGAGAGTAATGAATCATTTGAGGGTAAATAAGCTCCATTGTTTTTATTTTGTGAAATTTCATTGAAAATGAGCACTTATTGATGACAAACATATAGTAGTATCACTGCAGGCATTAGTATCCATGATAAGTATCTATGAAAGATGTTATGGATACTATTTCCATTGCGGTGTGATATATTGCACCTTTATTTTCAACATTCTGTTGTCATTGTTAGAGTTCGTCTTTGAGGAAAAAGTAACCAATGGCAAGTGTTTGGTTGAACTTTATAGATAAAGCTTGTGAAGGCTAATGAACTAGATGTGTGCTTGGAATGTCCAACCAAGCACCTTTCTTTGGGTCCATTTTCATAGAATTTTTTACCCTCAGAAAAACCTAACATTTGTTTCAAGCTCCTATTAGATACATGTCTTACATATTGCAGTTTTTAAGAGAACACATCTAGCTGCAGATTCATTGCATTTCCGTTCTAGAAGAGCTTCACTTTTTCAAGGTGAGATCAGATGTAATGGTAAAGATAACAATGATGTAATGATACAAACATCTGTAATTCAGCAGTTTTCTGTGAGTTACAATGACAAACCGTGATGTGACTGGCCTGCAGATCTCCTCTGCATGGTGGTTAGTGAATCACTAAACTGCAGTGTCATCTACAGTGATAATTTTTTTCTGTATTGATATATAAATCCCCTCAGACTTTTTCATCAAGCGACACCGAGCGAACTCCTTCATCAACCATCCACGGGGGAATATGAACATCTTCAACCCCAGGAGGTAACCTCTGTACACACATGTGCGCACACCCACACACACACTCACACAGAGGCACACAGAGGCGCACACACACACACTCATACACAAGCACACAGAGGCATGCAGACACACACACAAACACACACTCTCACACAGAGGCATGTGCACGCACAAACACACTCACATACACTCACACAGAGTCACACACACACACACACACACACACACACACACACACACACACACACACACTCAATTTCTCTGTTGCTGGAGACAAAATCAGGGAAAAGAAAGCACTCCACTCTCATTATATGATACATCAAGCTTGATTCCCAAGGGACCTTGGTCAGGGCAATGAACAATGACAAAACACACCTGTGCAAATATCAAAGCCATAAAAAATGCAGATCAACTAGGTTCACACATATTGGCCTGCATTTGGTGTCCACAGTAATTCAGTATTCTTTGAGGATTCTGTCTGGATTGTATTACAAAGGCATTATGCATCCAGAGACCTTATGTCAGTGTGTCTGCTAGACAGATGCAAACAGATAATGAGTAGCTAATACATAATGGTATGCATCCACTAACAATGACTGCATTCTTACTATATCCCATGACAAAGTGCAAATCCGTTCACACAAAAACCCAGACTGCAATGTAAATTTTTTACCTTTTGATACACGTTTTCACCTCTCCACACAAACAGCAAAAGCCTTCCTCCACAATGGCCTGTTTCAGATGCTAAGTGCTATTTAGGCAAAATTCAAGCTCAAAGTATGAAATCAAACTTAATTATTAGATTGCACAGTAATTATTGATTCGTGCTCTCATAAATTCCCCATGTGAGATAATTGAAAATTACATTTTTTCCCGTAGGGCTGCAGTGTGGCATAGTAGTAAGGAGCAGTCCTGGTAACCAAAGGTTTCTCATTCAACTCTCTGCTTGGCCACTGCTATTGTACCCTAGGGCAAGGTACACAACCTCAGTAAATATCCAGCTGTATGAATGGGTCACATGTAAGATTGTAAGGCCGTACAGATGTGGTGGGAGTCAGTAACAAGTTGGAGCAGGTCACAGTGGTTGCTGGATGTGGTCGTGGTCAGGATTGGGGTCATTATGATCATGGTCTTGGCTGCGGTCGAAAACCAAGATGTACTGTGACCTCATATGAAATCGAAGTGATGACAACTGGCGGCATCATAACCTGAGGCTGGTCATTTGTCGGTGGGGTGGTTACCTTGTTGAACCCAGTTCACACTTACAGAGGCCAGCTATACTATACTGAAAAGCAGTAGGTAAAACATACACAGTGCTGCAAGACGTGCTCATGTATGCTATTACAGTTGCTGCTGGAAAACAGCTTACAGTAACGCTACTATGAAATCTACAGGCCTGTATTTTATGTTCAGGGTGGAAAGAAAAGACCGCAGTCACGGGCGTGGCCTTAAGCCCACTGCTGTGCAGGAGGTGGCACTGGAAGGAACAGTCTGTGCCAGAAACAACATTCAGCCCCAGCAAGACTGAGAGAAACACCATGAGCATTGCCACAGCTGTCTGAATGTTTAAAAGTCACAGCGTTACCAAGAAAGAAACCTACTGACTCTCATATCAGGGAAATGAGGACAGGGTAGAGGCCTCTCAACAGCAATGTATTTAAGTACTGCAAGTGTAGAGTAGATAGAGTAAGCAGTCTAAAAGTATTGTTATACTGGTGTGACTGGCAACAGGCATGGCCGGTATTTGCACTTGCAAAGGATTGCTTTAGTGTGCTTTGTGTAATTACTAACATGTTTATAATGGTTTTGTTCACACACACTGTAGAAGCCCTTCAGCCATTTTCAACTGGGAAAAATGCTGTTATTTTAAGAATATTGCCTTCTGTTTATTGTCTAATGGTCATATTTATCAAAGCTGTGTTTGCTTTATTTGGCTTGGATTATTAGTCTGGCTATTATTGGTGATTTGGTGTCCAGTAAAGTATTTGCTTTTGCAAGATATACTTTCCAATCCTGAGTCCAAAACTGGCATTTGTCCATTTCAGAGACTTTTTTTCTGCTGGAGTGGAGTGGGTAGGTTATTATGTTTAGAGTTTTGTACTTTGTCACTACCTTTTGAAAGTAGTGTTCTGAGATTGAGGAGCACAGGGACTGTATTAAAATGGCATTATTTGTTACTATGTGAACTGTCTGTAACAGCTTGGTTTTCCACTCTAATCATAACATTACATTGTTGTCACATAACAGATGCTCCTATCCAGAGTAACTTACAGAAGTTTCATCCAATTTCATCAATTTGTACTGCTGGATATTTAGTACGATAACTGTGGGTTAAATACCTTGCCCTAGGGTACAACAACAGTGTCCCAGTGCGGAATTGAACCAGCAACCTTTTGGTTATAAGCCCTGCTCCTTACCACTCCCCCAAACTGCTGCCCATTATTATACTCTGGTGAGTATACTGCACTATCCTATAATCTGATCTCCCTCTCTTTCTCTCATAGGAAGGTGAAGTCAGCTGTTGAACAACGCTCTGAGATCTGCGAGGATTTCACTCCCTGTCGCCTCTTTGCCCATCGCTATGGTTACCAGCAGGCCTACAATAGATATTTCCCCACTCGGAATACAGCCAATGGCAGATACTGAGTTTACCAGGAAACAATCAAAACAACTGTCAATCAGTAGATATATGAGCGCATCATACTGTACTGATGTTGTTTCAGATATACTGTTATAGCTCACATTCATTCCCATGTATATGGCAAATTATACATTAGCATACTAACAAAAAACAATACTTATCAGCCTAACAGCCGAGTTTGTAAGCACAGACAAAACACACACCGCAGAATTTGTTGATACTATTCATTGTGTAATTGCACACCCATGGCACACGCCTATGAATGTATTATTCACAACTGGATTTTCTCTCTTCCTCTCCATGTTTGAATGTTGCTCTGTTTCTCCTGCCTATCTTCAACTGCGAGAGTGCTTAAGGTATAAGAAGAAACATAATGTCAGTCACCAAACCTGTAATTATATATATTATTGTATGACACCATGCCATGATTTCAGCCTTCTATTTCTGCCATCTTGAGTGTCCTCTCTTTCTGTCCATGACTTTTGACAAATTAAAGATTTTTTGTTGAGAGACAAAAAAAGGACCCAGAGTTGCATTATGGGAATGTTTGAAAGGGCACCTGGGGGTCACTCTGTTAAAAAATAGATAGCCATTCACATTCAACGATAGTTTGATATTTCAGTTCATTTCAGATGAAGATTAATGAATTTTGTAATGAGATGCTAATGAAATGTTCTCTGTAATGACATGTAATGATAAGAATGAAAAGTTCTCTGGAGGAAAGTCTGAAAACGTGCAGCTCAGCAGGCGGGCTGGGCTTACGCTGCTCGGTGCGGGGGTGCGATTCCCACGCGGGGCACCGCCACGCTTGTCTGGGGTGGCTTCGGTGAACAGCCATCCGCGTAATGTGAGGGTGATATGGAAGCTAAAAACACCAACCACTGCAGTGAACTGGGAAGAGGGTCCCAATGTAGGTCTGTAGGTCTGTAATGTAGCGTCTGATTGGTGATGTGTTCAGCCAGACGCTCTGCCTGGGCTGTTTGTTTATACCATAGAGCCACACCGAGATGCCTGTCCTGTAATTGGGCTGGTGTCAGAGGAGGTCAGAAAAAAGTTATGACATGGTACTCTTCACTGCAACGTGGAGTGATGCAATCGGGGCATAGGCCCCAACACTGAGAGGGTTCCCTCTGGAGGGGTGTGGTCAAGGATTCTCCACACAACCTTGGGAGCCAGAGAGCTCCAGTGTTCAGTACACAATATGATAGCCTTGCAAGAAAAATAATGTATTTAGAATATATACAGCTAGCAAAATACTCAAAATATTACACAGCATATCTGTTATTGCCACTATCATATTTGTAATATCATGCAGGTATTATAGAATACTCTGTGAAATTGCACTGTGAAACTCTCTTCCATATATACAAAAAATTACATACTGGTAAATGAGTTTGGAACTAATTGTTTGGTAAATTGTATAACAAACATTTTTTTTCCATATCACAATGCAGTGTACACAACAGCTTATGTGTACATACGTGTTACTGCGCTGCAACCTAAACAGTGATCCCGGCGCGTGCTCTGTACATACATTCGCTTCCTCAGGGCAAGCCTGCAGGCCGGTCAGTCTGCGTCGGCGCGCACACATGTGCACAAGCACAAAGGCTCGTAAGCGACGCCTCCATGCAGTGTTTTTTCCTGGACAGCTCTTGCCGGGACGTATTCTTCAACTTAGTCCACAAGCAGACGGTGTAATTACAGCCCACCCCGCCAAGACGAACTCGCAACAAAAATAAACCAAGCAGAAAGGGGTCAGAACAACACAATATCTGCAACGGTCAAGTATAACATGCTGAAAAAAGCAAGAAGTGTGTGTGTGTGTGTGTGTGTGTGTGAGAGAGAGAGAGAGAGAGAGAGAGAGAGAGAGAGAGAGAGAGAGAGAGAGAGAGAGAGAGAAGAAGAAGCAAAAGAGTTATGACAATGTATGACTAATAATATGCTTTATTTTGTCTGTGTGTATATACATATATATTATCCACACGCTCTATGAATGCATACCATATGTGTATTATTTTTCGTGATGGTAAACTAAAAATACCTGTATGTGTATATATAAATACTACGTATAATATATGTATAATAAAGTTGAAAAGCACAGTCATAAACGAAGTTGGTGCTTTTCCAAATATCGCTCGGTTTCCGTTTTTTAAAGTAGGAAATGTTTGCGGTTTACTGTAAAAACGGAAAATCTTTAATTAAAACTGCGACACATAATAAGGCCTGGCGGTCTCGCTTGTATTATCAGTAACATATGGCCTTCTGGTCTTTGCTTGTGGTTTGGCATGGTCATGAGAAATCCTGACATCTAGAGGCCATCTTGTGCAGCTACACACAAGGGCCACCAGTAATGCGGCATTCCTGAAGATGTTCGAGTATTTTGAAACACAAATATGTAAATACAAATATATAGTTATAATTTACCCCTCACCATACACATATCAAAACATGTATTTGTGTACATTTTTGTTGCTACTGGTATATGATTCTCACTAAACATGTAACCGCCATGCATTAGCCATCCCAAATTTTGGTTTATTTAGAATTTAGATGGAACGTTAACTGGATTAAAAGATCAAAGGTATTACCAAAGGACAACAAGTTATAAACACGTGATAGTAGGACAACGGTTTATAATCTGTTGTTTGCTGCAGCATGCACTGGGACCCTTAATTGCTGATGGAAGATCCCTTATTTCTTTTTATTGCAATGTCTGCAGACAAAATAAATATAAAAATAGAAAAAAAACAGCACGCATGATTGTGGCAGTGTTTGTGTGCATAAAAAGAAATTATAGCTCCAAATAAATTATAGACACAAATGCCAATATTCCGATTTTTGAAGCATACTTGCATATTTTATTGCTCACACTATATATATTTTAGATTGTCTGTGTGTGTTTGTGCGTCTATCTGTGCATGTGTGTTTGTTTGTAGGTGTGTGTGCGTGTCTGTTTGTTGGTGTGTGTATGTGTGTGTGTGTGTGTGTGTGTGTGTGTGTGGGTGGGTGTGTGTATGTACATGTGTGTCTGTCGATCTGTGGGAGTGTGTCAGACGATTCCCTAACCAATCACACACTGAGGGCCTTGTGGGGGGTACAACTATAAACTGTGCCTCTGTGTGTGTCTGAGTGAGAGTGTGCACAGCAAGATCAGTGGTCAAACATCAGAGAGAAAGAGGGAGAAACAGCAGAGAGAAAGATGAAGACTTTTGCTCTCCTCATCCTTTGTGCTGCAGTGTCTGTCTGTCTGTCCACTGGAGGTAAGGGGCAAGATGGTGTGTGAGCGTGTGTGTGTGTTTATTACATTACATTACATGCATTTAGCAGATACTCTTATCTAGAGTGACTTCCAGGACAAGGGAACAGAAGTGCATGCATCCAAGCTATATTAGCAACGGACCATATTAACAGCACTCCCAGAGCAGCAAGTGCATGCACAACACCATTCAAGCATTTACGTGTGCAAGCGTGCATGCATGTGTGTGTGTGTGTGATCATGTGTGCATATGTGTGTGTGTGTGCATGTGTGCATGGGTGTGTGCATGTCTGTTTGTAGATAAAAATTGTTAAGAACTGTTCAGGTAAAGATGATAGTGATGATGGGTAATGTGTGGTAATGGCAGTGTTATAGAGCTGAGTGTTGGGGTTCATCAATGCATCTTGTGTTCTCCTCTCTGTGCAGGGTCTACAGGCACTTCATCTGCCTCCTCTGTCAGTGCTGCTGACTCCCCCAGCAATGAGGGTAAGACACCTCTGTGCTCTGTCATTGTCTCTCCACAAAACTGCCTCCTTGCAGGATGTCTGTGTGTGTGTGTGTATGTATGCATGTGCAAGTCAGTGCATATATGTATGTGTGTGTACATATGTGTGTTTGCATTCATATATGCGTGTGTGCTATGGGTCAGTGTGTGAACTGTATGGTTAGGCCATTTGTAAGGAGAGAAATCTGAGGTATAATTGAGGGCAGGTATGTAACATCCAAGTGACTCGTGTGTGTGTGTGTGTGTGTGTGTGTGTGTGTGTGTGTGTGTGTGTGTGTACTCTGTGTGTGTGTGCTGCAGAGGTGTTTGTGAAGAGGGACCTGGCCTCCGCTCTCATGAAACAGAGGCAGAAGAGGGCTGGCAACAGCGTGCCCGCCGCCGCCGCTCCTGCCAGCGGTGGCCTGTCACTCACCCAGCTGGAGAGGTACAGACCACACCCATCCTGTTCACATGTGACACACATGATTCTTCTCCCTGTGGAGATCAGTTAATGAACTGAACTGCAGGTTTAAGTCTCACAAAAGCATTGTCCTTGAACAATTTTTTCACACTAAATTGCTTCGGTAAGTATGTCAAATTACTTTAGTGTGTTACTTGCCGTCTGGATGGCTTTGTGCATGCACGCAGAAAAATGTGTCATGCATTGTACCTTGTTTTGGCTACCTCATTCTTTTGCAGTTGACAGCTTTTAATATAGGTTTATCCATGACAACTAACTTTAACAATAATAATATAAATATAAATAACTATAAGAAACAAATCTGTTTGTATATCATTTCATGTACCATTGAACCCTATAAATGAGTGTAGAATATTTAAACCCCAAATCTGCATTTCCCGCTCCCTCTCTCTGTTCCTTGTACACCTCCCACCTCCTCCCTCTCCCCTTCTCCCTCTCTCCTTCTGTCTCCCTCTTTTCCCTCTCCCTCCCTCTCTCCCTCCCTCTGCCACAGCCTGAGAGAGGTCTGTGAGGTCAACATGGCTTGTGAGCACATGGCTGAGACTGCTGGCATCATTGCCGCCTACACTGCGTACTACGGACCAGTCCCCTTCTAGACCTCAGGCTCTTCAACCAATCACCTTCGAGACGCAGGCTCCTCTCCTCGCTCAGGGCTCTTGTAGGAATTCTCTCCATTTGCTGTTTTCTCTTGGCCCCGCCCCAAACCCTATATGTTATAAAGGATGAATTTCTGTGTGCTAAACCACTAACCCACTGAAGCTCTTCAGCTCCTGATGTGGTCTAATGAATTTAATTGGAACCACAACTGAAACCACTTTCTGTTTCATCTTAAACATTGAGTCAGGAACATGATAGATTTTAAGTATTTTAATAGAGAGAGAGACAGGGAAAGAGATGGGAGTAGAGGCAGGAGTAATACCACTTGATATGCTAAAATGAAAATTGTTTGAGGATTTTGAAATAAAGATGCATTTTCTTTGCTTTTTCTGTTTTGATGTAGTCTTTTTTCCTCTGTGTACATTTAGTTTGGGTTAGATTGTAATATTGCATCAGTTGTATCATTAATCTTTAGTATAGCAACAATAAAGTACACATTCAAAATGTTCTGTGTCATATTCCTGCTTGGTGCCATTGTTATACTCACTGATATGACCACTGTGGTTCCATTCACAAGTAAGAGAGGACTCACACAATATCACTACTCAACTGCATTACCATCACAGAGCAGTAAGGGCTCTTATACCTATGGCAAATACAAAAAATGCTATTATTCCACAGAATTGTGCAAGGGGGAGCAAGGGTTTACTTTGGCTGAAACGTTCTGGTCACTGTTGTTGAGAAGCTGTTGGAGTTAAAAGGGTTAAAAGAGTTCTGAAGATGTACTGTGTGATTGCAGTACCAGCAATGTAAACGTAGCATATGTAATTAAATGCATATATACACTTAATTATATTGTTATGCTTGACATCCACGATGGATGGCAGGAACTAAATTTTCGAACTGGAAACATAAAGTATAGTGTTATAGATCTTCAACTATCGACGATCTTGGGATATACAGCCGACGCATCCTTGTCATGTGACATATCATGTGATCTGAACGCAGCCATTCACCGATGCACGCTTCAGGAAGTTTAATCCCTTTCCGGCTGAAGTGGTGAAGATGGCGGACTGTGTGCACAGCTACAACATCGTCGAGGTCCCGTAAAGAAATTCATTCAACTGGAGAAGAAGAGCGCAATAAACTTGTTTCAGTCCCTCTGTGGGGAACACTGGGAGAAAGACAGAGGCAGCTATATTGCCTCAAGACTTTCATCTGGAGAAAGGTAGCTAATCGCTAGCTAGCTAGCCTACTTGCTTTATTCCGTTTTCGGCAGATACAGTTAGCTAACGTTAGCTGTGTTGTTGTGATTTTGGAAACGTTTGGTGTGAAAGGTTCTGCCTAGCAACTTAGCTAGCTCCGTACTTTCGAAATCAAAATTAAGATTTTATATAGTTTATAACGTACGTTAGCTACTTACAATCCTGCGCTGGCGATACAGGTACGCGCGTGCGTGCGTGCGCACGCGTACAGCCACATGCGATGTTTATAGCAAACGATGGTGTCACTTCTGAGTGACAGTCCACGCTTGCTGGCTGAATTTATACAATGTTTGCTATTTTAAAACGTTTTATATATTTGCGCGTTTATATTCAGCTAGCTGTATGGAATCGATAGGGAGGCAGACTGAACTATTGTGATGTTTGGCCAGAGATATAAGGAACTCGAAACTTATTTTCATAGCGTATTTCTTATTGTTATTCACTTGATTAGCCTGTCAGTCCTAAACGCTCTTTTGCCCATCAGGGTGAAATAAACTCGCCGTCACCATGGGGAGACGCTCGACATCTTCCACCAAGAGTGGGAAGTTCATGAACCCCACCGACCAGGCCAGTAAGTAAAGCGACAGTGATGAAAACGGCAATGAACCATGTCAGTGCTTTAGAATGGGCTCAGTTCTTGTATAGTTGTCAAACCAGACGGAAAGTAAGGAGTCTGTATAGTCTATATACACGCACAAGGAATCCATACACTCATGCTGCTGTTATAAGAGACAGTGTAGGTGATTTTACTGTTGAGATGTAGTGCAATCTGCATTGAGCAGGCCAAAGAACACATTGCTGTGCTGTATTGAACTCTAAATTGTACAGCATATTGGAGAGTTTGTTCTTGTAAGTTGCTTTGAATAAGAGTGGCTGCTAAATCACAGTACTGTAATATATTAAAATATAATGCCTCCTATGAACAAATGTCATTTTTCATAACTGAATTTGTTTCACAAGCCCTGGATGGATGTAGCATTCCTATTGTCTAGCAATTTCAGTTATTTCTGATATTACTGGAAGCAGGTTCGTGTAGTAAGTGGAATCTGCCTGTTTGCTTTTGCTCAGTACACTGTCCTGCTTTTGGAAAAACCTGAAGTGGCTCAAACTCGTATTCAGTGAGAGAGCTACAACCATCCTTGTACAGCCGTCCCATGCACACACACACACCCACACCCACAAAACACTACAGCACAGTATAAACACTACAACGCAGTTATTGGCGAGGCCTGTTGTTTAATATTGTTCACCAAACCGGAGAATATTGTTAACGGAACTGTTGGTTTGCTTTTTTTTTTTTACCAGGGAAGGAAGCTCGAAAGAGAGAGCTTAAGAAGGTAAGCATGCTGTTAACTCCACTGTCTCCGGGCGCGGCGGCGCTGCGAGGAACGCGCCACGTAGCTCGGTCGGCATCAGCCTCAGGCAAACGTGCCCCCTAACCTCCTGTTCCCTGTCACCCCTGCGACCCCAGAACAAGAAGCAGCGGATGATGGTGAGGGCGGCTGTGCTGAAGATGAAGGACCCGCGGCAGATCATCCGTGACATGGAGAAGCTGGATGAGATGGGTGAGCCTCCGCGCTGGCTCTGCTGTCGCCGGGCTGCAGAGCTCCGCTTCAGTTCGTCAGCTCCCGGCTCAGCCCAGGCTCAGTTAGTGTTTGACGTGACATCACTGATTACATCTTGGGCCGTTTTAGTGGCAAGGAAGTCACTGCCGGAAACGTGCTAATCATGCATGCCGCATACATTCATCTTGTGGCCATTTGGACGCAGTAAAAAAAAATTTCCCTATTTAAGCTGTTTTAACCGAACGCGACGTGAAATTTTCGCGCATCGTGAATGCATGAAAAGTCAACGGCAGGAGGCGAATGGGCGGAGTTAATCACGGCGAAACTGCGAGCGACGCGAAATGGGCGAAATGAGCGTTCGCTTGAGTTAAAAAAATGTTCAACTCGAGCGAAAATTTCGCCTGGCGAAAGCCAATCACCTTCAAGTGGGGCTAGAAGCCTCGCCCCCTTTCCAGAACTCTCAGGCTGATTGGTGTTGTCCGTTAGCTGACGTTTCAAAACGTGGACCCATTGTTGTGTTGATTGTTAGCTTTGAAACTTTAGAGGAACATTACTTCTTAAAAAAGAGAGTTCACAAGAAATGACAAACTGTGCCGTATTTACATATGCTAATTAACTAGCTAGCTAGCAGCGCAAGATAACTTAGCTGTCTTCTATTGTGTCTAGCAAAGTTGCTAGCAGCGTTGGTGTAATCAAAAATGCTTGCTGTGACGTGATGCGAAATTCACGTATTCATTTTTCAGGCAAGCGATCAAACCCGTGCGAGGAAAGCGAAGTGAAATTTCGTGTCGTGTTCAGTTAAAACGCACCTTTACAATTTATATTTTTATTGATAATGCAGTAATGGTAATAATGATAATAATGCAAAATAATTGCTCTGTTAGGGCATTGATCTTGTATCTTCTGAGTGTAGCAACATGGTGATTAATGAATTAAATCTGCGGTCATAAAAAATCCTGCAGCATCGCAGGACAGTGAGAGTGGCGGTGTTGTGAATGCTGTCGCGTGCGTGCTGACGCCTGGCTCCTCCCCCTTGCCGGGGGTCAGAGTTCAACCCGGTGCAGGTGCCTCTGCTGAACGAGAAGGTCCTGCGGGACAAGAGGAAGAAGCTGCGCGAGACGTTCGAGCGGATCGTGCGGCTCTACGAGCGCGAGAACCCCGAAACCTACAAGGAGCTGCGCAAGCTGGAGCTGGACTACGAGACCAAGCGCAGCCAGCTGTCGCTCTACTTCGACTCCGTCAAGGTGGGAGCGTTCGTCTGTCCGTCCACCTGTCCGTCCGCTGGGGCTCGGGCAGCACTGGCGGTGGTGTTATCCTAGCGTTTTTTTAATAATTGTTAAGGTCATCATAAAGCCACAGAATAATATTATTGGTGTGTTTTCTGTTCATGGTGACTTATTTGTGTATTTGCATTTACATTTTACTTTGTCTCATTTATGTCATATAGTCATATATGTTCCAGTTTGATAGTAGGAGTCATCACATGTACCATGTTCTGTGAAGTGCTTTAGTAAGTACAAGGGGAAGTCTGAGAATTTAACAAATGTTTTTGAGGATACACTGAAGATTTAGATGTTGTGGTGAGAAGTGTTAATGTATTAATTACCACTGTGGCTTTTGAGGGGTTTTTTGGGCATTGAAGTTTACTGGAGCTAATGAGCATGAACAGGTATGATTTTTTTAAATTCCTGTTTCAGTAATGTTTTCTTTTCCTCCCTCTCTCTCTCTTCCTCCCTTAGAATGCTGAACTGGTAGAGGTGGCCAGCATCCCCCTTCCAGAGATGCCTCACGCCCCCTCCAGCATCCTTATCCAGGACATCCCCCTGCCGGGAGCGCAGCCTCCCTCCATCCTGAAAAAGAGCAGCGCGTACGGGTCGGTATCCCCCCCAGTGTCTGGAGAACACACAAGGCGGATACGTTTACTGTTTGTTGGTAGTTGACTTCACAAAGCCATTTGACGGGTTGGTCTTATTCTAAGAGATGCCTGCACTGGCTCTGGTATTTTATGAACCGTAGTGACAGTCTTAGCTGGATGTATGAGGCCAGCGGCTAGAATGAGGCTCAGTTTGGAGAGCTCAGTATGTCTTATCACACCCTCCCTCCTGCTATGTTTGCCCTCCTTTTAGAGTCTCTCTGGTTGCCTTTCAGAGCGGTAATCTGCATTTTCCCCATAGCGGGTGTGGCTTCTCTTCACCTCATCACAGTGACCTTTGACCTCCCCTGCTGTCCCTTACAGGAAGGGCTCGTTCGTCTCACCGTCGGCGCCCACGGCAGCAGCGGTGGCTGGGGTTCCGCGGCTGCCCCCAGGCCGGAAGCCACCAGGCCCTCCCCCGGGCCCGCCGCCCCCCCAGGTCCTGCAGCTGCACGCGTCCCGCAGGGCCCCGCACTACAGGAGGGAGGGGGAGCACAGCAGCGACACAGGTACCGTTCCCGTTCCCCCCTCGCCCCCACTCACCCTGCCCCCCGGGTCAGCGCACTGCTGGTTTTTCTGTGGGAGCTCTTAGGTTTTTAAGGCAGTGACTCTGAGGCCTGAAACGTGACTACTTGCAGGGCTGTGGAGTTGCAGGTTCGACTCCCAGATTGGGCACTGTTGTTGCTCCCTTAAGCAAGGCGCCCAACCTGAATCTCTTCAGTAAGTAGAGATATGTAGGCCGTTTGTGTGAAAGGCAAGCTTTGTAATGTGCGCTGGGTAACGGCCTCTGCTCAGTGATTAACTTATAATACACGCTTTGCCCAAACCAGTTTGTTCTGTATTGTTTGGTGCAGATAGTGTGCATGCTCTCTAGGGGTGTAACGATACATCGATTTGTGCTGATGCATTGATGGAGAAGTAATATTGATATGTCAGTGTTGAATGTGAGAATTGATCCATACCATTATTTATCAGGATGAAACTAGAGTGCTTGTGACAGTCCTAGTTATCTTTGAACATGGAGTGTTACTTCAGCGGCTTATAATAAACTGATGCTTTGATACTCTGAGTTTTAAGAGCATTAAATAATTTTAATGTTATGTTGAATCATGTTGTATGAAAATGTATCGCATCAAAGTGAATTTGTCGATATATTCTGATGTATTTTATCGTTGCGTAGGTGTTGGCATTGTATCGTTGTTAAGCCTGAGGCTGGCAAACATACTGTTCAGGGCCCCTGGCGTTAACCTAAGCCCCTCCCCCTCAGGAATGACAGACATCTGTGACCCGCCCTCGGACGGCGAGATGCCCATGGAGGGCAGGGAGAGCGGGAGCGAGAGCGAGGGTGACGGCGAGGAGGGCGAGGACGACGACAGCGACTCCGAGGACGACAGCGACATGGAGCGGGATGAAGGCGGGGAGGAGGAGAGGAGGAGGGAGCGAGCGGAGGAGGAGCGGGAGAGGGAGAGAGAG
Source organism: Megalops atlanticus (assembly GCA_019176425.1). Taxonomy (NCBI): domain Eukaryota; kingdom Metazoa; phylum Chordata; class Actinopteri; order Elopiformes; family Megalopidae; genus Megalops; species Megalops atlanticus. The sequence goes on from CM032893.1 coordinate 4,024,254, forward strand.
AGAGAGGAGGAGAGGGACATGGCCATGGAGAAGCCCGCAGGTGAGGGAGAGAATGGGCGGGCTCATTACCCGATTGGTCAGCTGAGTGTAGTCATTACAGACTGAGTATGCGTGCATAATTCCTCACATATGTGCAGGGTGAAGCATAAGTCCGTCTGCTTTTGCTCACATATATGAACATGAAGGAGTTTGGAATGTAAGAAGCTAAAATAAGCGTCCATTAGTTCAGAGTTTGTTGGAAGTGTTGGTAATGTTTGTGTTGAATGCACAGTGTATAGTGCCATGTATGTGTTCTGTGTACTGTGCTGAGACAGTGTATATTTATACTATGTGTTTTTATGTGTGCGCGTGTGCATGCATGTGTGTAACATCAGCGTTGCCCATTGCTGGCACATGACACTGTGTGTGCGCGTGTGCGTGTGTGTGTGTGTGTTTAACATCATGTTTGGGACGCAGGTCGCAGCGTGCGGTTTGCGGACATGGGGCCCCCTCCCACCAGAGAGAGGAGGAAGAAGAGGGTGGTGAAGAAGACCAAAGCCATCACGCCCCTGCAGGCCATGATGCTCAGGATGGCAGGTGCGCACTGCGGTCACACTGCTGCACTGCATGCACCGCAGTGAATGCACTCCCCTCCCTCCTGCTCCTGGAGGTCCACAGCCCTGAGGTTCCTGGCTCTGTTTAAACAGACCTTAAGGTGGAAGGGACCCTCACTTAACCAACCACTCACTCACTCAGTCAATCAGTCAGTCAGTTTGTGCTCCAAAATTACAACAGTGCTTTATCACCACCAGACAAAAAAAGACACTAATAACAGTAATTAGCAACAGTTTGTGAACCCCTTCAGGGTACAGTTTTAAACCAACTGCTGATGAACATCTGATATGACAGATGACGGAAGTGTCTGGGCAATAAGATACTGTAATTAAACAACACCTGGGCTGGGCCCAAGACAGAGACTAGTGACATTCTAGCAGGCCCCTTTGTACGTGTGTAACAGCTTCAGCATGTAGTGGACGTACATAAATGACCAGATAGTATGTTGGGTGTAACTTATGTAAGCTACCCTTCATAGAGGTGTCCCCTATGCAACTATATATAAACTCCACTAAATAATGCTTTCCTCTTTGTTCACTCATTCAGACATAGAGAGGGGCTGGAAGTGCTTAAATTAGTCTTTTTCTTATCCTGTTTTCTCCTTTTCCTCAGGTCAGTCCATCCCTGAAGAGGAAGAGGAGGAGGAGGAAGAGGAGGAAGAATACACTGACCCGTCGGACCAGTCAGACACTGACGACAAGCTGCCGCCTGACAGCCAGTCCACGCTCCCACTGGCTGGCCAGCGCCTGCCTCCTCCGTCTGCACCAATGGGAGCGCAGCAGCAGCAGCCCGCACCTCACATGCAGGCTCCACCAATCACCGGGCCTCCTCCCTTAGGACCGCCTCCAGCTCCTCCAATGAGGCCTCCTGGTCCTCCTTCAGGCCCGCCCCCAGGACCCCCTCCTGGTAAGTGAAATGTGAACATCAATACAAGAAAAGGGACTGAAATGCATTTTATAATTGGTAAAAATGATAGCTGGCCCAGTTATGGTGCTTGAAACAGGTGAAGTGTGGGGAATTTCTTTGTAGACTGGTTTTGTTGGAAATTCAGTGTTTCAAGACTTGTATGTTAGTCACAGTTGTGCTCAACTGTAGCTCTCCTACAGAGGAGAGTAAGTGAACAGCTCAGAGCTTTGGTTACAAAGCCCTGGAATCAAAATCAGTTTAATGCAACACTGTATGTAATGTCATGTAATATAGTTGTCTGCTGTGAATTCAGTTTGTACACAAGAAGAGTTCACTGTGCTTTGCATTTGCTATAGTGTATCACCGGCTACTGTGGTATACAGTAGCTGGTTTTACACTATGTAATGTAGTGTAAGTGTGTAATGTAATTTAGATCATTTATACAGTACTGAAAATCCTAACCGTGTATATTAATGTTGGGGTCAGACTACAGAAACGCCATAAAAGGTGAGGCTACCATGTGTTGTCAATCACTGTCCCACTTGAACCAATGAAGACTTTGCTCTCTGTGGCAAAAGGCTGATTGAAGATTGGTTGAAATGAAAACAATACGATAGCTCCACCCATTCAGGTATTCCTGAAGCCTTGTTCTCCCAGCACCGATGGTGTTACCGCCGTGTGTGTAATGTTGTAACGCAGTGAGTGTGCGTGTCCGTTCTCCCCAGGTGCGCCCCCTTTCCTGAGACCCCCGGGAATGCCGGCGGGCCTTCGGGGGCCCATGCCACGGCTGCTGCCCCCGGGACCGCCCCCGGGGCGCCCCCCCGGCCCTCCTCCTGGTCCACCCCCGGGCTTACCACCAGGCCCTCCGCCCAGGGGACCGCCGCCCCGCCTGCCCCCGCCAGCACCCCCAGGTCAGGCCACGCCTCTGAGCGCCTGTCATTCATCCGTCCTCATTCTGTGTATCTGTCTTTTCTAGCCAGTTTGTCTGTCATTGTCTGTCATTGGCAGTGTTTTGTCCTGCCTCGGGGGGGTTGATGCCCCATTTCTTTGGTGCTAATCTGTTATACATGTCAAGTAAAATGCAAATGGAAGCTGAACCCAGCCATTTAATCAGACTTTTGATTATATGCCTCAGAAAAGAAGGTACCTGAATATCTCATCAGTGCAGAGCGTTGGATGGTGTATGCACTTTCCTCCAGTGGGCTCAAGAGGGCTTCTTATGTTCAAATGCCGGTCCAAATAACTACCCTGATGGCACCTTATTAGCTTTACTAAAACATATAAATGAAACAGCAGCAAAAACATTTAGCTCACCCATTATTATAATTGTGTTATTGGCCTACTTCTGTTATGATGCTGTTCTGCTGTGATTTGCTGAGCAGTATCTAGGAAGAATATTGATTTGTGACAGGGTTGATATCGAGTGAAAGCTCATTCCGTTTGACAGTGTTATCATTGCTTATTCAAACCAAGGTCCTGGTTCACTTCATTTTTCGCTGTCACGTTCTGTGAGCACTGCTGTGATTTGGTCATTTCCTTCCCTGTGCTGCTGCTGTTGTCACTCTCATGCCGGTGCCTCTCTATCTGGCGTTTCTCTGATTAGCCATGTGTTTACGAGTTGGTTGACATGCACTGTAACTGTAATCGTGGGTAATGTGGAGTGGCGGTGTAGCACAGAGGGAGGTCAGATTATAGGATAGTTCAGTATACCCATTAGAGTATAATAACAGGTAGCAGTTTGGGGTAGTGGTAAGGAGCAGGACTTGTAACCAAAAGGTTGCTGGTTTGATTCCCCGCTGGAGCCCAGCTACTGTACCCCTGGGCAAGGTACCTTACCTAAAATTGCCTCAGTAAATATCCAGCTTTATAAACGGATAAATTGTAAAAATTACATACGTCGCTCTGGGTGAGACCGTCTGTTAAATGACTATAATGTAATGTAATTTTGTGTCGTTCTCTCTCCCTCCGCAGGTATTCCTCCACCTCCGCCCCGCGCCGGACCCCCGCGGCCCCTGGCCCCTCCCCTTTCCCTCTTCCCGCCGCCGCTTAACCCCAATGTGCTGAGTGCGCCCCCTGCCATTGTACACCGGCAGAAGCCTGCCGGCGCCGCCGAGGGCGCCCAGGGCAACCCCGGCGCCTCGTCCATGCTGGCCCCGCCCTCCCTGCCCCTCTCACTTCGCCCGGGGGTGATGCAGGTGCCGCCCCCTCCAGGAACCGGCGCCGCCCAGCCCGGCGCCAACCCCAGCAACCCCCCCGCCCACCACCACGCCCCCACCATCGAGAAGCGCGCCAACATCACCTCCATCGCCAGCGGCAACCCGGCCGCCAACCCGGCGACTGGCGGGGCCACCATCTCGGCCAAGCCCCAGATCATCAACCCCAAAACCGAGGTGACCCGCTTCGTCCCCACCGCCCTGAGGGTGCGGAGGGAGAAGGGCGGGGCTGCAGGAGGGGGCGGGGTGGATAAAGGGGGCAGGAGGCCAGGGGAGGAGGGCACGGCCGTGCCTGGGCAGAAGCAGCAGCCCCTCGGAGTGCCCGCCTCCTCCGCCAACCCTGCCCAGATGGGGACGTCCTCAGTGCCACAGCCCAGCATGAAGACCAAGGACCAGGTGTACGAGGCTTTCATGAGGGAGATGGAGGGACTGCTCTGAGGGCGGTGGGGAGGCAGCGCTATGCTGGAGCAGCAGGAAGTAGGAGGGAGGGGCTTTGGAGAGTCATTCCTTTACTACGAATGGGACAGGACTTAGATGCTTGCTAGTTTGTTTTACAAGAAAAACCCTTTCAGTTAACAGCTCTTTAACTGACACCTCAAGTAGCAGTTTTCCCATTTTAAACCTAAACAGTGACAATAAAAGAAGTACAGGGGCCTGAGCTGTGAGAGATGCCAGCAAGAACTGTAATTGCTCCCCCTGCTGGGGGGAACTGTAACCACAGATGTGTTCATATGACCGTTTGTTGAAGAATGTTGAAATGCAGCAACTTAATTTGTTTGTTTTTTATTTCAAGTGTAGTTGTTGAAATGTGAGAGGCGGGGGAAACATGAAATGTTTTTGTATGACAGTGTACTTGGATAAAGAGTGGGTACAATGTTTGTGTTTAAAAACATCAGACCTGGAAATAAATGATCACCTGAAACCAGCTCTCTGTGCTTCTGTTTTTTCTCTGAAGTGAGGGAAATGAGATGGGGTGCATTTATATTAATCCATTCATTCTCTTACATCATTTATTTATAAATCAGAAGACATAAAATGCCATTTTCATTGGGTGGCATAACTACCTAACAAGGGGCATCGGTGGTTCTGTCAATGGTATTGTAGAAATTCAGGTGGACATGTGTTTAGTTTCAGTTTGACGCATGAACCATGCCCATGATACAGTCCGTGAAAACAGCTTTCAAGGAATTTACTGAAGAATACGGAAAACTTCAACTCCCAAAGGTCTAGACGCGGCGATTGGAACCACTTCCGCACATGCGCTGTGTACACTCGGCCAACACGTTGAGACAAGCATGGCGGACGAGGAGAGGGGCAATGATGGCAAAACAGAACACGAAGAAGCAACTGAGAGTGACAGCGAAGGGGAGAACATAGAAGAGAGCGAGAAGGAAACCCCAAAGACTTTCAAGGATCTGGTGAGACTGAGAAAGGATCTCAGAACGAAGGAGGGAGGGAACTGTGCTTACTGTAGTCTAGTGTCAACAAACCATCATCAATTGTAAAGTGAGAGATAGCTAGCTGATCAGTTCAATTCAGTTACGTATCCAGCAGCTTTTTAGCTGGCTAGCAATCCATTCGTTTACCAAATAGGCAAGTCACTATTACTAGCTAGCGGTCTTGCTTCTTAAAGGAGTACACATAGTAGCATATTCCCAGTGCCGGCTATACGGTATGGGTTCGCGAGCATTTGAGAATGCCGTCAGAAATGGTCAGATTGCTGTATGAAAACCAGCGGAATGGCTAGCTAGCTAAGTTGTTAAAATAAACCGCCACACTGAGTTAACTATTGCTGCTTTCTCCAGAAAAAAAGAAATGTTTCATTAAGTGCCACAATGCCGAGCTTGGTAATGAGCTAGGTAGTCAGCCATCGTGGTCGTCTCATAACCTGACTAGCTAGCAAATGTCTACAGCAGAGCTTTGCAAATCTTTTTGTTGTGGTCGCAGGGGGTCACAGACGTGCTGTGCGAGGCCTGTGAGCAGCTGGGGTGGAAGAGTCCCACAAAAATCCAGGTGGAGGCCATACCTGTAGCCTTGGAAGGTAAGGATGGAGGGAGGGAAAGAGGATGGAGGGGTGGCGTTTGTGGCCGCTTCTATAAATGTCCAGTCAGTGTTTTTTGCGTTCACCCGTTCTATGCTAATGCTACATCGTGGAGAGATGGTTAGGCCACTGGACTGGAGAGGTGACCAGGTGGTTGCCTGGAAACAACAGAGCAAGGCGCCTTCCTGTACAAATCTATGTGTTTAAGTATGTTTGTCTTTGGATGTAACGTATGTATGTTGATGTTCCTGCCAATTGTTAGGCCTGCTTCATTCAGCCTTTACATATATTCTGACATAAGTATGCAGGGACTACTTGTAATTGTTAGGGCAATTGATATTATCTGCTGAATTTGATGTTGTCGTGTGCATTATTTCAGTGTAGAATGTGCTGAGGCTGGTGTTTTCAAAGCCATGGTGTGCAGACCCAGATTTGTCAGAAGAGGATCACATTTAATGTCTGAATCTGTCAACCTGTGGCAGACCCACAGGAGCTGAAATTTGTATGAAAGGGCTAGATTGAAGGAGTTAACATCACACATTCCTCTTGAAATCACTCCAAATCTGTCCTGAGAATTAGCTAGGGCATCTGAGATCCTCAGAAGTAAAGCTGAAGAAATTTCAGCCGACAACTGGGTTGTGAATAGAAGTACTATGACTTGATGGGCTTCCATGGAGAAAGAAAGGTTGAACGCACTGGTCTCTATGAAACTGAATACTTTCGTGTCAGGTGAGTAAGGTATTGACCCTGCCCCCATATCTCCTCCACAGGGCGTGATGTCATCGGCCTGGCGGAGACCGGCTCGGGGAAGACGGGGGCCTTCGCCCTCCCCATCCTGCAGTCGCTCCTCTCCTCTGCACAGCGCCTTCACTCCCTCGTTCTCACCCCGACCCGTGAGCTCGCCTTCCAGATCGCCGAGCAGTTCGAGGCCTTGGGCTCCAGCATCGGCGTCAAGACTGGTACAAAGGGGGCTACAACTGAACAATTAACAATTACATTCATTACATTATATTGCATTACATTCAAAATGGTGGAGTGTAGGTAGGGATGAGCTGAGAGAGATGCGCACATTACAGGAAAAAGAGTCGATGGTCTGCCAGCATGTGCCAGTCAGCTTGTCTGTCCCTCTCACTCTGTCTTCAGTTCAGTTCCAAACACTGTATTGGAATCATATATTTTTACTGTAAGTATTGATAAAGCTCAAAATCACTAACAATTAATATCCGTATAATGGAAACAGTAATAATGGTAATAGCAGCATTAACATAGCAGGTCTTGGAAGGTGTGGGATATTTGGGGGGAGAGTTTTTTCTCTGATGTTTTTACTTCTCATGCCTGGTTAGAGAGTGCAGCTCTGCCTCTTTCCTGTTGCAATGTGAGTTCTCTTTCTCTGTCTCTCACACAGATAAGCTTCATTTGCATGGCTAGTGTACAGGATTGCCAAAGACAAACATATTACATTATGATATAAATGTTCATTCTCTAACATTAAACTTAAATATTAAACTGTCTCTTTCCTGCTCTCTCTCTCTCTCTCTCTCTCTCTCTCTCTCTCTCTCTCTCTCTCTCTCTCTCTCTCTCTCTCTCTCTCTCTCTCTCTCTCTCTCTCTCTCTCTCTCTCTCTCTCTCTCTCTCTCTCTCTCTCTCTCTCTCTGTCTCTCTGTTCCAGCTGTCATAGTCGGAGGGATTGACATGATGTCGCAGTCCCTTGCCCTGGCCAAGAAGCCGCACATTGTCATTGGTGAGTCACTAACGAGCTCATTTTCATTAAAGGAAGAGTGTTCCTTCACCCTGCAGAGCTCTCCTTTAGCTGCAGAGTAGTTATTATCTCATAAAAGCAGGTGCCATGGCTGGCCGGTTCCACTTTGTCTCGGTTTCCACGACGCCAGTCTGTGTTTTTATGATGTGTCGTGTGCGTTGCCCAGAGACTTGCACCATAAATTCCATATGCAGAGGCTTGGGATTAATTGCCTTCGAGGCGAGGTTTGAATGTGAATGTGAATACACAAAATGGTGGCCAATTTGCCTAATAATGGAGTTTCTACCGAGAAAGTAAATGAGGGTTTAACATGCCAAAGTTGAGCCAATGGTGGAGAGTGGGAGGAGCCGTTGGAATTTGCTGTATTCTTGTTTGTGCGTGTGTGTTGTGTGTGTGTGTGTGTGTGTGTGTGTGTGTGTGTGTGTGTGTGTGTGTATTCATGTGTATAATGCTGTTGACACTCCTTTGCTGCTGGTTGACACATTATTGCTGTCCTTGAAAGCATGTGGATTTATTGGAACTTTGTGTCTAATCTTTTATAAAGATTAGCACGTTTTTTTCTTTGTGTGTCGGTCAGTCTGCAGTGTTTTTGTACTTTAACTCCTCCCTTCCTTTTTAAACACAGGGAAGTTTGCCTCATTGCTTGGTGTTCAGTCCACATTTAATCCATTTAAACAGTGCCCATGACCATTTACTTAGCAATATCCTTAGTTCATCTTATACTTATTGCATTTCTAAACAAATTATTTCTGTTTTCTGGGAAAAAAGTTGTACTTGAAAAAAAGTGTCATCCAGGGAAAGAGCTTAGCCGTACATACTGAAAACTCACCAGGCCAGTGGCCCACCCCAGGCTGAGTTGTGAGATACTTTCCCTGGATTTTTAACGTCTTGTATAACCACTCCTGGTGCCTGTCTAATCTGGTCTCTGCTGCTTCCCAGCCACTCCCGGCCGGCTGATCGACCACCTGGAGAACACCAAGGGCTTTACACTGCGGGCGCTCAAGTTTCTGGTGATGGACGAGGCCGACCGGATCCTCAACATGGACTTTGAGACGGAGGTCCGCCCCGCCAAACGCCGTCGCATAGAGAAATGACAGGCATACTTTGGACTATCCACCCATGTCCTGAGACTGATTTACATTTTTGTGCTTGCTTAGCAGGTGCCGCCGCCTAGCGTGGTTTACATAGATTACATTTGATATAATTACGTTATCAATTTGCATAGCAGACATCCTTATCTAGGGAGACTTGGATAGGTTACATTTCACATAATATCCATATATAGATTTGGCCATGTGTTGATGCCATTGAGCTGCCGTTGAGCTCCAGGTTTCCTCAGCAATACCCACCTAGGAGTTGATCCTGCAGCCTCTGGGTTCTAAGCATAGTTCAAGTGCTGTACACTTGGGATTCTGTTTCAGCCGTGCTGCCTTCATACACTCTAGTGACGCTACCATGTCCCCCCTTCCCACCAACTTCTCTCCCAGGTGGACAAAATCCTGAAGGTGATCCCCAGAGAGCGACGGACATTCCTCTTTTCTGCCACTATGACCAAGAAGGTACCATTGACAAGCCCACCCCTCTGTCCCCCATCCCCGGTCAGTCCTTGGGCTCTGGTTGGTTGTTGCGGTTAAACGGTTGCCTCACATTTGTGCGTGTTCGCTGTTGTTCCTCCAGGTTCAGAAGCTGCAGAGGGCAGCGCTAAAAGACCCAGTCAAATGCGCCGTGTCGACCAAATACTCGACTGTGGACAAGCTACAGCAGTACTACATCTTCATCCCGTCTAAGTACAAGGTGAGGCCTCAGAGACACAGTAGCCCTGTAGGACTCTGCATCTGGTGGGAAACATTAAATGTGCATTCATAGGAGCAACAGGAGTAAGATGAAGCTGAAAAACAGTGCTAAAACAAAAGGATGTGATCATTGTGCTAACACGCTAATAGCTTATCAGTTAACTATCAGAGCAGGTGCAAATTTCTGGAAGCAAGATGAAGACTGAAACAGGTGTGTCTAGTCTCTGATTGCTGTCCGTTTCTGAATTTAAGTATAGTGCACTGTAATATTCTGTTCTTTTTACCTTGTGTGAGCATTGTGTGAACTATGCTGGGTTTGGTCATGGTTAGGCAACTAGGTTCATAATTGCAAGGTTGATGGGTCAAATCCTAGATGGGTAACTACTGTTTGCACTCTAAAGCAAAGCGCTTCAGTGAATCATTTACTGTATAAATGTAAAATGCCAAATGTGACCTGTGCCAGTTAGCTGCCCTGGAAAAGGGCACTCAGTCAGTAAATAAATGACAAATAGTTCATAAAAGTATTAATATTAACTTGCTAAATATGATCTGACATTCTGCCATAAATAGTAGTTGGGGTTAGTTACTCCTCTTTAGTATATCTAGTTAGTGGCATGATGGCATGCCCAGCATACATTTAGACCTCTGATGTGAAAATGAAGATAGTGACATCATTTGATTTCAGTCTGACTGCTCGTTTGCTTTATTTTAATCTGTTTGCCTAATGGGAAGTTTAAATCTCATGTCTGTCTGTGAACATTGTGTTACGACCCCATCTAGGGTAAGGTATAACATAAAATAGAATGTGTGTGGACACCTCCCTTTCTTGTCTTGTCCAGAACACACACACGCCGTAAATAAAGCCAGGGTTGTTTTATTAAACACAACTTCAGGGGTGGGCAAAGCCAAAATAACAAACAGAACAAAACTTGCTTAGGAGACAGGGACTAAATTACCTAACCAAAGAAAAATAAGAAAACAAAAATACAGTCTCTTCCCTGACCCCCTAACTAACCGAAAACAAGAGAAAAGTAACCCAACAGAAAAGGGCACCCACCCCCTACTACCCACTGGCTAAATCACAAAACGGTAACAAGGTATTTACAGACATTTACATATGTACAATAGAAACAGACAGCGCACACAAATGCGTATCATCAGGGAAAGGGGAAGCGCCAGCATCATCGTGAGGGTTCCTCCTTTTAAATCTTCCCGCTCGTTCGTCACCCAATCGCAGCGGCGCCAATCTGCAAAAAAAAAACGCGGAGGGCGGAACAGCGCGAGAGCGGGAGCGGACGCACGAACCATACGTCCAGGGACGTAACACTCCCACACACAAAAAAGAAAACATCCCAATGTTTTTTTTTTTTTTCTTTCAAGAGGTGTTTGTCCGAGGACACCGTAGTGCACACACAAGCAATCCAATAACTTATGCCCTAGATAGGGCATCTGCCACGACATTGTCCGATCCTTTTTTGTGGCGTATTTCTAGGGGAAACGACTGCGCCAGCAACGCCCACCTCATTAAGCGTTGATTTGAATTGCTCATCCGACTTAAAAACACAAGAGGGAAGAGCGCTGGACCCGAGGTACACCTCGAAGTGTTGGAGAGCCAGCAGTAGAGCTAACGCCTCCTTCTCAATTATGCTGTAATTGAGCTGGTGCTTGGTGAACTTTTTTGAATAAAAACTGACGGGATGATCAATTTCGTGGGAGTCTTCTTGCAGCAGTACCGCGCCAGCTCCGGTAGCACTTGCGTCTACCTCTAATTTAAAAGGCATAGTAAAATCGGGAGCAGCAAGCACGGGGGTACTGCAAAGCAGGTCTTTCACGGACTCAAACGCCCGCTGGCACTCTACTGACCATATGAACTCTCGATCCTTGCGGAGCAGGTCAGTGAGTGGCGAGACAATGGTGGAGAAGTTTCGGCAGAAGGCGCGGTAATAGCCAGCCATGCCGAGGAAACGCCGTAACTCGCGTCGAAAGTAGGCACCGGGAAATTCACTATGACCTCGACTTTGGCCTCCACAGGCGCACCTCACCCTGACCCACCTGTTTCCCCAAGTAGGTAACAGTAGCCTTCCCAAACTCACACTTGGCCAGGTTAAGAGTGAGAGACGCATCTCGCAACCGACCAAACACAAGCGCCAGACATTTCAGATGCTCAGCCCAGGTGGACGTATACACTACAACGTCGTCCAGATAGGCTTCGCAGTTCGGAACATCACCAAGGACTATGTTCATGAGTCTTTGAAACGTTGCGGGAGCGTTTCGTAGACCGAATGGCAAGACCGTGTACTGCAGGAAACAGTCCGGGGTCACAAACGCAGAGATCTCCGAAGCACAGGGAGTTAACGGCACTTGCCAGTAACCTTTTAACAGGTCTAGCTTGGTTACAAACCGAGCAGAACCAACCTTATCTATGCAGTCCTCCATACGAGGAAGAGGGACAAAACAGATAATTAAATATCCCCATTCACCCAGGCAGCTGAAATTTGCGAGCTTGTCTCTGTCAGTACTATTATTTGGTATCCATACCAAATGAGTTGTCTGTCTGTCTGTCTGTCTGTCTGTCTGTCTGTCTGTCTGTCAGGACTGCTACCTGGTGTCCATACTAAATGAGCTTGCAGGGAACTCCTTCATGATCTTCTGCAGCACCTGCAATACTGCCCAGAGAGTGGCGCTAATGCTGAGGAACCTGGGCATCACAGCCATCCCCCTGCATGGGCAAATGAGTCAGGTAATAATCCCACACACCTGGGTGTGAGACAGGTACATCTCCCATACACCTGGGTGTGAGACAGGTACAGCTCCCATACACCTGGGTTGTGAGACAGGTACAGTGCCCAAACACTTTGGTACCAAAAGACAGGTACCACATCTATATACCTGCATGTAAGACAGGTACAAAACCAATACACCTGAGTGTAGAACAGATATAGCACCCATACGTCTGAGTGTGAGCCAGGTACTAACTATGTACTTGAGTGTAAAACAGGTACTAAACCCATATATCTGAGTGTACGCCAGATAATTATTCCACACACGCAGTGTACTGGAGTAGCAGGGTGACACTGTGGTACCTGGTGGTACCTGGACTTGGCTAAGTTACAGGATGGGGGAGTTACTGTCATGCTCCTCTTTTACCCAAAAAAAGAGAAGTGAATGAAATTGCTGATAAACCTTGGTTTCTGCATGTGTACACATCCCCCGTCTCTTAGAATAAACGCCTGGGCGCGCTTAACAAGTTCAAGTCCAAGTCCCGCTCTGTGCTCCTGGCAACGGACGTGGCGTCTCGAGGGCTGGACATCCCGCATGTCGACTGCGTCATCAACTACGACATCCCCACACACTCCAAGGTACGTTCCCTCTGCCTGTCTCCCCGCCTCCTTTCGCCCGACACCCCACTGTTGGGTGCATGCCAAAGGAAAGAGTCCTGCAAAACTGTTGTCACTGTGTCAGTCGCCGAAATGTTTATCCGGTGTGCGCTTTTTCACCATGTGTGCAGTAGAAACTTTGCCTGAAGGTGAACAGTCTGAATATATTTGTGAGTGTAGTTGTGGGAGGCTGTGAATTTTTTGCTTGTGTCAGTATGTGGGTCTAGCTCCTTACTGTAGTCATGGCAACACCTACGTCAGCGCTCTCTGTGTTGACTGTTAGGAAGGCAGAACATCTCTCTCTGTTTGTGTGACACCACACTTCATAATAAATGCCACTCGCCTGTCTGCATGTCTCCCCATATAACCCTGAGCGCCTCCTCTCTCTCAGGACTACATCCACCGGGTGGGGCGAACGGCGCGAGCGGGGAGGTCTGGGAAATCCATCACCTTCGTCACACAGTGAGTTTCCTGTCCCTGTGCCGTCTCTGCTTCTTCAAAGAAGCGTCCCCTCCACCTGTGTCCCACTCCCTCTCTTGTGACCCATTCCTCATTTCTGTTCGGTTCATCTCTGTCAGCCTCACCTGTCCCTGTCTTTAACAGGTAAATGAAATCAGTATCTTAATCTGCTACAAAAACTACAGGGTCGTCAGTCCTTCCATATGGAGGAACTGTCATTTGTGTTGTGTATCTCATTATTTTCGAGGACCAAAGAGTTTCAGAGTGAAGAAGGGGGGGTCTAACTGCTGAACATCAACTGCCACCAATGTTAAGTCCCCAAGTGGGTCCTGCATGGCAGTCACTTTGTACCTCATAAAGGCGAGGAGGATTATTAAGATAATTAACCTTGACAGAAGATGCTTAGATTTACAAACTGGAAAGTGTGTCCAGGAAATGAGGGAACCCCCTGTCTAAGTACCATGGAAACTTTAATAACCACATTGAGTCAGAACTCAGTATTAGCTTGTCATCTTGAAAAAATAAATAAAGAGACAGCACCTCCTTAAGCACAGTGTCCCTATCACTGCAGTGGTGGTGGTTTTCTGCTTGGTCCTGGGCGAAGACTGCCTCACGATGGCCACCTGCAAGCACCACTTCCACCAAATTGTGTATCTGTATCTTTGGTCAAGAGGTATAGGTAGAGGCTGTCAATCAGTTTGATTGACAGCGTTCATATCCCCTTTCTCTGCATAACTATCTCCCAGGTATGATGTGGAGCTCTTCCAGCGAATTGAAACCCTGATTGGGAAGAAGCTGCCCGCCTTCCCCACCCAAGAGGAGGAGGTGATGATGCTGGTGGAGAGAGTCAGTGAGGCCCAGAGATTCGCCAGGATTGTGAGTTCAAATTTAGTCCATTGTTTTTGTCTTCTTCCATTTAGATATTTAAATGTAGCTATCCGACTTCACAGTACTTGTTACCAAATACTTTTTGCACCATATTACCAGAATCACAAATCGTTCAAAAAGATTCCGTTCTAAAATGGTCATGTTACTGTTGAATTTGATCACTGTTTGTCCTGTCTCTGCTGTCTGTATTGGCATGCTGTGATTTTTTTTTTTCTCAGGGATATGGTCGTATTGCTGCTCTGCTAACTGAATACTTGACTTTGTGTTGTTCACCATTTTTTTCCTGTCTTGCTATTCACCAGATTTAACTCCAACTTTCTCTCGCTCCATCTCTTTCAGGAGATGAAAGAACAGGGGGAGCAGAAGAAAAGGCCCAGAGGAGGAGAGGGAGAGGGGGATGATACAGAACAGTCCAGCGGGGTGCGGAAGAAAGTGAAGGGGGGGAGGGGTGGGGTTGGGGGAGGGAGAGGGCGTGGTGGAGGGAGAGGGCGGTAGAAACGCAATGCCCACATGAACTTAAATATTCAGGCCCCCTGTCTCATTCACACACGTGTGTGGACATTCACACACGTGTGTGGACATACACACACGCACACACATACACACAATCATGCTCTCACATCTGGATTCCCTGTTGCCTCCCTTATGTTGAGATGTAACCATTCTATGAATTTCAGGTGCTGATCCATTCTGCGGTTACTTATTTATCAAGAGTCCCTGCCTTTGTCCTGACATTTTCCTCATTCTACCTTCCCTAAATAAAAATAAGTAAATACATTTTTTAACAAACTGAATACACTTAAATAACTTGAATTGTATTCCCAGCTATGTTTTGTACAGCAGTAACAGAAGAGACTGTCACTGAAGCAATCAGTGTGTGTCAGTAATTTGTAATAAAATGCACCGACTTTTGACGGAAGGGGGGTACATTCTTCTTGAAACTGGCCCAGGGAGTGAGTGCCAAGAGCTGTGCATGGTGTTGCCGTGCTGACCGCCGCTTCTGTATTCGGCTTTTGGACTCATTTCACAGCATCTGACTTTGAAACTGGACCCAGTGGAGGGGAGAGCGCGGTCGGTAATGGGAAGGCCTTCTCACAGTGCCCTCTAATCCTCATTCTCTGTGTCTCTCCTTTAACTCTCACACACAATCTCTCTGTCTCTCTCTGCTCGGAGCGGTGAGGGTTTCAGTCCATAAGGTGTGCCTGGAGATGGTATCAGTTTGGTCCTGTTGGTGAACAGGGCAAAGGTGCCTCTCCAGACATGATAAGGTGCATGCGTCTCCTCACCTCCCCTTCAGAGAAAAAAAGAACATTTTATGTTAAACTGTGAGGAATACATGCACCATTCACACTGTAATAAAGCACCAATGAAGCAATATGAAGATGTGTTTTACAAAGGAGCTGTGGAGGGCTCAGTGAATGCAAAGTGGCCAGAAGGAGTATAAATGTAAATGAAATAGACCTGGAGCCAAACTTGGCAGGTGTTTTACATGGAGTACTGTTCACACAAGCCTGAGTCACCTGAAATTGAACTTTGTTTAATCCTTTAAAATGCATGACTGGTTGGAAAGCATTTCACAAAGCCAGCTGACCAACTTGCTGATGTAATGCAGTGTGCTCAGTTTTCTTAGTCCTAAAGCATTCTTACTTGAAACATTAAAGTGTTTTTTTACTGAATTGCAACTGATCTGATTTGCCTCTGCAAAACCTTTGGTTTGAATCAGAATTTTTAATTCTTAGGCTGTAAGACTCCTTGGCGCTGAGGTGGGATTTTGTGGGTAAGAGGGTTTTGTTTGTAGCATTAGCATGCACTTCGGAATACAAAAGTGTTTTCTCATTGTGGTGAAGGTCCTTTGACCTTGGACACCACGTTTCTTTCGCAAAGTTTGAGACTCAAAATCCACAGTACAACTTTACTGCACCTGCCCCTGTTGAACTGCAACACCTAGGTATGATAGCAAAACCGCGCACATTCCTGTCAACAGGTTTTATTTTCCAGAACCGCTCTCAGTTCAGCTTCATTCACTGAATCATATTTCAGATTCAGATTTTAAAGTATCGTATTCTTGTCCCACTTCCGGAATTTAATCATCCATGAAAATGGAAAAAAACGCAGCGCTGTGCCCTTCGCAAACGTAGCAATACACACAAAAAACATTTGAAACCAGCATTAACACAGCGAGATACATACAATATATAAATACGAACTCGAAGTATTTTTTCACGCACGCCGGATGTCCTCCTAAAATGACATAATTCTGAATAATTCTATGCGAATTAAACTGCTCTCGAATTTGTATAACCGTGTAATTAACAGGAAACACAACATTGTCTATAAATATTATTTGGAGCTTAGAGTTTCTGCATAATCTTAATTTCTCTTGTTCCATTACATTCCCTGCCTTTCTCGTGAACGCGCATCTCATAGGGCTTGAATGCGCGCTGCAGATCCCGGTCCTTATTGTATGAACGCGGAGAGGGCGTTGAGGAGAGGAGCGTAACGCCAACTTGAAGAAAGAAAGAAGGAAAGAAAGAAAGTAGGGGCGGACAGACTGACAAAGACGGAGTGATGGATTTTCTAATAGGGAGTCCGTTCTCCACCCCGGTTGGACAGCGAATAGGTAAATGTTCAAACTATCTGCACACACTAACCGGCAAGTTAGCTTGCTAGCTAAGTAGCCGTAAGTAATTCGTTTAGTGGGCTAGCCAGCTTGCTAAATTGGCTCATCAGTATGGTTGAATTTGTTAGCAGTGGCAGATACATTTTGCCGACCTGCTCCTTATAAAAAGAAGTAAAATTTAGACAAAAAAAAAACTATTTAGTGAGAATGCAGATCATACCCAGGTTGGGGGATAAGGGGACGTAGAGTAAACTGATGGGTTGAATTAATTTAACTTGCTAGCTATCTTGGTACCTAGGTAATTATTATCGACTGTGTACGGAAGACATTCTGTGATTGACACCTCCTTCGTACAATAAGAGGATGGGGGCGTACTCATATTTGTTTAATCCTCCATATGATTGGTTAACGTGTGTAACGTGTCCACCGCTTATCCAATTATTTATAAGGATGGATCGGGGATGGACAGGGTTGGGAAAAGTTTGCGGCTCGCTTCTTCCTCTGGCTAAACGATATGTGACCTAATTTTTAAGGAGTGTCTTCGTAATGAAAACAGTGAAAGTCGCACACATTTTGAATAGTTTGCAGTCTACCTGCATCAGTTCCCTGTGTGGTCAGCAGTACAGGACGGAGTTCTGCAAGAAGCTTCTTAACTTGGATAAAAAGTCCTCCTAGCTAAAAGTAATTAACTAACAGCCGATGTACGACTCAGTCGATCATATGAAAGGGTTTGTTCTTGTGCCCTGACCGCAAAAGGAGGTCAGCTGGTCTACACTGATGAGTTCTCATCGGGGCCAAAATACGTGACGAAACTCTAAAACACACTTCTTTTCACGTTGCGTGTTTAGTGGAAAAACATGGTGATAACCACTAACTGTTAGGAAAGAGATATTAGAGCTGTATAGCGTTTGTTGCCATTGCCTCCACCTATTTTTAAATTGTCATCGTAGACTGACGCCTTTTTCATTTTTAATTCAAAAGTATAGCGGACGAGAAGATCTGCGTTTTTTGTGAAGGGACTAAAGGGTGCCGTTTGTTTCACACATCTCCCGTTTAAGTAATGCTCCATCCTTTTTGTTTCAGATAAGCTTACGGCAGAAAGATTTCAGATGGCAGAATAACACGCGAGCCGAGGCGGCTTACTGTCGCGCGGACGACAGCTCAAGAGAATATTAATAAGCAGAGGGGATTTATGCGCAGGGAGATGCGCGCGCTCTAACAAGACATACGCACGTGAACGATACTTAAATGAGGTGACTCAAGAAAGACCAGATGGGAGAATATCAGAAACTGACAATATGGAATAGCAGCTTCAGATGGCCTATATAAAATGAGCAATTCATGTTAAGCACGGACAAGCACTGAACACGTTATGCTGTTATTTTAGTTTATGATGTTCTTTTGTGTTAACCTTCACGAAAGTGAAGTTGTTTAACTGTAGAATTGTCACTTGCGCAAACAGCTCACCATTTCCAGAAAACCAAACTCTAGTTTTAACAAGCACATTTCCAGAAATTTCTTTCACGCTCTTTTAGTGTTTCACAACACTTGCGCTAATCTGTGAGAGTCTGGTGACCATGTCATTTTACGACTTGCAAACACAAGAGAATTGCTGTGCGAAACAAGTCCTGTTTCAGTAACTGCTGTCCTTTGTCTGTTTGGTCATATTCCAGTAACTCAGGTGGACAGCCTTTATTATCTAATTTAATTGGAATCTTGTCCCACAAGCACAGATGTTAATTTTGATTACAAGAGGCTATCGCACTCGAGTCCTCCTTGTTCGTGAGAGGTTGAAATTGTTCAGGCAGAATTTTATCCCATATTTACTATATCGCTCATAGGTTTATAACATGTCATTCAGTAAATCATTTTAAATGCCTTTTATGTCCAGTCGTATGCCTAGAGTCCAGCTGCGTCTATATTGTACGTTTAGTTATATTCATAAAAAGGAGAGAATTTAAATGTCTGTCAAAGAGGGAGGATGTCATCTAGTTTTGGGTGACCAGTTACCATCAAAGGTAAAGCGGCATGACAAATGAGGTAAACATGACAAAATGAAATAAAATTGTAACACTTGCGCTGGACTGAAGTGGAGAGTTATGAGGCGCTACCAGCTCTATGGTGTTACGCAGATGGGCCCAAGGATAGCTGTTGGGGTGTACCTACGCTTCACACATTTTCTTTCTTGTCGCCAGAGCAGGCTACGAGCTCCACACTTCAGTCGGAGGACTGGGGCCTCAACATGGAGATATGTGACATCATCAACGAGACAGAAGAAGGGTATGAAATCTTCCGTCATCGGAGACGGGCTCTCTTGTTTATGCAGTTGTGTGATTGTGCTCATTCCAGAAAGTTATCGATTCTGTTTTTAGCATCGGTTCAGTGACAGTCAGTTTAATTGATATTGACAAACTGCACTATGGACACAGTCATTCCAGTCTGTCATTTCCATTTAATTTTGTTCTTGTGGTTTCAGACCTAAAGATGCAGTGAAAGCAATCAAGAAGAGGATTGTGGGTAATAAGAACTTCAGAGAGGTCATGCTGGCACTGACTGTGAGTGTCATCTCTTTGTATCCCTCTATCTCCTCTCTCTCTCTCTGTCTCACTCTGACGCAGTATGTATATTGGTATATGACCTGGCTTATCCTGGATCCTAGGTACTAGAGGCATGTGTGAAGAATTGCGGTCACAGGTTCCATGTTCTGGTGTCAACCCGGGAGTTTGTAGAGGGGGTTCTGGTCCGAGCCATTATGCCCAAGAACAATCCTCCCATGATTCTTCAGGATAGGGTGCTGAGCCTAATACAGGTGTGTCTTGCTGTAACACTGTCTGCTTGTCTGTCTGTCTGTCTGTCCTACCAGGCACTTTCCTTGGCTTGTTAGTTCTCATAGAACCACCTTAGGTTTGGGTAGATTGTGTGTTTGTGTATGTGTATGTGTGTGTGTGTGTGTGTGTGTGTGTGTGTGTGTGTGTGTGTGTGTGGTGACCTCTCTTCTTCTGTTTTAAGGCGTGGGCAGATGCGTTTCGCAGCTCCCCCTCTCTCACAGGAGTGGTCTCTGTGTATGAGGACCTGAGGAGAAGAGGGCTGGAGTTCCCCATGGCCAACCTGGAAACCATGTCCCCTATTCACACTCCACACAAGGTACCACATCTCTCTCTCTCTCTCCTATTCACATGCCACACAAGGTATCTGTCTCCCATATTCCTGCTCCACACAAGGTGCCTCACTCTCTCTCCTATTCACACTCCACACAAGGTGCCTGTGTCTCTCTACCTTATTGACACTCTGCATAAGGTACCCCCCCTCTTTTATTCACACTCCACATAAAGTACCTGTCTCTCTCTGTCCCCCTATTCACACTCCACACTAGGTACCTCTTTCTCTCTCTCTCTCTCTCTCTCTCTCTCTCTCTCTCTCTCTCTCTCTCTCTCTCCTTCTCCTGTTCACACTCCTAAAAAGGTACCTGTCTGTGTCTCCTATTCACATGCCACATAAGATGCCTGTCTTTCTCTCTCCAATTTAAACTAAGCATGAGGTACCTGTCTCTTTCTCTCCTGTCCAAACTACGCATGAGGTATTTGTCTCTTTCAGTCTAAATTATTGGCATGGCATGTTTTAATATATTGCCAAAGCGTAAGCAATAACCCATAAACATCAACTTGCTCTCCCATGCTGCAAGAGTAGGCACAGCAATGTAAATTCATGTCAACAGATAAATTTGAACGTGTATTTGGATTTGAACTTCTCCAGTGGGCGATTGAAATCTCTCTTGACTTCACAGAGTGTGCAGAATGACCAGTTGCCTGTCACTGCGCCAACCACCCAATCGGCAGCTCCCCCTGCCCCCACACCATCCCAGCCCCCTGCACCCTTACCGAACAGCGAAGGCCCCCTTGCCATCACCCCCGATCAGGTGACTGAGATGAGTCCCGTCACCACGCTGAAATGGCACAGGATGGGGAAATATCACTGGATAGCGCTGCAGCAAAAGTTCGCCATGCTTCTAAAACCTTATTACTGCTCTCATTTGCTCTTACAGCCTAGTTATGTTTTGTTAATTTGGCTTACCACACATCTGGCCATGCAGTGCATGGCTTGAATTGTAAATGCAAAATATATTATCATTATTACTTCTATTATTTAAGTGTCTTATGGTAGACACCCTTTTGCGGGGCAGCTTACGTAGATGGCATTTTTACACATTATCCTCTTCCACAGCTGATTACGTATCAAAGCAGGTCTGCTTAAACACCTTGCTCATGGGGACAAGAGCAGTGCCCCATCTGGAATTGAACCTACAACCACCTGGTTACAGGCCCAGAACATACATATTTTAGCACTCATTTTGGTGTTCAGTGCATATCATCTTATTCCGATGAAAACTGCATTATCGTGGTCATTGTTTATATGCCTGGCAGATATCCTTGTCCAGGGTGAATTGCAGAGCTTATATTTTATACTTTATGCTGTTGTATAGTTGAATTTTTTTCAGGAATTTCAGAAAGAGCACCTCGCTTTAAAGGCTATCAGTGAATCAAACCTGCAGATTTCAGATCGCATGCACCTTTACAGAGCTACGCTGCACAGGCCCTTAGCGATTTGTGTTTGCAATCCTGATTGGTTGCGCTCTCACTTCTGTTATGAATGCCTGGACGTCTGGACACACGTTACGGCACCTCACATGACGTTGACCCACGTCCTAGTTGGCGAAGTTGCGAGCCGACCTGGAAGTGGTTCGGGGGAACCTGACCGTGATGACGGAAATGATGAACCAGCTGGATCCGGTTCACGCCAAGGAGTCGGACACTGAGCTCCTTCAGGTCTGCCAGTCACTGAGAACTTTTATGAAAAGCATGAAAAAGACATGAATGTCAGTGTATTTTATAACATACAATCCAAGATCTAAGATACAGCCTACATATTTTTAGATGTGTAGAAATACACTTCACGCATATAAACTGTTTTCATTTTAAATGTACTCAGTATTTAGGTTGTATGCAATTTTTAACTAATTCTGCGTAATTGAAAGTGAAAATTGTTGATATATTTTTAGCCACAGTAATTGCTAATGAGTTAATGACAGCGTCAACTGACAGACTAATTGAATGAGTGGCTCCCTCAAAGCAAGGACAGTACCTTTGTTTTACCACTCAATAGCATAACATTTTTAATTAGAGTATCCGCAAAAGAAATCATAGCCCCTGAAAAGTCTCTGCTTATATAGCTAATTTAAATACATGCATCATATTTTGACATTATTCCTAATAGTTAGTGTTGGGTTATTTGAGTTGGAATTGTTTGTGAAGTTGTGTCCTGTCTAAATGCACCTGCCCCCCACGCTCTCTCTCCTCTCTCTCTCCCCCTCTCCTTATCTTGCTACCTCACTCTCTGTCTTTCTCTTTCTCTCTCTTTTTCTCCTCTCTCCTTCTCTCCCTCTTCCTTTCTCTGTGAGCAGCAGTTGTACACTGTGTGTAAGTGCATGCAGGACCGCATTGTGGAGCTCATTCCCAGACTCACTGAGGAAGCCCTGATAGAAGAGTTGCTGGTCATGAACGACGACTTCAACTCCACCTTCACCCGCTACCACAGGTACACAACCATAGCTCAACTGCAACCGTGGGTACGTAACCGCAATTCACCCACTGCCACAGGTACACAAACATGCAGAAATATGGGTACATAACTGCACTTCTCCCACTGCCACAGGTACACAACCACAGCTCAACCGCAACTGTGAGAAAGGGCCACGTGTGGATCTGTTTCTGAGACTCTGTCCCCCTTTGTCTTCTCCAGGTTCGAGAAACACTGCAGTGGACAGAAGCCTCCAGAACAGGTGGGGCTTTATGTCAACTCAGCTGTGATCAGGACCAGAGAACCGTTCTTTCCAAGACACCGCCTTATGCTTGAATATGCAGACCAAATAAAAACTGATGTGTTTAGATGACCTCTGCATGGACTGTCCCTGCAAAGTGAGATGCTGTCACTTCAATGATTTAATGACGGTGTTGTGACAGATTGTTCAGATGATTGTTTGCATTTGAAAAGAATTAAATGAAAGCCCAGTTTGATGTTTACACAGAATGTCCTTCTAAGGATGTAGAATCGCATTTTACATGCACTTTTGTGAAATCAAAGGCATTGTCTGTACTCAAAACATCACACAATCTAAGAAAGGAAACATGAAGAATTATCTATTTTAATTAGAAACCAGCACAAGAGGCAGGTACATCTGGTAGGAATAGTCATTTAATCCCTCAAACCTATACCCATTTAATACTTCAAACTTGTGGTTCAATAATTTATTTGCTATTTCTTTCAACCTCTATGTAGTTTTTGCATGGTATATATTTACCTAAATCTGTCTTTGTGATCTTTCCCTAACTCTCAGGCTGTTGAAGCCACCTATGAGAACCTTATTGACCTCAGTCCCACCCCTACATCTGTCAATCAACCAGTAGTCACCGCTTTACCCTCCTACAAGCCCATCAGCCAATCAGCAGTTGGTGCTCTATCCAATCAGATGGCTGGCCTCAGTAAGTTGTTCACTACCACTTCCAAATGTTGCATTTAAATTAAGACACATGCCTTTGTCCAGAGTGACTTACACACCAAAGTTACAAAAGTGCAAATCATAATTTTATGTAGTTATGCTTTACTTTACTCACTACTTTACTCTCTGCTCTACTTTACTGTGTGCTTTTTTGCTTATTTTCTTGTCTATGTTTAAGTGAAGTGCTTTGGAATGCTTTTTGTTTGATAAGGTTCTTTAAAAATAAGATGATTATTAGGATTAGCATTAGTATTATTATAAAGACACATGAACAAGTGTAGATGCAGAATACCTCTGAATACCTCCACCTGAATGCCTCCCTATATACTGAAGTGGTACAATAATATATTTCAACAACAATAGCAAAAACCCTACAGCAATACACAAGAAAATGAAAGCTTTGAAGTTATAGACTCCAGTGAAATTCCATCCATGTTTGTTTCTGTAAAAATATTATCACGTAGTTTATTTAGACGCAATATATGGGTCCTTGCGAATAAGCTAGTACCATGTATAACAAAATAACTTCTCTTCTGGGTGTATCCATTAGCCTGTAAGACAGTGCTCTCAGAATAATAGATCACTGTAAATATTCATTAGTTAACATGGGTATAAGGATCTGTTTTGATGCTGGAGGTCCTATTACCTAGGTCACCATGGCAGAGACAGGCTCGAAATTGAGGGAGGGAGTGAGTGACAGACAGGCACTGACAGGATACTAATGAAATTTGAGCTTCCAAATCTGTATGCATGCACCTACTGTACATTTGTAAGCCTTCATGAACCCCATAATTGGTTCATGTGCTGTCAGAATTGCCGATCTGAAGCAAGGAAAATGTTTTGGTATGGAGAACGGGTTGTTTCGATTGGTTCATGTCAATAGTTGATAGCACATGGTAGCCCCAGCCATTATGGAGTTCATGAAGCCTCGCTCAGCCTTCACCACTGTTAACCCCCTCCTGGGTCCTTTTGCTTTTTCAGCCACGGGGACAGATGATGAGTTCGACATGTTTGCTCAGTCAAGGAGCAGGTCCGTGGCAGAGCAGAAAAAGAGGTAGTGTACCAGAGGGGGAGTACTTACACACTCACTGCAGTGTTGACATTATCAAGGTTCCTGCTAGGGGATCGCCAATCATATCCACTTACCAGGCCAGACTGGAGCCAGACTGGACAATCACCTGCCTGATATCTGTCACTTGTACGTTGAGAGGAGGTGACAATCTGATGACTTGCCTGATACCCGTGTTGCTTTCAGTTATTGGTGGTGGATCTACAATGACCTGCCTGAGAACATACTTCATATCCCCAGTATTGTCTGCATCGTAATAGAGATAATTTGTATGTCCAGTCACAGATATTGTGGATATGAACAGATCTTATTCACACACATTCTGTTATAACCCATATTTACCTCCTGGGGTCCTTCCTTCCTCTTTCTATAAGGTTCTGATTGATAACAGAAGGTGCTGGCACTGTTCCTATGCTCACTGTGAATGCTCTGTTCTATATCACGCCCCTTTGTTTTGCAAGTTAGAACACTTGTAGATTCAACAGTGGCAGAGACTGAATTTTCAGCGTAGAATGCAAGGAGCTGTCTGTGTGGTTCACATATTAAAAATCTGTGTGTGTTTCAGTGTGGACTATGAAAACCTTGGAGCAGTGGAGAGACAGGCTGGAAACGTGGATACCAGGCGTAGGACTGCAGGAGGGGTTAGTATCTCACTGCAGGGGTCAGCATTTCACTGGAGTGGTCGATAACGCAGGGCAACAGTCATAATCTCACTGCAGTGGTCAGAATCTCGCTGCAGCGGTCATAATCTCCCTGGATATAGGGATGTATGGGGATAAATATAGGGCTATATCCCTGGCCCAGGCTATGAGCTCAGAGACCCACAGAGGGATGAGTATAACTGTGTAGGACTGTAATGGATGTCTGTGAACAACTGCATGCAGCACTTCTGTTGTGTGTTACTGTGTTTTTGTTTGTTTGTTTGTGTGTGTGTGTGTGTGTGTGTGTGTGTGTGTGTGTGTGTGTGTGTGTGTGTGTGTGCCCCCCATTTGTCACTCTGTGTCCTCGTTTGTATTTCTGTTACCATGTGTCCATATCTGTGTGTCCATCCTGTGAGTAAACTCTGTCTGTCTGTCTGTGTGAAGGATGACAGCCCAGACTCCACCCCTCTCGGCACATCGCCTCACTCTGAATGGATGATTGCCAGGGAAATGGTGGGTCCCCATGGCTGGCGCCAGCATGGATTCTGTGTTGCGCCAAGCCACCGGGGTCGTGTGGTGTGGTGGATGCGTGTGTCACTTCCCATGTTGCTTTGCTGTTGTCACACCCTCATGCAGTTTAGTACTCAGCATGTGTCAGATGCTACTGCATTGTACTCACTGTCAGTTAAAGCCGTATTAAGGGCATTGAGTACTTACTCTGAGTAGGAGTGAGATAACTTGGCTCTGATGTGGCAGTGAGTATGGAAAATGCAGTCTTGAGGAGCTAAAAGCTGTGTTAATAGTGACAGGTGTGAATTAGGCATGTGTTAATAGTGTGTGAAGCCTTGGGCTGGTCTTTCTGTGCTTTTCCATTATAATCCTGGGTGTTATGAGTGCTACTGCCTTTAGAGCTACCTTTCAGTTAGCACCTGCTATACAGACCAGGTGGGGTGACCCCTTATTGGTGTAGATGGATTTCCTCATCACTGATCTTGGAACAGTATCCACCCTTTATTCTAAAGGGTTGGGGAAAGGATTTGGGGTGGATGAGCTGATTCTGGATCGGTAACCTGGTTGGTCAGTGCTGACGTATGGTGGTGTGTCATGGGAAGAAGGGTAGTAAATTGCGATACTACGGTGTGTTTGAATTGTGAGGGCTGATTTCTCTACCTCTCTCCCTCCCTCTCTCTCTCTTCTGGGTTTTGTGGTGGGGCTGTATGTGATACCGCCCTCCACTGCATCCCTCCCTCTCACTATCTATCTCCCTCCATCTCTTTACTTATCCCGCCCCCCCCTCTCTTTTTGGGGTTCTTTTGTGGGACCGTATGTGATACTTCCCTCCCCCTCATTTCTTTCTATCTCTTCTCCTCTTTCTGTCTCTCTTTCTCTATCTCTCTCTCCCCCTCCTTCAGATCCCCATCGCTCAGACCAACGTGATGGACGACATTGAGAAATGGCTCTCTGTTGACGAGGTAAGGCCTTATACATGGCATTACATTGCATTACTTTCCTTGCCCTGATCAAGAGCAGCTTACAGCTTATAGTTTTTGTATGTTAATGTTTATTTTTACATACTCACACCTGCACCTGACCTCTGACTCCATAATCTCAGCCTGTTTACACTACTCACCAGCACTGGCTGGTGGCTCCGTTCCTCCCCTAGTTATTTCTTACCTCAGTCTCCTGTAGCTGTCATAGATTCTAGATATTCTCTACAGATAGCAGTTCTGTATTCACTCTGATGAAATAATATTATTAAGTGTTTAAAATCTAAACTCATTAACATCACCAACCCCTTACAAATGAGATTAGGGCATCAGGACACACACTATAAAGCAAATGGATGAGAATTTCAAACCACTTGTAAATCATTTGTTCATGGTGGGTTCTGCCTACTTCAGACAGACACTGGAAGCAGTCAATTAATGTTAGTAATCTGCTCTGCAAAGCAGTGAGTTAATGTTGATGTTATGGTTGATTAACTGCTTGTGTGAGGGGTAAGTCTGAGCCTCCTCTGTTCAAGCTCACTAACTCCCACTAACCCCCACTGTGAACATGGCTTTATGGGAGTTGGTGTGTGTTGCAGGAGGAAGACCTGGATGAGAGTGAGGGTGTAACCAGTGAGGGTGAGTTTTCTCTTCTCAAACCTTTTGTGTGTGTGTCTCTCTCTCTCTCTGTTACCATGATCACATCTCAGCATCTGATCATTTTACACAATACAAGTGCTATAATTCCAACATCTCGTTTGCCTTGTTTTACATATGGAGTTTTTTCATCAATCACCTGGCGAGAATATACTGCATGCCATGTTACAAGGCACCAAGGGTAGTTTTTAAATAGAATGAAACCCAGGGAAAGGCCCTGGTTGGACATACTGACCATTTTATGAAAACAAAAGGGCCATTTACTGAGTGTTTTCTTTCTTGCTGAGTCAAACACTTTCCACTGAGTCATTTTCAAGTATTTTTCCCTGAAATATTCTGCATTACTTCAGTCTGTTGTTGCAGGTACTGTGTTAGATTAGATTAGGCCACATTGTTCTCTTATGAGGATATTTTATCCTCAGATTGCACAGAAGTGATAATGTAGATTTTATTGCCTGGGTGGTATAAATGGAAACATTTGTAGAATTCACCCAGTTTGCATGAAATATCACCAAACTTCTCTCAGAAGATAGCATATGAAAAAAAATTGATTTTGTGCATGTAAGGACAGGCTCTATAAGCCTTTGATTCCAGCGGTGCATCACGTAAGGCTGCCTTTGTTAGACAAAACTGAGATATGCCTGGTGAGTGAGGTTAGCAGCAACATGATGCTACAGTTTACCAGGAAGAGAGGATTACATTCACTGAAAATTATGAATTTTAGTGGTGATGGGAGATCTGAGGCTTCATGAGCATTGAAAAGATTTACTGATTTGACCCGATCGTAGGGTATTGTTATGGAATGCAAAATCTTTTGATTGGTTCAAATAGGTAGTTCTACCTATTATGGGGTTCATGAGGCCATGATCTCCTGTCCGTAAGGCCTCCTCTCTCTCTTTTAGAGTTTGACAAATTTCTGGAGGAAAGGGCAAAGGCAGCGGACCGCCTCCCCACCCTCAGGGCCACACCCTCTGCTACAGCCAGCCCTCAGACACAGCCCACCCAGCAACCGGACCGATCACATGACCAGCTGTTCACTCTCTGATTGGGTGATGAAGGAATGGGAGCTGGCTGATTGACACATTTGACAGAGGTGTACTGTAACAAACACACTGGTGCACATTCTCACACATACACACATTCATTCACTCATCTATACTTGGAGTCATGCCCTCACCTCAGTCAGGTATGCTACTGTCAGTGCAACTCAGCATCTGCGGTGGTGATTTTGGTATTAGCTGCTTTTTAATTCAACTGTCACGGCCATATGATTTCATGAAATAATTATCTCAGTGCTTCATGACAAGCACTTAAATGTGTTACCTGTGATGGCATGCCTCTGTTTGAGTACACACATACACAGTCATTTACATTTCCTACCATATTATGCAGTCTTGCATACATAAACATTTCTTTAAAGGGGTAAAACTCGGAAAAAAGTCCTGATTCCATATGCTGATTGTTACCTTAAAAACATTTGGAATTCATTGTTTCATCTCTTAAATCAAACCGGAACTGCAGGACAGAGACCTGTCCAGGTCCAACCAAACGCAATTTAACAGAGCTCTGAGCTGTTATTGAGTGGGTGACGTGGATTTGGCAACTCTAGAGATTTACAGTGTCTGCTATAAGTCATTTGTGGAAGTGGAAGTAATATATAGCTGGGGGTACGTTTATGCAGCTAAAAATATCAAATTAAAGGTATATCTCAGCTTACTCAATTGTGAGGAGTACGGGATTACTGTGTGTAGTTAGTTATACAGATACATTCTAAAGCATTGGTTATTGATTTATTGAATCAATTATTTATTCAGTTCTTGAGCTACAGGGCCTAGGACAGTTTATCTGTTTTTGTCTTGGCCCATGGATGCCAGCAAGTAGCATGACGGGGGAACCCTACCTAACTTGCCCACCCTTATCCCCAGCAGAACAAACCCAGTTTGTTCTGCTACTGTAGGCCCCCTAGTCATTGTCAGCTGATGACATGGCAAGTTTGCTACCCCGTAGGGTAGCCGTAGGGTTCAATCTACACTCAAGAATTACAATGAAGCCATTTTCAGTGTAAATTTGAGCAGCAGATAAAAAAGGATTACCTACCTACATATGTTGTAGCATGAACACAGTACTCTATACACATTTAATTCACAGTGAACTTATAGCAGATAGACTGTGGAATGTTGTCACATCCAGGTCAGTGACTAACTGAGCGTAGCTGGGGCTAAAATTAGAATATGCAGTGTTCCACCAGGAACAATACTGAGAAACACCGACTTGAGCTGTTTTTTCCATGCTGTTATTCTAAGATGAACCACAAGAGGGCACAGAGAGACTGAAGTGATTTCATCAATGCTGGTAGTTACAAATGAGACTTCATAGTCCATTTTAGAGAGACAACTGTTAGGTTGAACTGTAAAACAAAGCTACAATGTTCTGTTTTAGAGGAAAATGTGTAGTGTATGAATTATTCAATATACATAAATGTATCAAGTGTATTATACGAATAGATGAAAATGGCAAACATTAAGGAGAAAGAGGAATCAAGAAATTGTCTTCTTTCGATTTTCATATGAAGGGTTAAATTTTATTAGATGATACAAAATGTCATTGCTGCTGTAATGAAATGTTATTCTTATTAATAAAGAAATGGTCCCTGACATTTTTTGATAACAAATGGTTCTTTTCTTTTGCTGTTTGATAAAGTAATAAAGAGATATATGCACATCCAAGAGAGACAGACTTCTAACAGTGAGTCCTTCTGAATGGTTGGCCACTCTGTGGGTGTGTAGAGTGTCTGTGGGTGCAGTATAATATAGTGCTAATGTGTTTGTGTAGATGTTTGTGTGTGTTTGTATGTTGTTTGGGGTGTGTGTTTGTGTGTGTGTACGTTGTCTGTGAGCATTGCTCTATAAGGGTTCCAGCTCTGTTTCTGTACTTTACACTTCACACACTCATCATGGGAGACCTGAGTTCTTCATCCTTTTTTACATGGAAGAATTTTGGAGAATCCTTCACTTTCACTACAGTGGAAAGACAGCGGACTTTGACGTTGTGACTGTAAAAGGGGTAAAAAGAGCCAGCCTGTTTCCTGCTCTACAGTGGAAAAGGGGTACAAGAGGTGATCAATAACTCATAGGTTGAAGGTTTAAAATGTTAAGTAGTTTACAACCAAAATAAAAACGTGGAAATGAGGGTGATGAACATGGGTGTACAACTGTACGGCTTGTAAAGAATCACTGGAGCTTGACAGCTTGCATGTCAGCCTCTTCCAAATGTGAAAGAGATTGCAAGCTTTGACAGCAGGGAAAACTGCTGTTTATCTTTCTGAGAACTTCCCTCTTAATGCTCCCTTTACTCTGTTCTTATGTTTGCTGTTTGGGTAAGAGGTGGTGCCCCTTGCTGGTGGAACAACACGCCAGTCATCTGATTCCATATTATGCTGGAATCCCCCCAACACCCACACACACACACACACACACGGTTATTTTAAATGGGAGCAACTGCGCTAATTGAATTCCTTTAATTTACATTCGGCAGATGGTGCTTCGCCGCAGCGTGTTGAACGGCAATAGCAAGGTTATGTCCGATTTACATCGCCGCACCGTTACAAAGCGAGTGCGACTGTAACTTGCTGCGGGATTGCGACGTAATTTATTTCCTTAGCAGAAGCGGGTTTCCAGTTGCGATGTTACAGAAGAATCTCCAGCCCGACTGGACACAAGGAGAGAAGGTCTTTGAGTATTGCTGGAATGCAAAAAAAATCTTCAGTTCCATAAAACAAGCAAAATATTCAGTTTATCTTACAGCGCGTCCATTTAATTTGTTCCCGAGTCCTAATCAATGCGAACCGCGGGCGTACTGGTTGTAGTGTGGAGTCTTGTTTGTGTCTGATTTGTACCGCTCGGAGACCCATTAAATCAAACAGGAAAGCCTCTCTCCCTCGCGTCTCCGTGTCATGCTCAGGAATGGCTCCGTTTGTATGATATTGACTATCTCCATGAATAAATCCCCTGCCTAATTATACCGATATGTGTGTCTGAGCCCGTGTGTCTGTTTTATGACATCTTCGTAAACCTTCTTTATGGCTGAGGGTTGCCATGAGTATTCGGCCTCCACATCTTCCCCTTTCCTGCTGTCAATCTTACACGAGGAGAGTGGAATAAATACGGCAGCAGACACAGACCAATTACAGCGTTGGCTTCACATAGCGGTTTGGTGAGAACGGCATCTTTGGCTCCCAGGAGCATCTGAAAGAAAAACACTTCCTGGGTCTGAATGACGGGGTGGGTGTGGGTGTGTGAGAGAGAGAGAGAGAAAGAGGGAGAGAGAGGGAGAGGGCTGACTGGCAGCAGATGTGCTGCTCCAGCTCTGGGGACCCCCTCGTACCCTCCTTGTCCCCGCTCCATCACAGCCCCTCTTCGAACGCCTGGAGATCAGAGCTGCTCATGGCAGATTCATCGTCTGCAGCGGTCTAACTGCAGTGGGGACGTCCCAGACTTTAATGTCACCTGTCCCACCGCCCACCACAGGCCGTTGACGCCCCTCCCTGTAAGCCTCCGCTTCTTGGGGACTTTATCTGGCTTCTCGACAAGTTCATCTCAGGAGACCTTCCCCAGGAGGAGGGGGGGTCTGAGATTTAATCGGTTTCAATGTCACTGAATCCCAGTTGCAACCATCAGACCTGTCTGTCACTCATACCTCCTCCAGCTTCACATAGGCAGGAAAAAGAACAAAACCTCCCTGGGTGGTTCACTGTGACCCCAAAGGAACACTTGTTTGTTATGATCATGCATCGCATTGCATTCTGAGAAGCCTCCCTTCAGGTTTCCAGTGTGTGGAAGACAGTAGGGGGACGGTCTCCTTAGATTTCTGCTTTCAAACAGCCTCCAAGGTGGGGTTTCTTTTTGACAGGTATGCAGAAGATTGCGGAGTAGCTGAGAGGGTCAGAGAAGGTGTTCCTTAAACTGAGTAGGAGCTACTGATGTAAAAAGACAAGTCTGAAATGAGCATACTGAGATTAGATACAGGCTGTCACTGATCAGGAATGATGGGTCGCTGTGGGTGGTAACAAAAGACCACAGAAGGGGCAGTTAATGCCCTTCTCTCCTTCAGTAAATCTTCTTGGCTCAACTACCTGTCTGTTTAGTGTGCTAAGCTGTACTTTGAATTGTCCTAAGAGATCAATGGGCTCAGATCATCAACACCTGAATTGGGTGGATCCTTGAGACACAAATGAATCCCTGATGGAGAGCATGCAGCACTTACCATGGAGGGTGGGCTTTTGGCCTGAGTGACAGCTTGGCGGGCCCCGCCCATCCATGCCTAAGAGCTGTCTTTGACCTCCCTCTTGGTCAGACTATCTCTGTCACTCTAACAAGGCAGCAGGGTGCCAGGTAGAGACTGCAGAGTGGCCAAGAAGGCAGTGCTAACTTGGGATGAATGTGTGGCATGAACCCCGAGGGTTTCAGATGCCATCCTGTCCATCTGTAAAATTACATGAGTTTGTTTCAGATGCTGAAAAATGTCTAACTTCATTTCAAACTCTACCCCGGGTCCTCTGTGAAAGTAACAGAATTTGTTGTATTTTTTAGAGGGCCTAGACACAAGAAGTGAGGAAGTGGTCACACCGGGGATTGATCGGCGTGGCTCTCAGTCGTTAAGGTGAACGAGACAGCGCAATAACCACTTCTCCGGTGTCATGTGCAACTGTACTACAAAGAATTTGAGCTTGTCTTTCCGTTTTACCCGTCCGATTGTGCTTATTTTGCCCAGCCGATTTGTTTCCCCGCTTACAACGATCTAAACGGAGGGGGCCAGCTCACACTTTACCGGCTCGTTTGAATGATTCGATGTGCACGAGCCACAACAAATGCTTTAATGCAGCTTCATTCATTCATTCATTCATTCATTCATTCATTCATTCATTCATTCAGCTGGGGCAATTAACAATTACTTAACTTTACCCAGAATTAGGTATTAGCTAAATTTCATCTGTAGTCCCTGTACAGGTGACACGAACAACAAGAACATTTTGAGCAGGGCACATGTACAAAAAGTTACACAGAGCACAGTACACCTTATAAAAAACGACAAAAATACCACGCTACGTGAAAAAACACGATGTACTATATTTCTGAGGTGAAACTAACAGCTTGAGAGCGAAACCGCTGCTCCGCGAATATATTTTTACACTAATTGCTTTCGCCCCCTCCCGAGCTCACCCATTACAGAAAACCAGATGACTCGCGATGGAATGGAACTCTACTGGGAATGGAGCCAGATTGTAAACATAATGAAGGTGTCTCTGAGGAAAGTGGCTGCTTAAAATGGATTTTTAAGATGATAAACTGAAGGGATTGCTTCTGAATCCTGTAGGACTAGTCACTGCAGAGTAATGTCCTACAGTCGGCGCAAAGCAATATGCTGTTGGTGGTGCATTGTTCTTGTGACGCAGATAAAATAACTTGACTGCAGCGCATCATGGTATTTATGCAATATTCATTATGTTTTCTGCAGAATTTTGTCTTTGTTTGAATACAATTCTTCCCTCAATATCCCCCCAGAAGTAAACAGCCTCAGTGTAAAATACTTTTATGAAGATTATTCAAATATCTACTATACGTTTGTTTCTCCTATATAGGCCTATCTGCTTCTCTGGATTACTTTTTACCTGTCCAGGCGTCTTTTGTATGATTGTGTTCCAGCTCCTGGCGGGGCAGTGCTTTCAGTGAGCGGGTTTAAAGAAAGAAAGATGAAAGATTAAGTTCACAGCACGACCGGTTCCTTCCCATCACCGCATCGCAGCTCCAGGCGTAAAGAAACCGTTTGAATAGACTCGATTCAAAGTCAGCCAGCGTCATTTTCTATTGAAATGAAGAAGAGCCTGACAACATTTGGAGCTTAGGATGAAACGCTTGCAGATTGATATGGTTTTGAGTGCTGAGAAATATCTCCCTCCAGAACGGAGACGTGGGACCCACGATCAGTGCGTGGGTACCGCATTTTGCCAACGTTCATTGTCACCACTGTGTTCCCGACTTTCGGTGCGACAAGTATTTTAACATGACCTTTGCAACAAATACATTTTAATGTCTCCCCGCTATGCGACAAGTAGCTATGTTAACAAGACATGCCTTTAGGGCCACCATCAGTTTGATGTTCTCGAGTGTTGAAGCTGATTGACAGGTGGGAACGAGCGTGTGGATTTTATCACTGTGTAGGCCTGTTTTATCACTGTGGCGTATTATTTGTGGGGAAAGAAAATGTTTTCCTGATTGTGTTGAAAAGGTCCTCAGGTGACTCACAGCGTTTGAAATTTGCATTATAACACGGGGAGTAATTTGGAATAAGTACATGCTTCGTTTGAGCCGCAGAGGAGCTGAGTGGTAAAAAAAGAGAGCTTTTGAGTGAGTTTTACGTATTTCTGATTGAACTCGCCATTTTCATTTACTCCTGCGATTTGCGGGAGACCCTAATTATGATTACACTGGGACAACTTGTGCGACGCTACAGCCGCCGGCCGTTAAATTACAGCCATCGCTTTCCCAGGAGGGTCTCCCGTGCCGAGTCCTTCGGGATTAAATAAACACCTGTGGAATCGTATTCACGCTATCTTTCAGCGTCTGATTGCGAATGCATAATCCAGTGTTTGACATTTTAATCATGTGATTCTCAGCTCCTGTGTTGAGAGGCGGCTGGGGGCTGCACGGTTTCTATGGAGATGGACTGGAAAGTTGTCATGGGAACACAAAACTCAACTGTGGGGTTCTCGGGAGTGAAATGTGGCGAACGGCTAAAGTCTTGCATTGTTGCCTTTTTCAGTACAGATTTTAACTACTTCAGAGAGAGAGACAGAGAGAGAGAGAGAGAGAAAGAGAAAGAAAGAAACTGAAAAACAAAGGAGTTAAATCCGTTGATTGTGCTTGGGTCATGCCACTTTACTTCTGGCTCCTCTATCATCTGTAATGTTTTTGTATCTCTGTGACAACCATGCTGAAGGCAAGGCACAGCAAATAACCCATAAGCTCATACAAACAATGCAATGATTAGGAGACAGAAGCTGAATCCATTCGATGAAGAGACCTTGGCCTGTGTCAGAAAAAAATACACCACTAACATGCAAAGGTATCTTAGGGTAGGATTAAACATAAAGTCCAAAATATAAGGACTAAATATAGGAACATGTGTCAATACATATGACATTTATTACAAAATTCCTTGTATGACTTTTTCTATTTTAATATGCAATTGTTTGGACTTTGGTGCATATAATTCTTCCAGTACTGGGCACTTTACAATCTGTTTAAACCTTATGCATGAAATTACATAGGGAAGCAACAACTGAGAAATATATTTGAAATTAACTACTGTTTGTAGTTAAATTTATGTTTTTAAATTTTAGATTCATTTTTATATTATATTACTATATCATAAAGGGTCATGCCACA
Organism: Megalops atlanticus; assembly: GCA_019176425.1. NCBI lineage: Eukaryota > Metazoa > Chordata > Actinopteri > Elopiformes > Megalopidae > Megalops > Megalops atlanticus. The sequence goes on from CM032893.1 coordinate 4,059,755, forward strand.
GATGTTCTGATATGAGCAGATATTCAGCTCCTTTCTGAATTCCTTCTGGTAACAGGATGTTTTGGTTATGGTTGTTCTGTTTTAGACTGCACCTCTTCAAAAATGTTCATAACAATCTTCATAATGAGCTTTTATTTTACTATGTATTATTTTCTTGTTTTATGTTTTTTGTCACTTAGTTTTTATTGGAACACAGCATCATTTTAGAATTATGATTTTTACCAGTCTATAAGATAAGTATAATTAAGTACTCACTGTAAGCGCTTAACATTGTAAATTGTTGTATGAAAGGTGCTTTATAAATAAAGTTCTCATTATTACTGTTAGAAAATAAGCTTCAACACTGGCAGAGACAGAATTTTCAATGCAACATGCATTCAGTGTGAGATCGAGCTGAATATCTGTTCCATGCATAGGAAATCTGTGGTGATGCCACCTTATTTGGATTAAGAGGCACAGCCAGAGTTCAGGGGCATAGAAATGGGTTCTTTGAAGATTTTCCCCTTTCTCTCTGTTCCCCCTATCTTACTTTAAATGACTGACTGACAGGCTTGGTCAGCCTTGAGGGATTATATTTTCTATTCAAACCCTGTCTGTTTGTGAGCATGCGGGAGAAAAACACAGAAAAACCCAGCCACAGTCACATACCCTGTGACTTACTCAGCCAATCAAATGCCACAGAGAATTCTTGCATTGTTAATTTAACTAGTTTTAAGCCTGGCTCAACGGTCATGTAGTGTTGTGTGTAATCTTGGTAATAATCTAAATTATTACATTCAAATGATATCCAAGATAGCTTTTGGATGTAAGAAATTTAATGATTAGAGCAGGTGGTTCAGTGCAACTGAGCTTGTCATTCTGCTTATGGTCTAGAGTGTATTCAGTACTGTGTCAAGCCTGGTATTGAACACTATGTCTCTGCTTCCACTATAAACAGTACAAAATACTACCAAGCGTCTGTGTGAAATTTACACTTAAGAAAATTTCCCCTATGTCCTCTTGTTCTGCCCACAGAATTCATCCTGAAATATCCTCCGTAGTCCACTGTATTTATCACTTTAAAAAATGTAAAAAAGTCAGACAAATCTCCCCTGGGTGTCCTCTTGTTGAGACTAAAGAGATTAAGTGGCATTCTCTCTACATAACTCTTCTGTTTGATACCTGGGGCCATCCTGGAATCACACGTAAGAAACAGGGCACATCTTGAAAATATAAAATACCCATTACGTGTTTTTGCTCAGCTCCTAGAGAGTTCAGCACCTCTTCTGCACCTCCTGGTGACCTGTCTACCGTTTCCCCTGTGGATCCTGACTCCACACTTTCCGTTAGGACATGTTAGGAACAGCACACCATTAATCTTATTGGTTTGTTTTTAAATAATTTTTTTCTCCTTTTGTGAAACTCCGTTTGGACTCTCCAACTGTACATTAGGCCCAGCTCACCTCTGTTGTAGTGCCTTAGTGCTGGAGTGAGTCAAATGCATACACTTGAAGTGAGCCGATGCGCTTGAATGCAGCCAGTCACAGTCACTCCAAGTCACAGAATGCACAACAGGAGGAAAGGCCCCGCTCCACTAAAGTCACCTGAGCAACTTAAGGCTGTGTGTCGACTCACAGGATGCCCAACAGTAGTGAAAGGAAGGGACCCAGGATGACATTCCCAATCTCACCACCATCACAATAAAGACAGTTTGTTCCAGCTAACCGTGCCAAGCTTCTGGTTATTGTAGACAGATGAAAAGACCATGACGTGGGCTGTAGGGTTCAACCTACACCTTGCTGAATGAAGCACTTGAGAACCCACCTTTGACATCGTCACAAGGCTTTTATTTGGAGATTCAGAGATTTGCAGATTTGGAGATTCAGAGATTTGGAGATTCAGAGATTGGCAGACTTTGGGGAGTCAGATATTTGGAGATTCTGAGATTCAGGGATTCTGAGATTTGAAGATTTAAAGATTCAGAGATTTTGAGATTTGGAGATTTGTAGATTTGGAGATCTGAAGAGTCAGACATTTGGAGTATTGCAAGGATTCTCCTTGTCACTGCTCTTAACGAGGGAATAATCTGCTCCCTTGGCTCTCATTGATATTCAAACAAAACAAAAACCATACAGATCTTCCACTTCACTCCTTTCTCTTCCATTCTCTGTCGCAGGAAAAGAAGGAACATGGCATGTATCGGTCGGAACACCTATCTGATTATGAAGGTCTGTCTGATCAGAGTTTTCAGACAGACCTTTACATATTGCATTTCAAATAAACAGTCTGAACCACATTAAGACTCTATGGAGATGGCACATTATCAAAGCACAAGAAACTTTAACCTAAGGTTGCCATTTTCAAAATGCAAATATATCAGCTGTGACCTGCATGCAATTGTTTGCAGGAGAGAGCTTGCTTTCACTTTCAAACCTGTTGAAATCTTGTGTCTGGCGCATTGATATAATGCCCTGTGATAGTATTACATTTTTACTCAAAGGCAAAGAAAAGAAAACTTTGAAATGTTTACTAACACATGATTTACAAAGATTAATTATTTCATCTAAATTCTGTGATATCTTGGAAATGCATTCCCACTTTGGACCCATGAAAACACCAGCCACCCACACTGTACTCCGAGCCCTCGCTAACACATTCATAAAATAATAAATCATATCGGACTAAATTATGATGGATTAAAAATACTGTCCCCCTTGCAAAAATACAGACATATAGAAATGCATTAAAATAACATGTCAGGCAGGTAGCTGCCTAAAATTAATCTGAAGAAGGGGAATGAAACAAAACGTCTGACACAAGGTAGTTTAACAGGTAATAAGGGAGATGAGAATCATATTCTTCAGATGAGTTTCAGATGAGGAGCTTGGGGGCTGGGGTAGGGCTGGGGTGTGACTGGGGGTGTGGGGTTGGTGTCAGGCTGGTGGCAGTAGCCCACCTCAGTCAGTGTCTCCCAGCAGATAGCACAGGACCTACACTGATCTGAGAGTTTTCAAGTACCCAACCAGAAGCATAAAAAGTAGCTGTGCTTCAATATGATGTCACGTGAAGATAGTTACTGTTGCCATGGTCATTATGCTTTCCCTTTTCTGTACATTGTAAATAGCAAATTCCCTCTTCTTTGGTGTCAGCAGCTCCTAAAAGGTGACAGGCTTTGGGTGTGAGATGTTTTCCACATGCATGCAGCAAATCTATTTTTTTAGCGGAAGCAGGAAAATACATACAGTTGTACATATGAGTTCCATGAAGTCTCAGACAGACCCCTTGGCTGCTGGGAGGGAGGTAGGCAGCGCTAACAGGGTTTGTCAGATGTGAGCTGTGCGGTTTGATTTAGTATGCTGTTCTCTCCAGCCCTGCTGCTAGCAGACAGGAAGGGGAGTCTTTAATGGGTTCACCCTGTCTGTGTTCATCTCTCTCTTGCTCTCTCCCTCTTTTTTCTGTCTTTCTCTCCCTCTCCCCATGTCTTCTCTTTTTCCTTCTCTCTCTCTATTGTACTACTACTTTTATCATTAGCAAGAACAACAGGAATAACAGTAACAGCAACCCATTCATTTAACAGAGAACAGGAGGATTTAGCAATGTATTAAATAGTATTGTCCCTTGGCTTGCGGCAGGCATACACACATTGTGCTGCCTGCAGCGCTGTTTCCTCCACCTCTCCTAAGAGGACCTTAATTTTCTTACAATTTAGCAGTGTCATGATGTGGCATTTTGTTGTGAAATTTTGAGAGGTATGTATCTGTAATTAATTTATATTTTGGGCAGGAGAGCAGGAAGTATTCTTCCATTTTGACTTCACCTGCTTCACACTATTTGCACTGTTTTGTATTATCTTTGGAGAGCCATCTTTTAATGGTGCCTGTACATTGCTTTTTTCTGGTCTTTTACCCTGACAAGATGTTGTGTCAGGATAAGATCTCTTTTTACGGCAGCACTCTAATTTTTTATTAGTTTAATTTCATCTTGCCAATATTCAACATATACATATATTAACTGAGAAGAGTGGGCCATCTCTCATGGAGGATGCTTCACAATGTTGGGGCAACAAGCTCTGTGGTGCCCCATTTTATTTCTTCATTAGAAGGAAACCTGTATTCATTTGTGTGTGGAATGCTTGGGTTTACTGTCACTCTTAAGGTGCGTTTTAACCGAACGCGACGCGAAATTTTCGCGCGTCGTGAATGCATGAAAAGTCAACGGCAGGAGGCGAATGGGCGGAGCTAATCGCGGCGAAACTGCGAGCGACGCAAAATGAGCGTTCGCTTGAGTTAAAAAATGTTCAACTCGAGCGAAAATTTCGCCTGGCGAAAGCCAGTCACCTTCAAGTGGGGCTAGAAGCCTCGCCCCCTTTCCAGAACTCTCAGGCTGAATGGTGTTGTCCGTTAGCTGACGTTTCAAAACGTGGACCCCTCGTTGTGTTGACCGTTAGCTTTGAAACTTTAGAGGAACATTACTTCTTAAAAGAGAGAGTTCACAAGAAATGACAAACGGTGTGCCGTATTTATATAAGCTAATTAACTAGCGAGCTAGCAGCGCAAGATAACTTAGCTGTCTTCTATTGTGTCTAGCAAAGTTGCTAGCAGCGTTGGTGTAATGAAAAATGCTTGCTGTGACGTGACGCGAAATTCGCGTGTTCATTTTTCAGGCAAGCGATCAAACCCGTGTGAGGAAAGCGAAGCGAAATTTCGCGTCGCGTTCGGTTAAAACGCAGCTTTATATTTTAGAGAACTGGTCATTAATGCTGGGGTGTGACAGAGTGTCGTGCATGAAGCGCATGGGCGCGCTTCCCGAAAGGGAGGGCAGTGTGACGGAGTGCCGTCACTATGGTTGAGTATGCGCTCTGACTGCCATGCCAATGAGCTCTTTGGTGTCGTGGTCAAGCTGCAGGTTTGGTACCCTGTAGACCCGGGTTTGAGACTGGGTGGGGTGACTGCTCTCACCCTTCGCTACATGGGGGGATGTTCTTCCAAAATGTGTCGTTTTTGAGGTGAAGTACAGGAAAAGCTACTGTTTTAAATTGTTTTTGCTGATCAGTTTTCACAGCCCTGAAAACCTAGCAATGAAATGTGCTGAAGTCAGTACGTTGACCCTGATTGTGTGTTCGGTGTCCATTCACACACACCTACAGTGACTTGTCTGCACGCCTGCGTCAGACAGTGGAGGCTCAGATAAACACAGGCTCCATCCCGCATACCGAACCTCAGAGCACATCATTCAGGCCTGAACAAGCTCCGCTGCGCTAACAAGAATCACTGGGAAGCATCTGCCTTTGAAGTACGTTTGATCCTGTGCCACACAGGGAGCCTGGATTATTGCTGCAGTTGTATGGCACTTACTGTACCTGTGGAAAGAGTTATACAGGTACTCACCTGCGGCCCTACCTGGTCACTGATGCCTATTTTTATTACAGCCCTGCAAAAACACTCCTCTCCCTATCCTCTTCATTGTGGGACGTTGTTTTAGAAATGTTAGTATGGTCTAGTGTGTTTTTTCATATTCTCTCACCAAGTATTTATTTGGATAGAGCTGCTATTCATGATAAAATCTTGTAAGCCCCATTGACTCTGTGTATGCTAGGCTTTCCTAGAAAAAAAAAACACTTTCTGCAGGCTTGACTCTCCTTTATCTATATCTTTTCATTTCAGAAAAATCCCAATAGAGTTGCACCTTAAGTAGGAACTGTGAGCTAATTATCATTTTTTTTCCACAGGCGACCTTAAATACTCTGGGGTGAAGGCCTCGATTTCCACACTTCTGATATATTTTTTTTACATTGAAAGCGGGGGGACTCCCCAGGAAATCAATAAAGCCCTGGATTTACTGCGCTCAGAGCGTCTCAGGAGATTTCCTGTGTCAAAACAACCATTTGCGTGAGCCAAACAGCAACTGCACCAGGTGAGGCACACACCCCCTGAGCCTGAAATTATTACACAGTCGTGGCCTAAGCCATCATTATAGTGCAGACGGACTGTTGACAGAGATTATTAATGCAGTGACAAAAGCGTATTTAACCCCTGATGTTCCAGCGGCTCCAATGGCAGGCCATAAAGGTAGCAGCGTGATATTGCTATTGCATTACTGATTGCAATGTGCTGCATGGTAGTTAAGAACACATTATTTGAGGGTTTCAGGTGCATTATAGTACATTCAGGACAATCAAAACAGTACTAGACATCTTAAAAGAGGAGCATTATTTCCAGAGGACAGCAACTTTTTTTTTTTTAATCACAAGCTTGCCCACTAAAACCAGTTCAGATTATTCATTGCAGGTTAGAAAGACTGTGAGGGATTAATCATTTATTGAAAAATATTAGTGAGAAAAGCCTATTTAAATCTTTGGTTTGAAGCAATCTGGGTGCAGTTTGAAATGATGTTACTTTTTATTAAAAGGCACTTCCTATTTATTTTTTCAATGTCTTTTAAAAGTATTGGAAACAACATTCTATAGGTAAGTTTACAACTTTACAAGGACTTGAATGAGAAGTACTTAACACAACTTACTTTGTACAGAATGTCTTAGCCATAAGAGTAAATATTTCACCTGGGACTGAAAGTGGAACTTACAGTAGAAATGACTAGCTTTCCCTAGACATCAAGGTAGTCAAAAATGATAAACGTCTGTAAATCATACTGTAAAAAAATGCTAATTCAAGATTTGCTGATACAAGGTTTGTCCTGTGCAGTTCAGAATTTCTGAGTCTCCAACACAGAATCATTAAAATGAATGTGCATCTGATGGAGTGTTGAGAGAAATGGCAACACACAGTAGCATTTCAAAAAACACAGGTGATTTCACACTGGGAAACCTGATAAGGAAGAAATAAAATGCTGCATCAATTCCACAGTGGCTGTATTTTTGTGCCAGAGGCATGTGATGATGGCTCTCCCTCTTCCCTCTCTGTGCCCCCATTACTGCCTCCTCTGTGCATTTTGAGATAGGCATACAGCAGGACCATAAACACTTTTTCAGTGGGTGTTCTCAGCGTTACCAAGGTCAAAACTCACTGACATTTCCTATACCCACCTAATAGGCCTAACAGATTACGTTACCGTTGGCTGTCCAAAGGTATTGTGACACACACAGTGAATGAAAAATTGTCTTTCCCTCTTAAAGAGGGCGATATCAAATTTTGAGGCGGTTTCAGTTTCCACCTTGATCGTAAAGGGATGTCATGTGGTCTTTGGGTTACAAAAGGGCACAGAGGGACAGATGTGCTGGGTTTGCGCAATTAATTGCTCCTCTTGTTTCTGAGAAGAAGGCGGTCTGTGATGAAGCTGGGCAGATATGAGGGAGCAAAGGATTCTGGGATGCCTTTCTCTAGACACGGTTTCATTAATTAATCTTAGTTCTGTTTTTTAGGACTGGCCTCACACCGAAATGTCTAACTCAATATTCATAACAGCAGGCATTGCTTTCTCAGGTTCTGAAGGTAATAAATGGGTCATTTCAAGTCATTTTAGCTCTTCTGGCTGCTCTAGTTATACTTCAGTTCCCAGCACATTGCAGATTCATACAGATTAATAATTCATTTCCTGACCTCAATTACTGTGTAACATTTTCATATTCAATAGACACATTGTTCTGCAAATATGGTGTTTCCCTTTTCAGAAAATAATTATAAAAAATACCACTTTTGAATAGGATTAGATAGTTTACTAATCAGTTGGGAAGTTGACAGAATCAAAAGACAAAATCAAGGGCAGTCATCCTTCCAAAGATTTACTTTCTTAAAATGCCAAACCTCAAACCCCCAACCTCAACTCTCCCAGCCCAGGAGCCCTGACCCCCTCCAACACACACAACTCCTGTTCACAGTGAATGGATCACTGCTGTCATTCCAAACCACAAACAGCACTCTGCAGTATGAGACAGTAATTTTGGTGAACGCAGCCATGAGGTAAGATTCCAACCTCTAACACACACACAAAGACACTACCTTATCTTGTTCTCTCATTCTCTCCCTTTCCCACATTAACTCAACCAGCATGTTCCTCTACATGTGTGGAAATACTTCAGGCCAACTGGATGGACGATGAACCGTTGGACCCATCAACGAACCACAGATGAACCGTTGATACTGCCCCTTTGCACCTGAGCTATGGTTTTTCCCCCGGGAGAGTGACCAGTTTGTCTGAGGGCCTTGTCCCTTTAGAGGGTGGGGTGTGGGGGTCACACCACTGGTGAGGTACACTCAGCACAACGTGGCAGCCAATTAGCCCCTTGCCACTATGTTCCTGCTGGTCTCTTCACTGGCCGGGGTGTTGTTGTCCTGAGCAGAACTCCGCTGTTGGGAACACATATCCCGAACGCCTCGGCAAACACACAGCTGTGTAAATGGAGTATATGCATAATTCAAGCTGCCCTGGTTAATTCCAGGTCCCAGCAAAACATGCAATCACTTCCCTCATCGGCATCATACCTATTCTGGGAGAGCCTCAGCAGTAATGAGCAATCACTCCAAAGCAGCCCCACTCAGGCAGGCAGTGTCTGTGAAGACACCCTAGCCATGGTAATGAGTCGCGAGAGGCTGATAAGAGCTCTTCTTTACACGAGGAACATAATGAGTGCCCTTTAAGAGCCGAATATCATGCACAGGTAGGAGTTCCAATCAGCCACAAGCACAGAGGCTGGAATGAAAATTAGAGGGGAGAGTGTAGGCAGAGGGAGAAGCCAGGTGAGGTGGGCAGATGAACCCGGCCCAGGAGGGGTATCGGTTGGGTTTTCATAATCCCCACCAGCACTCCACACGCATGTCGGCGTCCCTGCTTTCTACACCCCGCTTGCTTCATGGCATCTGCAGGGGGGCACTAGGCCTCATTAATTAACATATCCACAGCTGGACCTCTCCAGCCTGGAACTGGCTGTATGGGAGGAGGAAACTGTCCCCCGATGGATCTTTGGGGAAGGGGTGTTCTTTTCGCCCCGTCGCTGGTTTTTGGCAGCAGAGCAAAAGTGACATCCAAGGCAAACTGTCAGCCTTCTCGGGCCTTGTCTGTCTTAAACAAGGGCTCCAATTTTGCCTCATCTCTCTCACAGTGAAACTAGACACAGAAAAAAAGAGCAGCTGGGGTTCATCTCTGACCTGCCACATATCGACAGTTGGTTCTGTCATCCGACAGCTCGATTTCACGGGGCTAGACCAGACAGCTCCTCTTGCATGCTACCACCAACAACACACGCACACACTTCAGTGCGTTCCACAAAAAATAAAAAATAGTCACAAAAAGGAAAGTTCATGCATTAAAGATCCAAGGGTTTATCAAAATGTTGGTAGAAATTGCTTCAAATCACTGTGTCATTGAAATTTCACACTTTGAAATCACAGGAAATACATGGGAAATTTGATTTCATTTTAACATCTTTATTTCCTTTTTGCAGCATGTCTGTTTTTGGAGATGAATTTGAGGGGTGAGTGTGGTTGCTGTTAACGTTTGTGAGCTAATGTGAAGGAGAGCCTTCACCACCTCTTCTTTGGACTAAATGCTAATTGTACATTGTCAGTTGTGTGTCCATTTAATTGTGTGCATATGTTGGCAATTTGTTTGGGGAGCCAGCCTATTGGGTAACGAGCCACACCTTGCTGATTGAGGCCTGACTAAATACAGGTGTGGCTTGAGAGCAGGGAGGAGGCTCCCTTTGTCCCTGCTGGTGCTGTGCAGAGGCTGGTTTCTTTGTCTTTGGTTTGTATTTTAAAAATAATTTATTGGTTTCTTTTAACCTGTTGCTCTTTTCTACTCATTTATGAGAGAAGTGTCGGCCGGCTTCTGTAATAAATATATATAATATATATATATATATATATATATATATATATATATATATGTGTGTATGTATGTATTCTTTACAACATCAGTGCCCCACCCTGCACATGAACCTCTGCAAGAACTATGACAAGGACAGCACACATCTACTTCTGTTGCAAAAGCTGCACAGTTAGATTAGATTAGATTCAACTTTGTCATTACACATGTAACAAGTACAAGGCAACGAAAGCAGTTAGCATCTAACCAGAAGTGCAGTAAGCAGCAAGTGCAGAGGATATATTGTCTAGTTATATGTATGAACAGTATAAGATCACTGCTATGAACATTTTGTACAGATGGGTATATACAATGTGATATGTACATTATGAGGTCAGTAGTTATGGACAAATTTACAGATAGATATATACAGTGTATATAATATATACTATATTTTACAGTTGTATAATATATAAAGTGGTTCTGGATTAAAAATTACAAATAATAGACTGATGGTGTGTGCAGTAGCTCTAAATAGGTCAAAGAATAGTGCAGTATAAGCTATGGTAAGCAACTGTGTCAAGTATAGTATTAACTGTGTCAAGTATAGTATTAAAACCCTACTTCCCTGACCGGGAATCGAACCTGGGCCGCAGAGGTGAGAGCGCCGAATCCTAACCACTAGACCACCAGGGATGTTCTTTAAAAACAAGCATGGGAAAAGAGTGCTGGAGCCATTCATAATGAAAGAGGCAGCAGCACTCTTGCACTGCAGTGAGAGTCTTCTGTCCAAGCAGTGCTTGTGCCTCTCACACATGCTGTCACAGCCTGTCGCATAACAGAGGCTGCATTTCTTGTGACACCAGTGTTTAAATCTGAGACACAGTCGAGTCAAAGCTGTCACGTAATGCCATGGATAATTTAACTCAGGAAGCACCGTAGTTTCTTCCAGTTGCAGGAGTAGAGACCTTTTCGAATTTGGACATGGCTGTGAGTCTGGTGAGACTTGAGTCACATTTCTATGAATTGGCTTTGACTCACCTTGTGGAAAACAGGGATTTTGTCTTGTGCTCAAAGATTCTACCTCAGCTCCTCAACATGGAAGCGCCTTGTTCACTGTGCTTTAGCTTCTTAATAGCAGATATTCAGTGTGCTAAAACTGTATTATTCTGAACAACACTACATATGACACAGAGGCAGATCTCTGGCAGGTTAAACCAGTGTTTCCCAACCCTACTCCTGGCAGCCCCCTGTCCTGCGTATCTTCTATCTATCCTTGCTCTACCTACCTGACTGACTCATCAGTGGCATGTTTTATTAGCTGAGCACACCTGATTTAATCAAGCAGCAAGGATAGATAGAAGATATGCAGGACAGAGTGCCACCAGGAGTAGGGTTAGGAAACACTGGGTTAAACCATGCCAAAGATATAACATGCTGAACTGAAGACCCCTAGCAAAGGAAACCAATCATGCCACTGTTCTAGCACTGGGGGATGGTGACGTCATCTTGTGTAGTGGCCTGTCCTGTGTTCATTCATGAAACTGAGCTCCACGAAGCACATACAGTATACCCTGTTGTAGGTGTCCAGAATGCTGCCAAGCTTGTTTAGTTGTGGAATACTGGGGAAATTGTGGAATTATGTGTATTGATGTGGAATGCCATGGGCATTGAAAGAGAAGTGCTGGAATGTTGACCTGTGTTGATTAGTGTTGAAAGTGCAATTTCAGCAGTGTTGGGAAGGTTACTTTTGAAATGTAATAGGGTACAGATTACTAGTTACCCTGTTAAAAATGTAATAAGTAAAGTAACTATTTAATTACTTCATCAAAGTAATGAAAATTATTACATTTGATTACTTTTCTGATAAAGTAAACTGGGCAATAAAGCTTAAAAGTCCTAAAAACATAAATTTAAACCAGGCAATGTAAACCTCACAACAGTACTCAACACTGATTACTGTCAAACTTTTATTAAAAGTTATTCAATATAACTTTTAATTAAGATTGGAATGTTTTGATTTGAAAGCACAACCACCAAAACAAATCACAAGTATGTAGATCACAAACAAACAAACTACCGTTGTGTGCCCAACAAAAAGCACAGTATGCACAATTAGGACCATTAATTTAGTCTGTTGGTGCCCTGTAGAAATTTCACAACCTAATGACCTCTCCAAGTTAATATTTAATGAACACACAATGCTGAATTAAGTTAATGAGTGTTATTAGATCTCACATACGCTACCTACATCACAAGAAGGACTAACGTTAACTTAGAGTTTCTAGCAAAGGGTTCATAAATGGAGGTGCAGCTGTGCAAAAGGCGTGTTAGCTAGCTAGCAATTAATTTGTCATGAATGGAGATTAAACATAAATATGTAGCCTACTGGACGGGCACCGAGCAAATATAGAGCTAAATTACGTCTTGAACACACTTAAGTAACATGGTGGGGCGGGAGATACTTTAGGCTCTTTTATGTGACTGATTGCGGTTACATTAACTTACTTGTGGATGTTTCCTCAGATTTGATATCGAGCATTTCGATGTTGACAGCATTTTCACCGCTGGTAAACAAGATTTACACTGTACAGTAATGTTAGAGCCCTTCTATGATTTCAGAAGGAAAATATTGTTGAATTTCCAGCACTGAAAGACGTTCTTGTCCGACGATATAGCCACCCGCCTTGCCGTGATCGGCTGGTCGCAGGCATGGCAGACTCAGGTTGCTTAGAGCAGCGTTTCTCAAACCTCTCCTGGAGTACCACTTGTCCTGCATGTTTTAGATCTCTCCCTGCTCCAACACAGCTGATTCAAATGATCAGTTTGTTGTTCAGCAGCTTCAGGAGTTCATAACAAGTTGATCATTTGAATCAGCTGTGTTGGAGCAGGGAGAGATCTAAAACATGCAGGACAAGTAGTACTCCAGGAAAGGTTTGAAAAATGCTGGCTTAGAGCAACGCGCATTGATTTGATTGGCAGACGAGAGGCGTTGCAAATTCAAACAAGAGAACCAATCAACAGCATCGCTCAAAACTTGAGCGCATACTGCCAAATGAACGGAACCTGTCTAGACGTAGAGACAGCTCCTTGTAAGCCATCCTACTCTTGATGGTTTTGCACTCAAATTTGTCCCAACGGCTTTACTGACCCGCGTTGTCCGGAAATATGCCAAAAGGTGTGTTTTAACCGAACGCAACGCGACGCGAATGCATGAAAAGTCAATGAAGTTAATTACGGCGAAACTGCCAGCAACGCGAAATGAGCGTTCGCTTGAGTTATATTCAACTCGAGTGAAAATTTCACCTGGCGAAAGCCAATCACCTTCAAGTAGGGCTAGAGACCACGCCCCCTTTCCACTTTGCCTTCTCGAATTTGGTAGCAGCGTTGATGTAATTAAACTGCTTGCTCTGACGTGGCGCGAAATTCGCTAGTTCGTTTTTCAGGCAAGCGATCAAACCCGCACGAGGTTAAAACCTACCTAAAAGAAGGCATTCCTGCACGGCGAAAAGATGCAAAGCAACAGAATGGATGTTATATTCTACATATAAGCTTTTTACCGTAAACAATATATCTGGATGGAACCCCTTTGTAATCACCAACATTTTGATTAGTAACTGTAATTTAATTACATATTTTTTCTCAGTAACTAACGGATTACAATTACATTTATTTTGTAATTTAATTACGTAACGCTGTTACATGTAACTAGTTACTCCCCAACACTGAATTTCAGAGACTTTCAACTGATGACTCAACTTATGAGATTAAGGCTCAGCCTTAAGGTTGGGAGAACAGCTACACCTCCCTGTGTTAGCAAACATTTTCCTCTGGATAAGTCATGGGTCATCCTGATAAATATGTATTCATTTAACCTATGCACTATGTAGTTTCAATTTCTGTTTAACTGATCTACTGAATGAACCATGTGTGGGTATTGAAAGGCCCTCCATTCCTCCTGATCTGCTGCAGGTGAGGAAATCAGTTTTGGTTCATGTTTCTGTTTTCTCATGATTGCCTCAAAGGAAAGGGCTCATATTAGACTTTGTATTTGTAATAAGCCATGTCATACCCACTCAATCCCCCGAAGATGATATGAGCAGTCGGCTGCAGCCTAGAGCAACTGCATCCCTGCCTGACCTCCCTCTGTTCACTCCATACACCCTGTGTGACTGTGTGTGTATGTGTGAGAGAGAGACTCTGTGTGTGTGTGTGTGTGTGTGTGTGTGAGAGAGATAGAGAGAGAGAGAGAGAGTGTGTGTGTGTGTGTGTGTGTGTGAAAGTGAGAGAGATAGAGAGAGAGAGAGAGAGACTGTGTGTGTGTGTAAGGACATTTGCATGAATGCTGTATAAACTGTTGCAGCTCTTAGACCCCCGTGATGGCAGCAGTAATCCCTTATAATAATGGTTGCCTGATGTGGTACTAACAGTTAAACTCCGCATGCTCTGTTTATACAACATGCTGTTACTCTGGAACCAAGTCGCTTAAACTACTAACACAGCACTCATTGGTCTGAAGTGGAGCCCAAAGCAGACTGGGTAAACGTCTGACAGCCAGTCCAACCAGCATGTGTCTCAGTCCAGGCCCAGTACACGAGGATTGTCAGGGTCTGTTCAATCTAATTAACTTTGCATGGAGAAGTCCAGCAAATGTTACATTTTTCTTTTTATTTCTTTCCACCAAGTTCAGTGACTGCTAGATTCATGACAGTGTGTGAGATTAATAATGTGAGAATAATAATTAAAAATGTAACACTTACTAAATTTGTCATTCAAAGGTTAGTAGAAAGGCCGCATTGGTTCCTTTGGTTCCTCCTCTCTCTGCCACTGGCATGTAACGATGGGAAAGAAAGTCTTTGTGAGCCCCATGATGGGAGGAGCTGTCATATCCTGCCAATAACTGGTTTGTTTGAACAAATAAATTGAGTTTACTCTTGACAACAAAAGGCTATGGTTGGTTCATTTAGTGAGTCTCTAATAATATGCAGTAAATTCACCCATTTTAGTGGTTCATCATGCCCATCACCTCTAGCAAAGTCTCTGAGAGCTTCCATCCCACCAGGGTTGCTGTTGGCCAAATGATTGTGAGTGTTTAGATTGTTTAACCTACAAATTAACAGGCATGAAAGGTTTTTCTCTGAAAAAAGAATCAGTTCTCACATATGTCATGTTAAAGGACTAGCATTTGACAATAATTTGAAATTTTGGGAAAGAGTCTGCATGAATTTAAAAATGAACCCTGTGGAGGCTGTGGAGGAGGGTGTTTAGTTGCACTAATCTGTTTTTGTGCGCTAGAGAGAGTATAACGATAAGATCAACACTTCTCCCAATATGTCAGTTAATCTCCTGCTAAATAAAAGCTTTGAGAAGCAAGGGCCACGTTCAGTTGATTCACGTCAATCATTGCTGTCAGAGATGGTTTTCCTTGAATGAAAGCACTGATCTAAACACTCGCAACAGCAGGGGCCTCAGATAGTCAGGAAAACAGGATGGCAAAGCTGCAATTTTGAATAACCTTGTGAGGGGGAAAGGCACGTGCACGTGAAGTGAGTGCCACTTCAGGCCATCCGAGAAATTTCACAGATTGACAGCTTTATTTCAGTGCACTCCCAGGCAGCCGCAGCTTTCTTGTAGCTGAGTGAGAAATGGAGGGTAAAAATACCAGATCCTTGCATGTGGCATGCTCAGAAATGCACATGAGCGGGAAACCTGACCGATGCTTTCGGATGTGTTTCCTTGGTCCTTATCATTGTGATCACTAACGCAGACAGTATGGTGCGCAAGGTTTCTAAAACATGTTTTTAAAAAGGCACTGATGCTGAAGTTATCCATAGGAAGAGTCAAGCCTATGGAGAAAAATGACAGCACAACCTTGTGCCTTTCTCTCCTGGTGAGGTCACGTTTCTTGAGTTTTACTATAAAAACTGTATCAGGCAACCTCTGGAGACCTGCTGTGCAATTTAGATGCCCTGAAGTGGGTCCCCCTTCGAAGATTATTTATGTAAGCTGCTCTGGTTAAGAGCATCTGCTAAATCAATAAATGTAAATGTTTTTTTAAAGAGCATCTGTAAATACTCCCACAAATGCCACAATAAAGTCCTATAAAGTATTTCAGAGTGATATTCCCTTTACAAGACCCACCTGCACACAGAATAGACACTGGCACCGCATCTACAAAAATAGCCTGCAAAATTTGTGAAATGTGATTTCAATTGAATTATTGAAACATAACAGAATTCTATGAAAAGGAGACCTTTCCCCAAAGGTCACAAACAAATTTAAGGTCCATGGTTAATGCTGGCATATCAAAGCAATTGTTAGCATTAGCATTAGTGTTAGCGCAACATCTAGCATCAAAAATAACAGTACTCTTTCTGCCTGTTACATAGAAATATGCTCAGTGTGAGTTCTTTCTTTTCCTACCTGTGTCTATGATCAACTACTAGAGGTAGGAGGTGTTAGGGGTGGGGACTGAAGTGGAACCGAGATGCAGTCTGAAGAGGTGAGTCTTCAGTCTGGATCAGAAGATGGCCAGTGATTCTGCTGTCCTAACCTCCATGGGGAGTTTATTCCACCACTGAGGGACCAGTTCAGACAGGGATCGTGTCTGAAAAGAGCGACCCCGTTGGGTCCGGACAGTCAGTTGCCCTATAGATGCACATCTTCAGACTGTTCCTCAGCCCCCCTGCCAAGGGGTGATCTCTTATTAGCATTCTGTTTGGAATGGTGGAGCGCTACTGTTGTGTATATTGTGTTCCACTTGTGGAACCAAGCACACATTTGTGATCTTAGCACTGTTCGCCACTGATACATGTTTGAATATGGTCAGTGATATCTTGTATATACAACTTTTCATGCCACTTTATTAGATGTACTTGGTACTGGGACATTGTAGGTCACTCTAGATAAAAGTGCCTGCTAAATGATGAAATGTATTGTAATGTAAAGAACAGATGCTGACTGAATCCAGGTCTGTTTCACCTGCAGTCTGGCAGCCTGGTTGCGGGTTCATATCCCATATGGGGCATTGCAGTTGTAACTTTGACCAACAGACTTGTCCTAAATTTCCTCAGTAAATATCCAGCTGTGTGAATGGATAACATGCAAAATCTAAGCTATGTAAGTTGCCCTGGATAAAGTGGTCTCCACAGCAGGTAAACTAATGTGATGACCTCTTCATAATGAAAGGAGAAACAAAGCAGTTTCTCTCAAAAGTGATAAGAAAGCCAGGTAAATGAGCTAATAAGAGGTACAAATTCTGCTATTGCATCTGTCCAAGTGTCCTTTCATCTCACTCTCAGGGGGTTCAGCCATTCACTAACATCCAAGAACATCCAAGCTTAGCACTACCTCTACTGTTCCGAGGTCAGAATGTTTAGTGATAGCTTGGAACCTCTCCTCTGGCTTTCTTCCAGCAAAGCTGGATTTGTTGTGAAAGTGCATTGGTGAAAAGTATGACGTTTGTCTGCCCTGGAATAACGTAAAAGCGCTTCCTTCGTGACGTTATTGAGCCATTGCCAACAACAGATGCGGAAAGTTCCAAGCCCTCAAAATGCATAGTTCAGGGTGGGGGGTGCATCAATGCCCTGTGTAGCTCACAGTAGCCATGCGAACAGCAGAGAAGCCTTCCCCAACAATGTGCTCTCCCACCTGTCACCGATGATTTATGGCCATTCTCGAGCCCCCACAATATTCGGTTCAGGGCAAGCGTGCGTTTGTCCGGAAACGCAGCGACGAAATTCTCACATGGCGGCCATATTGAAGGACATCTCCGTCTTTGCATTGCTAGTGACCCATTACCTATGCCCAAGGCAGAGGGAATTCCAAGCTCCTTGTGCTTTTAAGGAGTGTTCTGTGGATTCAGCTAATCAGTGTCTTACACATTACTTATACCTTGTATCTCGCTCACCATGATTTCAGTTAAGTTCCTACAGTTTTGCCTCTGTACCAAAAGTGTGAAGGAAAAATGAACTTATGACTGTTGAAGGAGGCTGAAATATTGACAGGAATGCAGAGCAATGGCCAGACTGTGAGGATTATTAGGGTAGTTCTCCTTTGTCCTACAACATCTATCACCAGGCCAGAGCACCAAGCACGCAGTCACGAAAAAACCTATGGGTGAAGGCAAACAGAATAGGAGACAAGGGCCAGGTCTGGAACCTCTGGAATTCGCCCTTCAAACTAGCTTTGGCCCATCTCGCTGACCCGTTACGTAAGAGGACACCCGATGGATGCTAGACTCTTAGTAGACCAGCTTCATGACAAGGAGCCTTTAAGATGTGATTGTAAACAGGAAGCCAGCAGATGCTGCTCTGTTCTCTGCACAGCGTAATAGCATAGCTGTGAGGTTTCAGCTGAGGTTATGATTATCAGTCCTGCACCAGCTGTGCTGAAAGACAGATGCCTCTGCTTTGTGCAGCTATTCACCTCCACATGTTCCTCCTGCTGAGGAGAAAACAGTCGCGGGTGAGTTAAGCCCACACTGATGAGATTTTAGCAGTGCGCTTCAAAGCCGCTGGCAATTGACAGTTGCACAGATTCTGCACTAAAGAGTATTTCAGCCTTACAGGAGGAATAAGAAAAGCACTTATTCCACTACAGGTTTGGTCCTGGATAAGCAAAAATCCAAATCATTCATAAATTTATTCATCATTTTTTAAAAAAGAAGCATGAGACACACTAACAGCTATCATTCTGAAAAAGGAAAAAAAACAGCTGACATTTCCTGGAACAACACTGAAAAAGAGGATGTTCCATGCCTTGGTCACCATTGGTGTGGGATATCTATTAGAACACAGCAGTTGGATTTATTCCACTTCTTCAGGTTTGTTAGACACACATATCACATAGGCACAGACACTTTGACCCCTTCTTGGAGGAAGGAGGCAGAGGTATAGGCTATGCATGTGGTAGGAAATCAGTTGCTCACATTTTGATCAGAACTAAAAGAGCATTCCCTATAAACAGAGGATTGCATAGTGATGCCTACTTTGTAACATCCCGATTCTGGGCAGTGATTGGGTGAGAGGTCTGGGTTGAATGATGAGCTCATCTGCGACTAGGTGAGGGTAATCCAGCTAGGCACACCAGTTGCCTCTTTTTCACAAACAGCACACCACTTTGGGGAACTGGTAGGGAACTGATTAACCATCAGGCTTCACTGTTCTGGGATTCTATGAAAAATAAAACTCAGGGAAAGTGCTTGGTTGGACATGTCATGCATTTATTTATGCAAGTCAACCCTGTGAGGGCTGCTGACATGCTCTTGTTCTTGCTGCTCTACACTCAAGCTAAACTTTACCACCCTCCCAAGGGTTCATATTCAAACACCTCAACACTTTGTCCAGGAAACTCAAATAAATTTAAGCTCTAATTAGATGTACTTGTGGAATGATAATTGCACAGTCAGCTGTGAGTAATTTTACAAAGGCCTGCCCAAGGTGCTCTTTAAATGAGTCATAGCTGAGGTCGTGACTTGGGTAGGGGCCACAGACAGGCATTGGGGCAGGTGTGTGAGCAAACACAGGACTCAAGGATGGCCTATTACTGGAACTGTCACTGTCCCCTAACACTCTGTCCCCTCCAGGCTTCTTAGTGTGTCACACTAAAAAAAGTTTTGGCAGAGGGGCTTCCAAGAAGCAAGGTGAAGCCCCATTACTGGCATTGGCTTACAGTGAGTAGGGGCTCATGGCAGAAGATTAAACTAACTGTGCTGCACTGAAGATAGGGTTGCGTTTGTGGGAAGGGTGTTCTCGTGTCTTTGCTCTATGCATAGGTTCCCTGTGACTCGTCAGTTGCCTATGGACTGCTCAGATGACTTAAGTGAAGCAGCGTCCATCCTCCAATTGGCACTCACTCTACTGTCGTACACTGTGGGACTTCTGGTGTGAAAAATAGCTATCAGCTGCATGCAAAATTATTGGAGTATTGCATTTGTCTCGCTTCTGCACAAGTGCAGAAACTGTTGTGGTGAAATATGTAAACATGCCCCAGTATGCAATTTCTGATTCTGAACTGGGGCTGCAAAAACGGGGGGAGAAAATCATCGAAAATGGTCCTGACCCCTTGTGTCTCCCTCACTTTACAAATCAACCCCAACCACAAGGGCTGCTGAGCTTGGACACTCCTCCACTCTCTCACATGGCAGAATCCCTGTCTGTCTGTTGGTGGACCGTCGCAAACAGGCCAGTTCCCCTTGTGGCCCCCTCTTTTGGCTCTCAGCCAAACGCCGAGCTGAATCAACAGAGTGCGCTGGCAAAGTCCACTCTGTGCCTCCTCATATTCCAGGCCCTTATCCGTCCCAGTGGTTTAAAGCCGACCACCTGCTGATCCCTGACCCATCTCTTTGCCCCGGACAGATAAGGAGCTGCAACCCAATTTGAGCACTACAAAATGACTGCCACCCACCCCCTGCTCCGACAACAGAGCAACAATCTATAGCTGGCAAATTACCCACAATCTATCTATTGTAGCGCAGAGCACGAATCAGAGAGAGGCAGTGAGCACCACTGTTAAATGCTTTGCTGTGACTGCACTGGGGATTGAACTCACAAGCTTCTGGGGTTAAGGCAGACACCCTTATCATAAAACAGCAGGAGTTCCGTTTTCCTCCATCCCAGGCATCGTTTTGGAAAAAAAAACTGAGCAGTATTATTGCAGCCTTTACTCACTACACACTCACCCAGATCAAAGGCAGAATGGCCCCACTGCACGTTTCCACTGGAACACTGGTGGACCACTTCGTCTCCTTCTCCGATTCTAAACACGTGTTTAGCAAGTGGCCCTGTGCCTCAGCTTACACCACAGGGCACGTCCGTCTTTGATCAGGGGTCCTCTGTTTGTCCGTTTGTCACACCTTCACTTTGACCTGCTTTTACCTGTTCACCTGGTTGGGTGAGGATAACTCAACAGTCCAGAGTCTTAAGGGGGAAAGCTTTGGTACGTGAAAAAAGATCTCTCTATATCCCCTGAAATCCACAGGACAGGATATTATTGGGCAATCTTATGGACAAAACCCTGATTGGGGATATTATTCTCCCCATTATTCTTCATATTTTATTAGCAGACTTCCTTTTTCAGAGAACCTAACAGGGCCTCAACTCCATAGGAAAAAAGCAGCATCAATATTGACATTTGCAGTATATTATGCGCATACATTGAAATACGAGTTCCTCATCATTTGGAAACTCCTATTTCACCCTGTCTTGAAGTGCGTCCCTTTTCCATGAGGGATCAGAGATGGCTGGAGGCAGTTTTGGAGGAGAATGAGGCACGATGAGTCAGTACAGAACGGCCCTCTCTGGAGCTTGTACCCCCTGCCCCCCACTCCCCCGAACACCACTGCCTGTCCCAATTTCCACTGCACTGCTCAGTAGGCAGGATCTGAACACAGCCTCTCATCAGGCACAACCTGTGTGTGTGTGTGTGTGTGTGTGTGTGTGTGTGTGTGTGTGTGTGTGTGTGTGTGTGTGTGTGTGTGTGTGTGTGTGTGTGTGTGTATGTATGTGTGTTGTGGATGGAAGATAGCAGATTGTGTCTCTGTGCCTCCAAACACAGTAGATATCCCCACTACACTTCTCAACCAAGGCTCACACACCTATATTGCAGTAAGGTATCATGGGAAGAGACCTCTGTCCCCGTCACCTTCCCCTCTCTCCTTCTCCAACCTTTGCTCTGACCCTTACCTGCCCCCGCTATACCTCCTCCCACTAATATAATACTTACTTGCCCCTGCTCTAACACCCCCTCCTAATATAATGCCCACCCTACCTGCTGCTCTAGACTCTGCCTCCTATGTCTCTAGAGCTACCCTTCTTTAGGTTCACACCACAGTCACTGTGGCCTGGTTATGATTATTGTGATTAATCAAGGTACAATCAATTTAAAACTACAACATTTCTGCAAGACACTTTCTCCTTACTCTTCTCTAAGTTGCCAGGCAGGCTCCTGTTTGTAATTTTCATGCGTATCCTCTCTCTCCTTGCATATGATTTTAGAGGGCATTATTAATCTAAGCTGCAGACACTATGATGGAACGCATGGTGTTTAATGAATAGATCAGAAGCGTGTGAAAAATTGTTATCCAAAACACATATCCTTCACAAAAACAGCTTTCAGTCTCGGTCTGGAACTGGGAAAGGAAAATGGCTCAGTTCAAGCATTTCAGCTTTTCTCTTGCAATGAGGAAGAATATTTTCAGTGCCTCTGGGGAAACCATAACAAATGCAGGGGGTGAACCACAGAGAGGGGGTGTGTCTGGATATTAAAGAATTCATACTCTGTGTTCATAAATTAAAAATACATGCGGATATGTGGGAGTCAGTGAGCTGTGAGTCTGAATTAAAATCAACGATACGTACTGAATGCAGTGTACATATATAGTAGTATATAGTACCTGTACTAGTACCTGTAACTACACCACAATGAAAGGGGGAAAAATCATTCATTAAAGGGGCAAGAATATACCGCCACTTTCATTGGTAATACACATTCTCCCCCTGGGGCCATAGTGATTCTCAACCTTTTGATTGTTTTATTTCATTTTTTATGTTACTCATAGTCAGAGAGTGAGGTTTATGGACTGACAGAGGGCTCTGATTGGCAGGACGAGTGCAGGCATCATGCAGTGCATATTTACTAACAGCCCCACAAGTCTGTACTACATTGTTTGATGCCCTGTGAGCACTATTATATAAGAATGTAGCTGTATGCAGTACATCATTACTAGACTCTGTTATTATGTTAGTAGTGGGTACATTCCCTCTCAGGGTAACTGCTAGGCACTGTATGTATGCTAAATTAATTATGGGTACCTGCATTACAATAAATGGCCCTAACACCTGCATATTTAAATCATACCTTCTTTGACACTGTTGTGTAACTACATGGTAGGTACAGAATGCATACATCATACGGTTCTTATTCATATCATTGATGCAGATGCAGTAATGTAATAATTGAACAGGAAAGAGAATAAAATGCATGTTTATGCTATAATCCTACAAAGGTGTGAAATGAGGAAAATCAATGTGAAAGAGTGGCTACTGGCACGCAGTCAGTGACCGGAGTGTTGCTTGGTGTGGATATGCGGCGAGTCTCCTGTAAGTACAATGTGCATACACAGTGGTAACGGCCAGTTAATGTAAAGTGGTACCCGGTTATTATTCGCGCTTGTCTTTCAGCACTGTGTTAGCTTTATGCTCAATCACTGCGTTGCCGATTGATCTTTTCTCGTGTTGTTCCAGCCACATGCATTTACCGGATGATGTATCTCAGCCCTGAGGGCCTTGTAAATTGTTATGGGCGAGCGCGTCTGCCAAACAAATAAACGATAATGATATCTACAAGTATCGAGCAATGTGGCTCGGTGATCAGAAACAATTCGGTATTTTCTCGGTTTTTTTTTTTTTTTGGAACAATTGAAAAGCGTCATCGTTAAGTTCTTCCAGATGAGAGAGGCCCCGCGTTTCCCTGAACCCCCTCCCAACCGTCCCTTGGGCTCCGATGTCATTCATCTTCCCGTGCCTCGGTGCTCTGGCTGCTCAACGACAACAGGGCTGTTTGTGCCCGCTAGAATCGCGCAGATCACGCAGACGGTTCCAGCTCCGCGCTGGTCGTCCCCCACACGCGCGCGGGAGGTGACGTGAAACGCGAAACAGCCCGCAGCGCCATCTGTTCCGCAGGTGAGAGAGAGTTAGGGAGAGGGAGGGAGACAAAGTGAGTCATTCAGATTTGCGTTTGACCGTTGACATTTTTTGACCAACTCTAATTGCCATTACAGGTTTGATGTCATTTTTAAAATAGTTTTGAAACAATAACATGCACTGTTTGTGTCACACGCTCACGCACAGAGACAAACCCCCCTCCACACACACACAAAAAGAAGTGTTGGTTTCAAGATGTTATGTTATTTGAAATTTGTTAACATTTTTCTAATGCAGGATGTTTTTTATGTTACAATATCCCATTTCATTCATTTTGCACCTTCTCTCAATACATTAACAACTAAGCAAAAACATAGTAATTGGATGTAGAAGAAAGGTGTTCCTAGAACATGTGGGTGACTGAAGGATAATCAGATATCTCAGTGCTATAGTTACTGATGTTTGTGTATGGCAACGTTTTTGTTGAATGAATGCTTGAAATCTGTAGATTTGCTCAGAATTGCCAAGCATGAGATATCTTTAAGATGGAATCTTTCTTGTGTCTGTCGTTTTCACCCAGGTGGATAATAATTTTCACCTGATGTGAGGGTCCTGATGGATGCCATTAAGCTGTCATGTTA
Organism: Megalops atlanticus; assembly: GCA_019176425.1. Lineage (NCBI taxonomy): Eukaryota > Metazoa > Chordata > Actinopteri > Elopiformes > Megalopidae > Megalops > Megalops atlanticus. The sequence goes on from CM032893.1 coordinate 4,083,777, forward strand.
GGTGATGTTCCATCAAACCACAGCTCCTAAAAAATGTCCTCCTAATTCTTTGCACCTGTGCAGCAAGCCCTACTCTTTCTGTAACACTGAAAAGATATTTGTAATATTTATACATTTACTACATGCTAATCTACTGTCTGTCATTATTAATGTTACTTTCACATGGAGTTTTTAATATCTGTACATTTTACATTTTACATAATTTGTGTATTGTATACTTTATGCAATGTAGTTTATGGCACTGGTGCACATAAAAGCTAATGTATTACATAAATAAATGTAAACTTAATTTGCTTATTGAATGTACTCAGAAATGTTTCTACCCACTCAAACAGAAATGCCTTTGTGTGAATATGGTGATATTCATGGTGATATGTTGGGGGGGGGCTGGTGTTGCACGGAGACACTTGTTTCGATGGACTTTGGGGTAAAAGCTGCTGCTGGCAAAACCCCTCTCCTCAAAGCTGGGGTGGTTGGTTCCTCTCACATTGCATCAGTCAGCGCTCTTCAATGGGCTACAACAAGGATGGCGTCTCCTGTAAACATATCTTTGTCAAAATGTTCCCTTTGGAGAGGAAGTAAACACACCGTCCCAAGCAACAACAACAACAAACCAAAAAATGTGAAAACAAGGAGAGGAAGATAACTGAGCCAGTCAGAGAGAGCTGAGCCCAGAGGACAAATCAGATTTGAATATACAAACTACATGGAGTCCATGTAGGTCAATGAATTTGTACAGTGAGAAGAGAAAGCCTACACTCTACGGCTCTGCTCTCACGCACAAAGGGTTTCCTATATAGGTGTCATTCTCCTCACCTCTCGCATCTTGTCCCCCCATGACTCCTTTCTAAACCGAATTGTTGGTCCAGACAATGGCAGAATGTTTTTGTCCACATATTCCACTGGAATCATTGTCCACAGGAATTCAACCTCCTCTTGAATTCCCTGGTGTGTCATGCAACGTGACCAGCAGTGCTTTCTCATTTGGGTGTAAACGGAATGCCATTATCTGGTTTGTTTGGGCAATCCTTTTTTACCTTTACCTGACAATTTTAACTGCATGGTTATAAAATTCTGTTTGTGAGGTTTTTTTTTTCTTTCAAATTAAACATTGTGTGATGAACACCATAGAAGCAATCGTCACGGGAATGCCTGTCCATCAAACTCGCATTTAAATCATGATTGGCCAGTGGCTCTTCCTCCTCACTGGCCAGCACCTGCAGCCTCTATCCATTGCCACACAGACACTGACTTCAAAGAAAAATGGCACCGATCTGTGATTTGTAGGTAAAGCGGATGCACCTTGAGCTGTGGAGTGTGTACAGGAACATACATAACTACTAAGTGGGGGGGGAGTGGGAGTGTAAGGAGACTTTGACTGCCAGGTGGCCTTCCCTACTCCTTCATTACCATACACAGTACAGTGGGTCTGTATACAGCAATCCTGTCCACGGCCATAAGGAGACAGTTATTGACTCGTCTACAAAGAAGTCTCGTTGCTGGATGGAGCCAGCTTTTACTGAGGGCATCGATCTGTTTTTTTTTCTCTCCCAAACAACATGGCCTAATAAAAAGTGTAATTACTTCCACCTGGTAAACTTACCCCACCTCCCCCATACACAGCATGGCAATGGCAGGAAGCAAACCGGAGGTCTTTCCGCCGTGAGCACACACCATGCCTGGACCCCTTCCAGTGGCAGCTGCCGCCATCCTGCCAAAAGGGAAAAAGCACAAGCACCTCAGTCCTGCTGGGTTTAAAGACTGAGGACTGAGCATGGCCGAAACTTTACTACGTTGTGTACTTTCTTAGCAGACCCACTTATCCAAGGCAGTTTACAATTAGGCATCATTGAACATTCAGAACTCCATTTACATAGTCATATTCTTTACTGCCACTATCAAGGTTATGTACCTTGGCTACCTACTTCTTAGTGCATATATGCATATGTTTCATTATTCATTATACCATTTATGATTACTCATTTATGAGTAATGCGACTGAGGTAAAGCATTGTACCCTCCACAAGTGTTCAGCAGCAAATGGCCCATCTGGGATTCCTGTGGAATCTTACCAGCACTGAAGCAACATTTTCTCAATCCATTTCTACCTCATCTACTGGCTGTTCTAGCTTACCCAAGAGGCAATAAGTGAGAAACTATTAAATCCAAAGGGTTGCCATTTTTCTTGAATTTTACCTATGCATGCAAAGTGTAACATGCTGTGGTGACAAGCTGCCACCCCTAGAGAATGCAGAGGTGTCCCCTGCGTGCTCCAACAGTACGGTGCAAGCTACTGCCGGCAAGCTACAGAAATGGGAGGCAAAGGGTTTATCCTCATACCAAAGTTTCACAGGAGCTGTTCTTGATGTTTTGCATAATTAACAAGCATACTGGTTCATTAACAAGCATGGCAGTTTGAATCACAATCTCTCATTAGCAGTTGATTCATTATTCTTCCCCTTGATTGTATCTGCAATAGATTTCCCACAAAGGTACTGTAATTCTACTCCATTAGACACAATTACACAGACAGGAATCAGCTGCTGAAAGAGAATCCATGTTTAAACTGGCATGCTTGTTAATTATGAAAAATAATCAACAAAAAAGGTTCATAATAAATAACACATTTAAACAGAGCTCTCTGTCTCCCCTGATTGTTGCTAATGTGCCACCACAGCATAGTGTCCAACAGCCCCACAGCCAGCTCCACGGACACCTGAAATGTTCTGAGACACTGCCACCTCTTGGTGTGGAGGCCAGAGACATGAACATGATGGTCAACTGAGGAAATCTGATGACTGGTTTTGAAGACAAAAAAAATTGAGCACAACAGAAAGTGAAATAAATTGCTTGCAAAAAAATAAATGCATAAAAAATGTGACTCCAACATGTTCATAACGTGAAGACAAGAAGCACCATGAGATAAAAAGCCAAGCATAATTACTGCCCCTAGAGGCCTTAGATGGTCATCAAGCGGAGGCAGTTGATGGTTGCTTAATTGGTCTAATCTGCTTTGTTGAAGTGTGTACTTGGCTGACAAAGTGGCTTTGTCCCAGACCCCCCTCCGCCCCCCTTCCCTCCCCTCGAACCCCACACTATTTTCCACGCTTCCATTTTTGTGCGTTTAACAAGGGTCGGTCACGGGCTCCGTGAAGCGGGGCAATGAGGCTGTGGTTGCAAAAAAAACATTTAAAAATTCCTTTGTGAAAGAATATAGATTATATATGTTCAGAAATGTGTGACCACCCTCATGCATGTAATTATATGCACACAATGCTTGTTTGCGTATGCTACGCTGTTTGGAGCCATTTGAACCCTATGTACCCCCAACATATAACCATGTTGCTATATACAGTACAGGCTCTATATTATATATGGGTAATATTAAGTTAGATGTATATGTTGCTGAATGCATGAGTATATGAATGCTGAAAACTGCATTTAAATATATGTCTATATCTATATATATATGTGTGTGTGTGTGTGTGTGTGTGTGTGTGTGTATGCACTACACTGTACCACATGTGAACCCTGTTATACAATTGGAAAAAGATTCTATGTTACATATAGTTTGTTTTAAATTGTATGTACACATGTATGCTGAACATTATATTTGTACAACTGTATATTGTACATATATGTATAGCATTACTCATATTTTGGATTCCACACTTTATTTACATATTTTCATAAGGGCTTAGGATAATGCAGATGGGGGGATGTGAAGAGACAAGAAAAAACAGAAGGAAAAATGAGGCTTTGACAGATAGGTGAACACATTATTCATCTGCTGAGGAACACTTATAGTGAGGTACATTACGTACACCACACTGCCAAGCAATGAGCCTCTAAAGAATTAAATGTGATTGCCCTTTTTGTCACAGTTTCATTTAAATGTATTCGCTTTCAAGGTAATGTCACAGCATTGAGGGAAAAATGTAGCAAAGGAAATACCTGCATGGATTAATTTTATCACAATCAATCAACAAGCGAAATTCTTCTTGATGTTATTCAAATTCTTTAAATTTTTTTCCAGATAAATTGGCTATCATTTTCTCAGCCCCAGATATACACACTTAATGATGATTTTCAGGTAAACTACCGATCAGCTCAGACTGATGTTTAACTGCTGTTACCTTGAATAGAGGAAAAGAATAATGATAAAAACAGAGTGAGATAAAAGTTGATATTGGTCTCTTAGAGGGCCATTACGGAACACACTATGACTTTAATTCCATTATCAGTTGGAAATCTAATGACTTAAGGGTTATGCCACCCCTAAAGGAGATGGCAGGGCAGAATTTGACAGCTGGCACGCTGCTAACTTTCTCTTTTTTCTAGTTCTTGGTTTTACGGCTTAGATTTCAAAGAAACTCTACTGGCAATCATAGCGCTTAAGTGACATTGAACAGAAGCTATGTCCTTGTTGTCGTGCACGTTGCGTTTGTGTATGATGGTGTACATAGTTTCTGTGTGCATTCACACACATCTCTGAATTTTTCTGAGTCCCCATATGTGTCACACAGCAACACACTATTTCTTTTAAGCTTGGCTACATGTTTAGTGTGGTATGGTAAGCCTTTCCACTTCTCCATGGGGGCAGGGGTGTCATCACAGGGAGCGCAGAGAAGGTCGCCTGGGTAGGCCCTGGGCCCAACGTCCCCACTGTGATGTGAAACCCGAATACTCCACAGATTCCTGCAGACAGCAGATACTGAGGCCTGCTTTCTGCTCTTTCAGCACTAACGTTATTGTCAGCATCAACACGTTTGACATATTTCTACTGTTATTGGTTCTGCTGTTTGAAGTAGGGCTTATACAGAGAAGAACGGGTTGTTTCAGTGCGGGAGGATGGGGGTGTTTTGTAGGGGGATACAGGGGAAGGTCTGTTATTAACCCTATTTAGGCGGAGTGGTGACTATTACATAAGGAGCAAAGACATTTCAGAAACAATCAGAAGTTCTCTTTCTTTAACCACTGAGGAAGTTCTGTTTCTTTTTGCTGCCGTGAGCAGAAACAGTAGTGCTGTCAACACAGTTTTATGTGTGGGGGGCTGGTATTGTCACTTTCAGCCGAGGACTTGAGGGGATCTGACAGAAAAGCTGTCTCCTGGAAAAAAATCACTCAAAGGTTACCAATGGTGAATAATATGTGAAAAAATAAAACCCTGGGAAAGTACACTGTGTATTTGCTTCATAGTGTATGTTTGTGTAAACATTTTCCCTTGGGTTCATTATCAAACACCAGAGCTGCTGACTATTTCCAGAACACTGTAAATCAATTTCAAGGTGGAAATGTTAAATGGTAGTTCCAAAGTAAGCTTTTATTTTATTTATTTATTTTTAAAAAATAGACTTCACCCCTCAGTTCTTGTATTGACACTCTGATTGGATTGTTACTTTGCTTTACATTTGCTTGGCGGATGCTCTTATCCAGAGCTTTTCATTTTTGCCTTCTCCGTTTATTCGGCTGGGGAGTTTCTTGAGGCAAGTCAGGTTAAGTAGCTCGCACACAATGGCTGCCCTGGGAATTGCACCAGCACTATTTGAGTTTCAGGCCATACTCCTTACCACTACACTGCTGCTCACGTTGAAATGTGGGTTTGTACTACCTGCTTCCATGTAGACTACAACTGAGGTGAACTTGAATGGGTGTAAATCTGCCCTCCATTTTTGTAGAGACTGAAGGGGATATTTGCCCTTGGGTCCCCCCAACCCCCTACAGCCTGTGGCCTAGTACAGTGAGGCATCTGTGTGGCATCATGGCTGTGGAACTTTGCTTGTGACCTGAAGGTTGCCCAGATCCACTCCAACCCGGAGCAGTGCCATCACATCCCGTAGCACCGGATTTGTCTCAAATTACTGAGGTAGAATATGCAGCTGTATAAATGCAGAATATTTGGGAATTCAAGCAGCATAAGATGCTGTGGTTAAGAACATCTGCTTAACAACAATAATAATACCAGCAGAAATATCTAAACAGAAGTTCTGTCCAAACCTGTCACCATTTACCCTCACACAGCCCCCATGATGGAGTCTGTTATCCAAAACAGAGGATTCAACTGGTGAACACTGTTTTATCATAGCACAACACAGGACCAACATTGGCAGGCAAGGTGAGCTCTCTTGTTCAGTCTGATTGCATGCAAAACAGCATGTATGTTAGCTCACTGGAAGTAATCACATTGACAGGATTAAGGTCATACTTTCTAAAAAAATGTACAAACTCATGAACATGTTTACACATTAAACTATCTGGTAATGAAACTCAGATTAAATGATTAAATGCAATGCAACAATGTGATGTAATAATTAAATGCATTGATGTAACACCCCTCACAAACAGTGTGTAGTTTGCCCAAAATGGAATTAAAGTACATATAAATCCTCTGTGAGTCCTGCAACAGTTGTGGACATTCTTGGAGGAACGATTATATTCACATATATTCATTAGCCTCATTACACTGCAAGAGATGAGCTACTGCTGAGGGCTACTGAGGACATCTGGGTGCAAGGCATGCTGGGGGAATAATTAGGACCTGTATATGCTGTTAGAATATGGTTAGTAAATAGGTTATCGCTCGGTAACTGAATATAAATTCTTCTCTAAACTTAACTCTATTATGACATACCAGGAGATGCGATTAGCTTGAACTGAACTGAACTGAAGGCCTCGCCGGTGCAGTTAGCTATTCGTACTCTTGTCAAGGCCCTGGCAGTTGATGGCGCCTTTCATGGCGGACTGTTATAAGTGACAGAGGCATTATAAACTTTTGATGGGTGGAGCTACCACATCCTATTAATGACTCCCTGATTTGAGTCAATCATGATGTCTTGCTTTAGTGGATAGTCTTTTGACTGGAGCATACATTAGTGGAAGCAAGTATTACTGTCACTCTCAGTGGTAGCAGGCCGTCACAAATTTGCTGATGATAATGAAGTCGGCCTCATGAAGTACCGTATTTATTAAGCTCAGATAGCAAGATTTTCATTTTCATTCTTTGTTAAATACATAAGTAAGTGGATTAATTCATTCCTAACTATAATTTAGTATAGTATTATATAACATAAGTCTGACTAGAGTATGTTACTTGTTACTACTGTCGCTAGAACTACATCACATACAATACATACATGTGCACGTAAAATATAAATGTATTTAGAATGTCTTTGGCAGCTGCGCTATTCGGAATTTAAATAGAGCAATGTCCTCTGTACAAAATATTCCGGACAGGCAAGCCTTAAAGCCGGCCCCGGAGGATGGAAGAAAATAAGCCGCTGTGTTTGTCAGCCGGGATATCGCCTCGCAGCTCTAACTGCGGTAATGTCAAATATGAAGCGGCGTGAAACTTTTCTGGATCGGGCCCGCGCAGCGATTAAAAAAAAAACATAGAAGTTTTCCGAAAAAGCGTGGGCTCTCAGTTCCCGGACAGTCCCTCGCGGAGCATTTTGTAAACCAAGGCGTCTTTATCACCCCTGCTGCGCCCAAACAGCATTCAACACACTACACACCACGGGAAGGCTTGTCAAATGAACTAGAAAGCATTGTCATCTGTGCCGCTGACCCACACTAATCTAATACTCTGCGCGGAACTCAAAATGCAATTTGAATTTGTTGACTTTTGATTAAAGTGCTTCATTCACGCACCAGAAAAAGTTTGTTTGTTTTTTTTTTACATACACAAATCAACATGGCCTTGATCCGACAAACATTGCAGACATCATCCGGAACGTCGAACTTGTCTTGCAGACAGTATTTTGAAAGCTAAAAAGTTTGTCTTTTTAATGTTACAATTACGTTGTCTTTCAGAGTGTTCTGCCTTGTCAACAGTAGGTTTGTTTGTGATGCTTACAAAGCCCGCTGAATTTCAATTTGGATTAGCTGCGTGGATATATACTGGAAAGATACAGGCGATTCGAATTCCTTTTTATTTTATCGTTATTATTTTACTCTGGTTATTACTGAAGTTCGCTTTCTCACAGTACTTTCCATTTGCTAACAAGTTGCGAAATTCCCTCAACTAACCTCCCCAAAGCGCTGACCAAACCAGAATATTGGGGAGTTTTTCTTTCATGCAACTCTTACTCTTAGTCCAATAATGCACATGTGCCTTGTGCAGGCAATAAACAAATGAAGCAAACTGGCCTGTGTTAATATTTTATGTGGAAAGCGTGTAGAGTTTCTGTGTCTGTATTTTGTTACACAAGTTGTTTAAACTGATGGAAAAGAAATACAATTTGTGCCGAAAGATAAAATTCAAAATTTTGGCAAAAACCAGAGTCAATCGTTGCGTTTTACTTTGAAGATGAAACTGTACAGTATCAGGATGTCTTGCGACATTAACTACGGACACTAAAGATTATATGCATATGCGTAAATACAATAATGTCAGGTTTAGCTATCATTTGAAGAAGTCTGGCTCGCGCTGAAAGATAGCGGCAAGGATGGAGCCGACCAATGACAGACGTTTAAAGAGGCTGGAGATTCAGAGCATTTTAATTGCGAAAAGAAGTAACAAGAGGAGTACAGTGGGACAAGAGCAAACCGAGGTTTCAGTTTCAAGCCTGACAAATACGTCAAAGAAATAGTGGTGGGGGGGATGACAGATATCGCTCTGTCTAGACGCGGAAGTCAACAGTAAAGTGGCCTGGAGTATGGCGCAATATAAACCATCCAGAGCTGAAAATGAATTCGGTTCAATTTGACAGCTTTGTTCATTGCACTAGGTCTACTGAACTGCGCTGTTTGGTATTGCGCAACAATGTTGGTTTGTCTAACAGGACGTCAAGATGACACGTTTTAGAAGGCCTTCGACTTTAAAATTCCCAACATTCAACGTTTAAGAGTAGAACTACATATTATTTTTAAATTGCAATTTACGAAATGCAATAATCCATCATATTGGGTCAGGTGCGTTGATCAGAAGTTTGAGGCGTTACAGTTCACACGAGTCATCCTCAGCTTTTCCGAGTGTCACCACAGGGGGGCTCTGTCCCCTACTCTCCTCTGCTCTTCTGTGGTTTCTGCGAGCTCTCAGCAGCCACCCCTCTCAACGACACACTCCTATCGCAGAGCCACCAAGCCAAATGTAGACACTCGACAGTGGCTCTTCGCAGCTGCAGTGTGAAAGATGGTTGGCGGTCCGTGCGCCCGCAAGCTGGCTCGCCGCTCACGGTCCGCCTTGATAGCGGCGCTCACCGTCTTGCTGGTGCAAACGCTCATCGTGTGGAACTTCAGCAGCCTAGACACGGGGGAGGAGAGGGGGAGCGTCGGTTCCAATAGCAGAGAAAAGAGAGACAGGATAGGTTTCCTCAAAGCCGACAGAGGGTATCCGAAAAGCGGGCTGCGGAGGCAGCATCATCAGCCTCCAGTTGGAAAGGGGGCCGTTTGGCAGAAACAGCAGCCGGTAAGACTACTGTAACTGTCTGTCATTTAAGCACTTAAGATCACAAGATTTTTAATACCGTTATACAGGGGCTGTATGTTAAAGAGAAGACGTTGACTGTTTTCGTGTTATTATTTTAATGACAGATTTTGGTGCATTTTTTCTTTACTGGGAGCGAGCTGTCTGTCAAATCAGTGAATCGATGGCAATGCACATAGCTAGCCTACTATCTTAATGTGCGATGCGTTTACAGCATGAAACATTTACCTCTTTTAACGGTGAGGCGCACAAGTAACTAAGCCTTAATTATACATGATGCTGTGCATCTTGTGTAAGCGATTCCCCACTCACTCTCCACGTGACTGCTGCTGGCCGTGTTTTAATGCATTTCTCTACAGCATTTTGCCCACTGTCTTTGACGGTAGTTGCCCGAAACATGGACGCCCTATCAAACTTTAAAGACACTGCACACATATTAACACACAGGCATTTGTAAAGTTGTGTGTCACTGTAACAGTCGAAAATGTTATGCAGGATTAGACAAATAAGGAACCCACGCATGCCAACGTAAACCACCCCTGAATCGTATTGGTCTGATTTGCTGATTGGCTAAATGTTTTCACATACTGGGTCAGGGCTGAGTAGCTGTGCGTGTGGTAATTGGTTGCATTTTAACGCCAGCCACACTACAAGTTGTATGCGTAGCTTATGAGTTTTTCATGTAAATGCCTCCCTTTGCTACCTGCTCTGAGAAGGCAGTTTATTGGTATAAGGGTGTGGTTTAGAAATGTTTAAAATATGAAACTGGCTAATTCTCACTGGGAAAGCCACATTAACTGGCTTTAGCAGAAACGTATACAAAACTCGTGGGTGTTTTTCTGTTTTATAAGGCTGTTGTAATTTAACTTATAAATTTATTTCTGAAAGAGTAAAAGTAGCCTTTTTGTTATGGTTAGGTTGCACAAATTCCATAAATTAGTTTAAATTTCTGAGGTAAGATCTTGACATGACTTTGAGAGGAGACTTTTTTTTTTTGAGATTTTTTTCTTGTGATTGTGTATACATGAGTATTTGATTTTTTCTTTGGTGTTTATTTGAAAACATTCACATCGCATGGATATATGGTGGGAGTGTGCAGTATAAGACTTGACAAGCAAGATGCCAAAGATGGGAAAACCTATGACAGAACAGGAATGTCGTTACTGCGGAAACATTGTTGCAGTGACTTTTAACTGAACCGGGGGCAACAGACGGGATCAATAAGAATGTCCAGGCTTGCTTCCATGCCTAAGGCCAATTACACGGGCAGCTTGTACTGGGCACATTTAATTCTCTTTTTGGAACTGGCAGGACAGCCTGCCTAGTGATGACAGAGTGAGGCTTCATGAACGTCAGAATCTGCAGAGCTGTCATTTCAGGACCAATCACAGTGATCCGCTGTGAAGAGCAAAGTGATTTGGTTGATTCAAATAAGTCAGTGGTGGACAGTGCCTGGTAGTTCCACACCCACTTATGTGGTTCAGGTGGTAGTAATCTTCTGCCGTTCTCATAATGTGCTTGGAAGACTGGCAAAATGCTAATATATGCTGGACATACATTACATTATTTATTACAATTATAAAATTATTTATTCATGCAGCAGACGCTCTTACCTTGGGTGACCTGAACAGTTCTGCGCATAAAGGATTGCATGCAATCCTCCTGGACATTAAACCTAGTGCAGCTACTGTGATGTTACTGACTGTTGTGCAGGATTGTTCTAATGTGTTCAACTGTTGCAACCTCTTCAATTGCAGTTTCACAATGCTGCTCAAATGCTATGAAAATTCCCCTTGCATGCCACTGAAAGTTCAATACAATGTTTAGCACCTCTGCCTTTATCTGTACCAGCTTCACTTTTTGAACCATCTTCCATATGTTGCATTTGGTGAGTGTGGAGCAGCAGGCTAACACTTCTCACAAGAAACAAACAGAAAGAGCAAACTTCCAAAAAACCAATAATTTATTTTAAAAAATCAGTTAACAAACTACTCCTGCTCTCTAGCCACATGCCTGTTTTTAATATGCCTTCAATTAGACAGGTGTGGCTGGTTAACTAATGGTTGTCTGACAGGCACAGTCAATGAAATATTTACAATTACCTGGTTTAGATGCCATTGATCAGCTCAATCATGGATAAAGTTGTAAATTGAATGGAATCCTTACACACATTAAGGATCCTTACACACATTTAATTTAAAGTTTTGTGGGGACAGGTGAAGGGTGTCCTTCATAATGAGCAATTCATCTTTGTTGTGTCATAAAATGGTCATAATTATATTGTAGTCCAATCAATGGAAGTGTGGTGTGTGGAGGTGTGTGACTGAGTTTGAAATTGGGAGTAGATGCCACTTTTGTGAGTGGTTTCAGACAAGTGCTTGCACATGGATTATTACTCTACTAAATTACATTATTATCATTTAGCAGATGCTCTTATCCATCTAATACATCTGATAAAGTGGCATGAAAAGTTGCACAAACAGGCCACCACTAACCACACATGAATGAGCGTCAGTGCCAAACAGTGCTGAGATCACAAATATGTGCCTAGATTGGCATGTAAGTGCAGAGCAATATGTACGACTTAATGCCTATAATATTACAAATACATACCACATGCATGCAAGTAAACCTCCACACATCCATTGTCATAAAGTCATAACTTCATGTAATTGCACATAAGAGGGACAAAAGATCATGTTGGGGGGTTGAGGTGTAACCTGAAGAGGGGGTCTTCAGTGTGCAAAGCAAGATGGCCAGTGTTTCAGCTGTTCTGAGCAAAACAAGACGCTTGTTCCACCATATAGGTACCAAGACAGCCAGTGATCACATCCCTGGTGCTGTATTTCTTAGGCAAATGGATGCAGTGGATTGAAGCAGATATTCCATGGATTTGAGGTTTGGTAAGAATTTGGTGGATCTGGTGATAAGGTCTGGCAAAGTGGCTTGTGTTCGATGGTGGCAGCGTGGAGTAGTAGCTAAGGGGCTGGGTTTGTAGCTGGAAGTCTATGGGTCTTGAATAAGACTTTGCTGTTTTGCTTGAAGAATTCAGTGAAATGTCTTAGTGGATACATGGATAACGTGCTAAAAAAAGAAGAAAGCTGTACCCATCACCCTGGCTCAGGGCATTTATGAAGACTACAGTGTCTACTCCTGGACCTGGAGATGCATGGTCCAAGAGATCCTCCCCCTACAGAGATGCTTTACAACTAAAAGCTTGTTGACATTGGTAAGAATAGATTCAAGTGCCCAAGCCCTGACTCCAGTCAAGCAGCACTAGTGATCCATGTGTGAGGCTTCACAAACCCCAAAATGGGCAGGGCTATCAGTAACTGTCTCGTCTGAGGTAGGGTCACAGTGCTTTGCTGCCGTGATAAAAAGGCTTTTGATTGTTTTGTATAACCCAGCTCATGGTGGCTCCACCCATTGTGTTATTTACATCATATGTCACTACCACTCCGGGCAGAGTTGGGTTTCACTCCTTTCTATGCTGGGGACCATGTAATGGTAGGCAGTCTTAGATGCAGTAACCCCCCCCCAACAGGAAGCTGAGCGCTACGGGGGACCCCTGGATATCACAGCCGTGACATGAAATCGGATCCACGAGCCCCCCCCTTGTTTCCACGGGGGGCACTTTGCGCCTGGCTGCTGCAGACGCTCCCCTTGCCCCATTTTGGTGCGTGTGTTGCTTTTGTGGGTCATTGCTATGGCGAAGGGGGATGACGACAGATCAAAGGAGGCCTGCGGCTATGCAGTCTTGCTGTCTCTCTCACTCTTTTTCTTTCTATCTGTCTATATGTCTCCTTTTCTCTCTCTCTCTCACTCTCTTCTTGTCTTTTCTCGTTCTCTCTCTCTGTTTCTATGTCTCTTTGTTTCTCTCTCACTCTCTTTCTTACTGTCTCCTTTTGTTCTTTCTCTCTTTGTCTCTCCATCCCCCTTTCTCTCTCTCTCTCTCTCCCTCTCACTCTCTCTGTCTCTCTCCATATCTCTCTCTCTCTCTCTGTCTTTCTCCATCCCTCTCTCTCTCTCCCTCTGTCATTCTCTCTGTCTCTCTTCATCTTTCTCCTCCATATCTCTCTCTCTCTCTCTCTCTCTCTCTCTCTCTCTCTCTCTCTCTCTCTCTCTCCCTATCGCTCTCTCTCTCTCTCCCCGTGGAGGAGGTGAGACACAGACCTGGGGGGCGGTGGTGTGTCCTGCTGGTTAAAGAGCAGGGCTGGTAATCCTATGAGACACGGTGGCTGGTAATGACAAGGTTTAAGGCCTGATTCCTGGGTGGGGCACTGAGGTTGACCCCGTAATCAAAGCACTTAATCTAAATCAAGCCATTTAACCTGATCGGCTTCCTTCACTGTCCAGCTGCATAAATGAGCAGCATGCTTAATATAAGCTTTGTGTGTTGCCTCTGGACAAAGGCATCTCAAATGCAGTTAAATACCTCAGTGAAGGAGAATTTTAATGAAACTTGTAGTTAGGCAAGTTTCATTAAAATTCTCCTGCTCCTGAAATCGCTCCCGTTAGTGAATTCCCAAGCACTTTCTGTGCACTGTCACGTGAACCTGTTTAGTGTCAATAATTGATCAAATTACATAATGAGGATCTCGGGTGGAGTGGAATCCAGAAACATCTCCAGCGCTTGAGGACCAGGGACACAGTGTCTGCCATCGCTGAGGCCAAAGAGGCCAGGTTAGCAGAGGGTAGAAAAGGAGGCAATTGAAATGTGTGCTGTTTCTGACTGGGGGCGCAAAAAACCCCCAAAAATTTAAGTACGGTATTTTTCCAGGATGCTCAGAGCCGGATGCTCGAAGGAGGTATTTAGTCAAAATGAGAAAAAAGAGCAGAGAGAGAGAAAAAACAACCAGTCCTGAGTATGCCTGTGCCATGAGTGTTGTTGCCGAGCAGATTAAAGGAAACGTCGGCCTTTGATGTTTAACCTCAACATGTTGCCACACGTCTATTTTCTACTGCTTAAAAACTTGGCCCAGAATCAGCCCCAGTGCAGTGTGCCATACCTGTCCTTCGAATAATCATACGTATAAGTGCACGTTTCGCCTACTGTGTGACCTTGCAGAGGAGTATTTCTTGAAAACCTTATTTGTTATAGAAGTTCAGGTTAAGAGTTTCTAAATTGGCATCAAGGAGGCTCATTTTAGAGGTACAAATTTGCTGTAATTGCAGCCAAAGCTGAATATTTTTTTCTGTTTTGGTGTACTGGAGACACATATCCAAAGGGGAGTCTCAGTCTCAGCTGAAGCTCAGTCAGATCTCTCTCCATCTACCAGCTGAGTATGGTGACCTGCATCTTGTTGGTACACCTTCAGGAAGGTATAACACGCACTCTCTATGTCCTGTGCAGGTTATCAAACCTGTAGGGTATACCCATGACCCACCCACCTTGTTGCATCACAGCCAATCAGATGTGGCTGTTTGAATGCAGCATGTATTCAATCAGATGCTTGTCCTTTCATCCTTATCTTCTGTAGGAGAGCAGAGACACTCATAAACATGAGTTTAAAAAATAATGTTAGTCAGGAGGAGTATGTCAGTAAGGAAGAGTATGGAGTCCAAAACAGAGGAATACACTTTATAAAGGATGTCAAAGTACCACAGCCTGCTGCATGTTACATTTAAATTGTTGTCCATTCCATGTGTGAATTTTCATGCATGCATTGTGCAGTATATTTTGCAGTAGATATCATTTTTCAAAGAACTGCCTGTATTCCAGATTATGTGCGTGTAGTACATGTATTGTGTGCATGTATTCCAGATTGTATGCATACCTTCTCAGATATGAAAGTGGTGTTTTTTTCATTTATTAAAATGTATTTATTGGATTTTGGCTTTCATATTTTAACCTATCACACTAATTCATAAGGGATTTGAAACACTGAGATGACTGGTGTGTGGTGAAATAGCCACTGTGTCTTGTAGGAGTACAGCGCCCCCTGTGTCCCGTGCAGTGCCACTGCATCACGTAGATGGGGTGCTTGCACTAGTGATCAGGACTGTTGAAGCAGCTTGTGGCTGAAGTCGTTATTTTTGAAACAGAGTGCACTGTCTGGCCTGGACAGAGGGTGGTTAAAGCGTTGCCACATCCGCCAGGCAAAGGTAAACTAGAGACGGTTGCTCTGACTGATGTGTGTGTGTATGTGTGAACAGGGGCCTTTGTGTATACGCACACGGTGGTACACACTAGCAGCATTCCTCAGACTGGGCTCCGCCCCCTCATAGCCCTGCCCCCTTCTCCTCCTCCCCTCTCTGCCAGTCCAACAGCAGTGTGATTCATGCCACTCCCCCTCTGAGCCCGTGCTGACTCACTCTCTCTGTGAGAGTGCACACAGGCTGCCCTGGTTTCCAGCACTGACAGGGGGCCTTTAAAAGCAAAATTTGAAAAGCACCAAACAGGCATCATTCATGATGGCTGCAACTCCACCTCTCGTCTCTCTGCTCTCTGGTACCTCTGGTGGTGAAACGTTGTTACTGTGGTAGCTGCCGATGCCTTTGTTGATTGGACGAGTGAGTTAAACTGCAGTTTATAGTCACAGTTGATAAAACCGTCCAGCTTTCGTTAGTGTATTTAGGTGCTCTCAGGGGTCCCCCAGACTTGCTGAAAGTTTAATAAGGCAAAGTCAAAGTGAGTTCCAGCACAAGATGTGGTAAAATGTGCACACTTGTGTTAAAATCAGCTTGATGTGGAGCCTTAAAGAGAACAGGACAGGCTTGGGGTCCTGTGAGATTCACTCATTGATTTAAGGGCTCTGAGGCAGTAAACAGCTTCACCCTGATGCTAAGCTTTGGACACCTCAGGCTGTTCTTTGAAAAATCAATGTTTTTACATTACAGGAAATAGTGTAAAGCACACCTGGTGCTGTTCCCTAAAAAAATTACCAGAGCCTCTGTTAGACTAGAGGAAATCTACCTGCAATTTCCACTGCTCTGTTAGTCAGCCTGCCAAACAAAAAACTAATAATTGCAACTGGAATTTAATTGAGAGTTTTCTGGAAAAATATCAAGGAATCAGTATTTGAAAATAAGCCCCAGGGAAAGAGTTCAGCTGGACGTAACAAGGAAGAAAACCATGCCAGCAGCCCTTCGCGAAGGTGATTTAGGAATGCTTGGGTCTGCCAGCCAGATGCTATCCCTGTGTTGAGCTGTCTCTTGTGGAGCTGTCCCAGCTTCATCCACCATCTGGGGCAGGGTGGCTTTCTTGGCTTTGCCACGCTTGCCAGCGGGCAGCATGAGGGTGCACGACAGCACACCGAATCCACCCTAAATAGCTGAAGTCACACCTCAGGTTTTCCAGATGTGCCCCAGAGGGGAGTGGTGCTCTGTGAGAAAGGAAAAATCCAGGGAAAGCTCTCAGTCGGACTTACGGCGCCAAGAGTATGCAGTTGAGCCCGATGGGGGCTGCTGGCCTGTTGTGGAGCCTGCTCAGGGCGTCCGACAAAACTGATGTGGGGGGTCGTTCACTTTCAAGTACTCAACGACATTTTGCAGACCTCTTCTAAGAAACTGATTCATACACTTTTGGCTTAAAAAAATTGATAAGAGTGGGGTAAACGTTGACCTATGTTGCTTTTTTGGAGGAAGATTGAAGAGGCTGAAACTGAAGTGATTTGTGGGTAACAACCAGTTCACTTTTTCTTCTCAGCCCCAAGGCAGAATGTGACTCTTTCATGGTGACGTGGCACATGAACCAAACTGGCCCACAAAGATTTACTAGCCTCTTGGCTTATCTTCTATAGGTTAAGGATGGCTCATCAGCATGAATTAAAGAGACAGAACATAACCCTTTCATCACAGCGTGGCTGTTTCATGTCACATGACCCAAACTAACTCCCATTGATTTATCTCCCTTCCAATGGATCCAATCATGCAGCGGTTTCCTTTGTGTGCACTGTAGCCCTCAGCGCTTACGCGTCAAATAAACCTCTCCATGATGTGGAACCCGCAATCGACGTGTCGCGCTGAGTATCTTCTGTGTTTATGCGCTTATGTAACGCCGCCTGGTTGGACCATGTGTGGGCAAGACCCTTTGTGGACCACTGGCAACCTTCCACACATCAAGTTTGTTTTGTTGGCTTTGTCATTGTACATTTCCGGTAGGCCAACATCCTACATCCATCTGAAACAGACTGGATCTGATCATGGCTGCGTGTGTGACTGTGTTGGCACGGTTAGTGAGCTGTGGCTCTATGGAAGCAGATTAGGTGTGTGTTCATTAACGGCTTTAGCTGTCAGTACACAGAGTTGAAGGAGTATTCAAAGAGATGGACATAATTTAGCATTGATTGTCACTTAATGATTATGTAAGTCAAAAAATAAGTGCAGTGTTTTCAATGACAAGCATGTGTGGTTGTGTGTGTGTGTGATATCAGTGATGGCTTTGAGATGTCAGTGATTGTTGTGTGTACACACATGTACACGTGTGTGTGTGTGTGTGTGTGTGTGTGTGTGTGTGTGCGCACAACATTGAAGCATCAGTCAGATGTTTTTGCAGACTGGAGCTGTATGAGGGGGGTTGACCTTTGACCTTTGAAGTCACTGTTGACATGCTCTCACAGTTGCAGTGGGTACTGACAGACAGGGTTACTCTGTGTGTGTGTGTGTGTGTGTGTGTGTGTGTGTGTGTGTGTGTGTGTGTGTGTGTGTGTGAGAGAGAGAGAGGGATTGAGTGTAGATGCGGGTGTGTAAGTGCGTGAACACGTGTAAGTGTGCATACTCATATCACGCCCCCCCCCCCCCACCCCCAGGATATCCTGGGATATAGACATAAGCAGAGACAGGTGTTCTCTGTGTGATTTATCCTGCTGCCCGAACCCATTACATCTCCATTAAAGGGCTGCTGTCTCACCTTCACTCAGCAGTGCTTTACGGCCAGAGCCGACTGACGGAACACTGGTGCATGCACTTACATTTTCTGGCCTGCTCCAGACTCAGCTGTCCCCAGTCCTATGGCTACAGTTACTATACAAACATGCCCCGTATTCTCTATTACCGTATATGCACGCATGTGTGCACATGCAAAATATACAGTGTGGTCATTTATTTTCTTCCATGACACATTCGTGTTTTGAGTTAAATTTGCCTCCAGAGATATAGGAAGGAATGCATGGAAAGGCAATATATCAGTACTGTACATTTCTGTGTCCTTTTTTTACTTTATTTAATGTGAACACAGAGGAAACTTCAGGGCTTAAACATGGACTTGGCTGTGAATTGAGCCATAGAGGATAGAGTCAGGCTCTGTAAATACCTCTTTGGAGCCCTTTATGTAACCTAGCAGAGGCCATCGGTTCACAGGCTCGAAAACGGTTAAGGCCCAAGCTGAAAGCCAGCTCTGTGAAGGGCCAGAGCTGTCCGCCTCAGTCTGCGTCCGGGAGGATGCCCTGTGATACAGACCCAGAGCAGGGTGAAAGGACCCTGCTGTTTGTTCCCTGGCCAGTCAGAAGTGCTGAATGCAAACAAACCCGCCGGTGTCATCCAATCACAGAGCCCAAACCACGTTGTGTGCGTGCAGCTGGTTCCCCAGAGCCGGTCGGTGTAATCTAAACACCTTCACTGCACTGTAAAAAAAATCACATTTGAAACACCCAATAAGGAAGATATTTGTCATTGTGTGAAACACCCATTAAGGATGTTAATCAGTGGAGTATAATGCAATTCCGTAGGGACCGTTGAGAACAAGCTGCTGGTTTATATTAAGACCAATTACCAGTCAGTTAGCGCGGTGTGTAACACCTCTGTGTTTACCCAGAATCCACTGCAGTAAAGTACTACTTGAGTACAGGACACAAGTGTGATAAATCAGGCAATGGATCTTTAAGACATGATGTGCCATGTACAAAAAACAAAACTACACATGGGACACTTAATTAATTAAGAACAGAGTCTGGATTAAATAAGTATTTGTATCAACCCTTGAGAAGATGAGTGTTGCCCCCCTCCTATAATCCATGACTTTGGGGCATCAATGTCTGATTGGGCAGTTATCTTGCTCATTTTTCCATCATGAGGTCTTAATTACTTAATTGGAGCCACAGATTTGGACACTTAATTAGACAACCATCCACCCATTTTGGGGTTGATGATGGATAGAAATAGGCATCCACCTATTTCTACTCTTTTTTCTGAGTGGGGTCTTTATTATCGACCTGAGGTCAGTGAATGCATGTTAGCTTTGATCCACATGCTATTTGAAGCATCAGTCAGCTACTGGTGGAAAGATGTGTCTAAAACACTCTCCCAGTGTGTATGCGTAGTATGCTTAGTTAAGTGTTGTCCCTTGGGAACCATACTATTACTTTTTTCAGAAATCTTCTGACTTCGTACACATGTTTAATGACAATTGAAGGGTAAACTGGTGATCTGTATTCAGAAACCACCGTTAAGTATCCTTTCTCAAGCTTTATCTGCACCCATTTCCAGGAAATAAAAGTGAGATTGTTTATTCACCAAGATTGTACCTTACATCTGTTGGAGTTTTGTAAACACGCAAACCACAGTGGGGCAGAGGTCACCTGAAGCCATTTCACACCTATTGTCACAGCACAAATTATCATTACTTCCATTTTTTGGAGAAAAATGAAATTGCAGGTGTAGCAGTGTTATGAGAATCTCCTGCTGTGTTGTTGATGAATGTTCTTCACACCCTAGTATGGGGTTACCATAACAGCCCCTTCCCAGTATCTCCAGTATCAGATGTACTGGATATTCTTCATGAATTCTCTCTCTGATGAGGAGTTTTCAGAAGGGGGGCGGGGGGGGTAGAGAGGGAAGGTGCCGGGATAAGAGGGCCGGTCTGTTGGGGCTGGAGTGGCCAGTGTGCTTTCACACTGAAGGGGGGAACTGGTTTGGTGTCGATTCAGAATGTGTGGGTTCGGTTTCTCATGATCTCACTGTGATTTGTTGCAGCAGGAGGCTGTTCTCTGATGGCAGTAAAAGAAAGCGATTACAGCTCTTGATGGCAAGTGTGTGAACATGTGTTTGGCTGCACCAAGCTGGTAAACAAGAGGCCAGGCTCCCTTGGGAAGTGGCCTGGCACTAAACCAGATCAATGCTAGCTTAACACCCCCGGGGCAGTGTGGTTCACTGTTTCACACGTGGATGGTGGACCAGACTGAATGTCCCTTTCCCCCTCTGAGGATCAAAATTGCCTTGTCTAAGCATATCACAGACTGCAAACCTTCCTCCCTCAGCTGGGTGTCCCCAGGATGTTGCCTCTGTGCGGTCTGAATGGGAAAAATCAGAGCCATAGATTTAGTCTCTGCTTCCAAAAGAGAGAGCGTACTGACATTTGTAAGGAATCAGTGGATCGGATCTTTCTAAGTCCCTAAATCCAAAATCTACTCTTATCCTAGGTGTAATCTCCTGCAGTCCCACTAGGTTTGAGGCTGTTTAGGGCAGCACTGGTGAGCCTTGTTTTAACTCTGTCACTGTGGCACAAATCAGGTAAAAAGCAGAGGTAGAGAGATCAGTGGGGAGGTCTCTCATGTGGCCTTGTCTAATGTAGTTTCAGTTCACCAAGATGGAATGGCAGAGCTTAGTTTGTAACTTGTTTGGTTTTACTAAACATTTTAAGAGGTGTTAAAGGGTTGTCTATAAGAGTGCGAAACCCAGGGCAGGTTTTTGGTGGCGCGCAATTAGAGTTATGATTTAGCCTGGCTAGGGTTCTTGGTTTGTCCTACCATAGACTTTGCCAAGGGTTCAGTATCAAATTGTTGATAGAAATTACTGTTCAGAAATTAGCAGGTGACTGTAAGGTGAAGTAGTGAGCACTTTTAAAAGAACAGGCCTAGGTGCTTCTAATTTCTTTGCTTTTCATTTTTTCACTCAGCATCATCCTTAGCTGTCACTGCCTTTCTGTCAGTAGAGTCCCTCCTGTCCTGTGACAGCATGAGAGATCTTTATAACATATAATGGGAGGGTTAGGCGCTGGCTGCTATTGGCCCCACCCCATACCTCCATCAATGCCTTCACCAGTTCTGGGACCGGTACCAAAGATTCTGCCTTTAGCTTTTCAGCTGGTGCAGCCAGACTCTGGAGAGAGAACGCTGTCCTCTACAGAGAGCTGGAGACTGCCTACCTGATTGAGTTTTAATAATTTGATTAATTATAATTTTCATTACATATTATAATTTACTTTCCTCTAAAATTGTGTCACAGTAAAAGTAATGTATTCCTAAATGTGTCCATCATGGATGTAATTTTCTGTATATATTGTAGATATGTATGTTATTTATTAAAACAAATTTTACAACCCATGTGCAGAATAAAAATACTATACAAGTGTGTATCACTTAGTAATATGTGCAGGTATTCCTCTTTTTGGCATTGCATATTTAACTCTATATATATACAGTATGTCCAGCTTGCTTTTCATATGGTTTCATCACCCTAATTTTATTCATCCTATTCTTGCTTCTGAGGTTCCAGTGTGATGATTCCCTCTGGCCCTCTATAGTGAACCAGCCCGTGGCTTAGGACTTGGGTAATGAGTCTTGAAGAGGTTTGCTGGGTTAGAATTACATGCCATTACACCGTACTTCGGCCACAGGATAATGATAGATACTGTGCCCCCATTTCCTTTTTTTAAACGTGCTCGTGAATCACCAGACCTCTTTGTGATGTCGTTTCCCTTTTGGGAAGCTTTGGTCCTTTGGAAAAATGTTGCCATAAGATAATGGCGTAGTATTAAAGATATAAATGGAGTTAAACATACTGTATATGTAAAAATGTCAAGCAGTAGGTCCATATAAGACAGAGAGAAGGGAATTACCCAATTTATGATTTTTTTCCTGCTGCTGTCACGAGCAGTCATTTAAGAAAGAGTGCTCGCTGTAAGATCGTTATTGTCAGTGAAACTGGTGTCGGTGAGACTGAATTACACCTGGGACAGGTGGTCATTACTAAAGAGCCAGCACCATAGCAGGTGAATCCCGTATTGGTATTAACTGGACTTAGATGTAGGCTCAAACTCTAGAGTTATTGGGAAAATCAGTCTTCCGATATCCTTGGTTTTTGTAGCTTGTGTTATGATAACGTTAATCTTTTACTCTGTAATGTTTTACACTTCGTCACCTATTAATTTGCCGTAACTTTCCGAACTTTTAGTCCCTAAATTTATCCAGTAATTTAAAATAGCAAACGCAGTGTAAGTCGTCCCAATAATGGCATGCGTGTATTATCGGTTAATTTGTATTCATGTGTTTATTTTCGTTTTGCGGTAAAAGTCGAATGAGACTGAGGAGGGGAAGTGACACGCTATGTTAATAATGCTGACGACGAGTGTAAAGATCCGGGCTGTCTGCCCGGCGGTTCATGGGACTGGTCGTGAGCGGATGTAAGTCGGCCGTCGGAGTTTTATTCGGGTTATTTTTAAGCGCGTGAGCAGTCACAGTTGCTGTTTGCTGCAGGTATTTATGAGTCATGGTTGCACGGTCTGTAAAACTCCAGCGCTCTCCAGCTGCGCTGCTAATCGTGCCGGCGATGTTCCTGTCCCACGGAGTTTTTTTTCCGGCGAGCTCACACGTTCTGGCGTTTCTGTTGCTGGGACTCACGCCGACGTGGTTTCGTACACGCGGGGGTGTGAAATGCGATAATGACGGAACCCTGAATCTTTTACAGGGCTCTTAGTGCTGTTCATCGGGAGAACAGTTTAGCCTCGTAATCATACTCGTAATTATATAAATTCCAGATTAAATTCCAGCAAACCACAGGGAAAGTGCTTAGTTGGACACAAGAAGTAATGGCTGAATGTTTCTTAATGTTTGTCCTTGTCCAGCTGGACACTTTTCCTGGATTTTTTAATCTCATAGAAACATGATGAGTTTTTCTAATACAAATGAGAGTAGTTCATTTTTACTCATTTTCAGGAGAAATTACACAGCTCACACATTACCCCTTTATTCAGCCTCATATTGACTGAAGCCATTCAGGTATCTAGCTTCAGTGTGAGCTGGTTATACGCCCAGGCTGGTAAACATTACGCCATACTGCTGCTGTTTTGCTGTACCCAGGGGCCTGATTCTGAGCCCTGTGTGAGACTGTGCCCACTTCAACAAAGCTGGGGCTCCTCCTGTAACCCAACTTCACCCACATGCCCACCCCTTCCAGCCCTTCACCTAGCCCCACCCCAGGGCTTTTCCAGAAGGCTGGTCCAGCTACAAATGAGGAATTGCTGACAGAACGCGAGGGGTTTGGCTGCAGGGTGGAGGCCTATGTTTGCAGATCTTGCTGCAGCACTGTTGTGCATGCGTCTGATTCTTACAACTAAGTGTTGTCGTCTCTCCCCCCACAGCATCTTGAGCTGGCAGGAACACGATGATGTTGTTTACAAAAACAGCATGCACCAAAGCCTCTGGCTCTGGCTTCCTACAATGAGAGCTCAGTCTCCCCCTCAGCTAGGCATTCCTATGCTACAAATTACCAATCGATGGCACCGGGCTGGCAAACTGCAGGAGGTGTGCCATTGGAGCCCCCAGCTGGGGGCAGAATCCTCCTCAAATGCTGGATTACCTCCCTCCACCTCCCTTAGTACAACCCTTTACATCCCAACAGAGGAACAGTTGGAACGGGCCATCAAGGAGAGGGGTGACTTATACTTTAAATTAGAACCTCACATTCTTTGGGAAGATTTAAGCTTGGGAAGAGGCTTGCTTTTGGAAGTGCTTGAAAACACCTGTTTTGGCAAGTTCTTGCCAACCTCTGAATGCTTAAGCAATGTTGAAGCAAGCTTGATGTGGTACAGAACTTGAAAGAAAACAGGACAGCCTTGGGGTCCTGTGAGATTCAATCATTGATTTAAAGGGTCTGAGACACAGCAAACGCCCTGACACTAAGCTCTGGACACCTTGGCTGCTCTTTGAAAAATCAATGCTTTTGCATTGCAGTTGTCATTAAGCATGTATACACAGTTGGCGTTCGAAATTAACATTGCATTTTGGGGTGGGAACGTGTTAGTGAATGTTGGAAAATGTATCCCTGGGGGAAGGTGTTTATGTACATGCACTAAGTACACTGCAAGTCCTTGGCAGTTTTTAAGGATGCTTTTTGTTATATCCAACCAAAAGAGTTCCCTGGGTCTCCTCACAGAGCCACCCTCTTAAGTGCCAATAGGATGAGGACCGTTGAAGGGAGGGCCAAACTCAAACCCCTCCTTCCGAGCTAAGAAGCTGAAGCGAGAATCCTTGGTACCAAACAACATTGCGTTCCGAGCAGAGAAGCAGGTGGATGTGGCGGTAATGGAGGAGAGCTGTGGGTGGGGTGGGAGTGCAGTCGGTAGAGTCCTGAAAACATTGTCCGATAACGTTCTCCACCGCCATTCGTCATTCCCGTATCTCTGGCGGCTCCTTTGTTCCACGGGTGTGAGAAACACAGAGCCGCGCTTTCCCAGAGGTCGGAACGATCCCTCTCTCTTTTGTCATTAGGGCCAGGCGCCTGGCTCCCCATTAAACGCGAAGAAACGCACACTTTTAATCTCACTCTCCCTTTCTCTTTCTCTGCCGGCAATTGTGCACTTAATACATTTCACATTTTGATAATGACTGCAGGAGCGGAGGCACCATGAAAGTGCATTTCTCCACAATGGGCTTTTGTTGTAAGTGGAATGAATCCACACTCCTGCTCTGTGTCTTTGTGCTTTAGCTGTGAGAGTCTGAGTCTGTCGTCAGTAACTTTTTTCCATTGTGAGCTCTCAGTACAAGTGTCCTGTTCATGTGATTGTGCTGGAAGCAGGTGTTCCTCCAGAGGAGGAGAGGAGTGTGGTAAGTAGCTCTCTGTGTGTACAGTAACACAGCATCAGACCTTTGTGCTACAGAATGTTCGGTATCTATAGAGCTCTGGGCTGCATTGAATTCAGTAACTCTACAGGGCATCTGAAGTGCTGGTTGAACTGTGTTCAGTAACTGTACAGAGCATCATAGTTTTCAGGTTTTCATAGGCTTCAGTACGTTCAGTGTCTTTACATAGTGTTAGAGCTCTGAACTGCGGTGTATTCAGAGCCTTGAGTCTGTTCAGTGACTTAGCAGAGCATCTGAACTCCTAGCAGAACTGTATTTGGTAACTGTACAGTGCACCAGTTTGGTATGCATTTGCAGTTTTTGCAATGCACAGTTTAACGGCTGCATGTAAACCGTGAGGAAATGTCGCACAAGGATGTCAGTGCCACGAGCGGATGAACTAGAGCGTGTGCCAAATGCACACCAAGGAGGCGCTGGCGTGGCGTTTTTCACCCCTCAGCTCACCTGCACCCCACACAGGAAGCGCAGGTGCAGACGGGTGAGGCACTTCCTTGGAGAAGCTAGACTTTCTGGAACACACAGCGCTCATGACAGCTCCTGCCCAAATCACAGGCCATTTCAAGCTCCCTCAGCAGATAATTTTATCTTACAGCTATCATCTTTAACATGTGGATCTAATTTCAGCTTCAAAATGTATTCGAAAGTGGACCCTAGAGAGAGCGTGATGTTGTAAGTCGCTGTTGATAGAGATTTTGCTAAATAAATGACTAATGTTGCATGCAGCACATAAATGTCCTTTATGAGGCCAATTTCTAGATGCATGGTACGTCCAACCAGTCATATTCTCTGGGTTTATTGTTTTTGCATTCCAGGCAGGCCCTGAACCACCCGACTGTACTAGCCAGTGTCTTGTTTCATCCAGTCAGGTCTCCCTCCTGTCTCCTGATAGGGTATCTGGTTTATTGACAGCCAGACCATCTTTGGGATCACAAATATTTGATTTAAATTGTTCTGAGCAGTAGTCAATGGCTAGTTTGCCACAAAGCATTTTGCAGAGGGGCTGTTGGATGTTGAAGTTTACAGGTTGAGATTGTGAAGTTGTGCTTAAGGCTCTCTGAACTTCATCTCCCACCTAGGCCAGGGTTATAAGCAACTCAGAGGGCCCTGAGAGAGATGCTTGGAGTAGCTTGTTTAGCCTCCTTCCTCTGTGTCAGAAGAATGTGACACTCTTAAATACCACAGAGAACTCGAACAGGAGCACTGCTGGGAAATGGAATGGGTAGCCCACAAGCACAGGCCGATACCATTTCTTTCAAAATTAGACATTTGAATGGCAGGGGGAGTGATTTTTTTACTTAATTATAATGTTAGAATCCAAAAGGGATAAATTAAGAAAATGTCAGTTGTAGTCAGCTGATGGTTGTTAGATTAGAGGAAAAACCAGTGCTGGTTATGTTACAAGTATTATGGTTTTGTTTTTTTTTGTTTGTTCATTTTTTGCCAGAAAATTTTACAGAGAGGAATGAACTGGTGCAATGTAGACTGAGAGGAAAATCTGCTATACACATGTTTAATTTGGAGGATGATAGCTGTCTATTAAAAGCTGTTACATTCGGTATGCTTTGAGCACTGTGATTTACTAGAGTTTTATTCACACAATTAAGCACAAAATTGCAAATGGTTAAAACGTCATCTCCCTAATAAATTAGCGAAATTTGAGTTGAGTAATGTGTTGTCATCAGTCCCCAGGACTTAACGAAAATGGAAGTGTTAACTGTTGGTTTCTTTTCCATTTGTGCAGGATCACAATTATTCAAATTTGTATTGAAATGAGGGCCCGCACTTCAGCTGAGTGGTATCGTAAGCATCCAGATTGATTTATCAATCAGGTCCATGGATTTTTTCACCCCTGGCACGAATCCTGTTGGAGATATGTTGGGGGGTTGCTAGGTACTGTCGTAGCAGAGGAAATGAATTATGTCACGGGAGACAGAGTGAATAGTTTCACGGCAGACGAAATGGATACCGCTGTAGCAGGAGGAACTGGATGGCGTTGTGGTGGAGGAATGCATCAATCAGCCTGCAAGCCCTTGGAGATGTGGGACGGGAGAGCGGTTGCTCTTTAAAGACTGGTTAGTGAAGTGGCGCCAAACGGGAACATGTTACTGTCAGAACGGTCTCGCTCCGAGGCCTCACCCAATAGGCACGGCAGATTGAATTATCAGGAGAAGGCTTTCTCAGAGACTAACTGGTTCAGCAGATTTTACCATTCTGTGGGTCACTTGATGTTATAATAATAGAGGATTGCATTTGTATCGGATCTTGAAGTGCTTTATATAAGAGGGTGTAGGAGCTCACATCATCTACCAGTAATGTGTGGCTCCCACCTGGACATTTAAATGCCTAGATTGGAACAGTCTGTGTGGGAATTGGACCAGGACACAAGGGAAGGCTAAACTCTTTGCTATTATCGAGTTGCATGGGTTTTCCATGACCACAGGGAGTCAAGACTTCTGGCGCTGGTCTTCTGTTTGGTTCGGAGTATTACATCTCCCACCCAACCTCCAACACCACTTCCAGCTGGAACCTGGAGCTCTCCCATCTGAGTACTAACCAGGCTGCGTCCCACTTAGCCTCATCTCAACTTACAGGTGGGAATGAGTGCTAAGTATGCGATTCACAGCCTCAGTGTATCTGAGTCATTAGCCCATAGATGCCCTCATCCAGGAAAGCAGTTCAGGTCATATACTTTGCTGGAGGGCACAGCAGCAGTGCTCCACTTGGGAACTGAATCTGCAACCTCACAGCCAGTCCAGTTCCTTGCCCACAATCCCACACTGCAACCTGTCATTATCTGAAGGAAGGAAGTGGGGTTAAGCACAGTACAGCATATGCAGGTGTCTCAGTGATGCATTGGTTGTGGAGATTTGAGTGGTTATAGCGCTGGCTGGGG